>CP106717.1:85388093-85943093 GCA_025503065.1 Gossypium bickii
TCAGATTAAGTCGCGACGTTATAAATGAGTTCTAGGGGATGTGTTAGATTTGTTAAGATCAGAGTGCGCAGCATAAGCGTAGTGCGGTGAGTTAGGATGTACGATTATTCATTGGTAAGTAATTTCGAGGACGAAATTATTTTTAAGGAGGGTAGAACTATAACATCCTAGATTAGGGGTTATGCGTTTGGAGCATAACTCAAGTGCTAGTGGGTTTTAAGGGTATTTGGAGATGTTTTGAGAGTTTTAGAATTCTAGAATGAAGGTGAAAGCTTTGGGAAATAATTGGATTTTAGGTTAAAAAGAGGAAACTAGGCAAAGAGGCCTTAAAAGAAATTATGTGGGGTTTAGGACATAAGGAATTAATTGGCAAAGTGGCTTGGGGCGCTAAGGTGCAAGGGTACTTCAGGAAGGAAGGGGTTCGAGCGGCAGGAGTCGCACTTGGGAGTTTTATTTTTGGCGTTAAGGGGAACAAGGCCGGGAGGCCTTAAAGGAAAAATCTTAGGCGTGTTTGGCATAAAACAGCCTTGGTAAAAAGTGGTGCAAGGCGCCACTTAAGGGAACTGAAGTGACGCGCTGGCGCAGTCTTGGGTTCGAATCGCATGCAGCAGACAAGTAATGTTTTATTTTTGCTTTTGGCATTAAGACAAGGGGGAGCTAGGGAAGGAGGCTTTAAAATAAATTGTGGCGAGTTTATGTCATAAAAAAAATGACATGGCAGAGTGGCTTTGGGCGCTATATGTGGCTTGCGGCAATGAGGGCCCAGGTTCGAGTTGCGAAGGAAGCAAGAAAGGGCATTTTATTTTTGTGCAGCAAGAAGGCGCTTGGGCTAAGAAGGTCTTAAAAGAAATTGGGGCGAGTTTATGTCACAAAGAAACGCCTTGGCAGAGTGGCTTGGGGCGTTATTGCAGCTTGTAGCAGTGAGGGCTCAGGTTCGAGCCTCGTAGACAGCAGTAGGTGGGATTTTATTTTGTTTTTGCGTCAAGGCAGGGATGGGGAAGGTTATACGGTAATTGGACTTCTATTTGGATGCAGATTAAGCTTATTTTATCCTATTAATATTCGGCCAAGAGTAGGATAATTGTAGTTTTATTCATTTATTTTATTATAGGATAATTATGGTTTTATTTAGATTAAATGAGATTTTATTTTATTTATTTTAGTTTAATAGATAGATAATAAAGATAAGGTGTTGGATTAATTATTTTATTTGTTAAGAGATAAAATAGGAGTTTAAGTTAGGATTTGATAAGTGGGAAGTGGTGGCCGATTGTTGGACTCTAGGAGCTTGAATTTTCGATATAAATATGGTGCTAGTGTGTGCTAAATTTCCCCTTTCAAAACCTTTCTTTTTCATATTGGTTATTGCCGAAATTTAGTACCTCTTTTCCCATTGGTGCCGTTCTTCCTCTTGTGCAAAAGCCATTTATATTTCTTTTTTTCTTGAATTTTCTAAGTCTAGAAATTGTTTGTTCATCTTTTAATCTCCATTGTAGAAATTCTTCTACTTTTCCCTTATTCATCTTTTTATTTCTTCCAAACCCAAATTCCCTTGTAGCCAGAATATTTCTTGTGATTTAAAGCCTTAGCCAAGAATCTTATAGCTTTCTCCTTCTCCTTTCTTCTCTTGAGATCATAAAGTGCCGAACCACCATTGTTGTTCTCGAAGTTAGGATCATTAAAGGAGGGTGCTGTCGACTATTTACTTTAGGCTCTTCCAAGCAAACGTGTAATAGTGGGATTTCGACTATTCAAGGTGCAAGTGGTGATTCGGGATTTTCGGTAAGTTAGGTAAGATGTGATATTCGGCTATAAGCCATATTTTGGATATTAAGCGTTGACCGATTGAGTACTTTGGTGTTAAGGGCAAATCGACAGGCATAAGGGCAAGTTTCGGGATTCAGATCATTGTGGTAAGGATATTTAGTAAGTGTAGTTTCGATTCGAAATATTTAGATTAAAGTATTAGTGTTTAACCGTTTGGTTCTGATTAAGAAATCATTAATGAACATAGATGCCGAACGAGAAGGTAAAGGGATAGTCCCTATCCCCAAGTTCAAAAAGGAAGCGTTTTGCGATTAGGGATTGGCCATAGGGGTGTGGACTAGCGTCAGAGCAAGAAAGTAGGCAAATAGCCGTAGTTTCGCTTAGCGATAGCATCGGGATCGAAAGCATAGTTCTGCAAGTTATAAGGTGTGTAGTTAGCCTACCGTTTTTCGGGTTTATGTTATGTATGTGATATTGTGTATGTGCTATGAATGTGCTAACTAGTGCAGTGGAAATTGTGATATGGATACCCTCATGGGGTATGTCGATAGTACGGTAAGTACCAAATCTGATGAACTGTGATTATTGATGTAATATGCTAAATAACATGTACATGCATTATCATGGCATTATTTTATGTTGCATGTGCATGGGTGGGATATGATATGAAAGAAGGACAGGGTGTACTTCGAGTATGTTGTTTGATGTTAGCCTTGAGCTACATCATGGATTGACGTTGACTGAGGTCACGTGGTGGATTATTTGCGATTTAGTTCGCGTGGCTTGATGAGTGGCTATGTGCCTTATCGTGGTTGATATCGCTATATGCCATATCGTGGTTGATGAGTGACTATGTGTGTCATCGTGGTTTTGGTGTTAGCTATGGCTACATCGTGGATTGGCGCCGATCGAGGTCGTCACGTTGTGGATTTTTTGTGCTTAATTGCACGTGGACGGCATTGATTGCCTTTTGGAGTGAAAAGGAGAGGGTGATTTGATAATCCCCTGGTATGTGGTAGGCTGGATACGGGGGTGTGTAGAGGATGGACCTTAGTCTGGGTTGGGCTTCATAATTGCATGATTTTGTATGTGAACATATGTGAAAATGGGCCAAGCCCAATATGATATGTGGATTAATGTGAAAATGGGCCAAGCCCAGTTGATATGTGGATTATTAAGAAAAAGGCCAAGCCCAGTATGTGGAAATTATGTGGTTATTTACCCTATTATATGAATGTGATATGAATATGGGCCAAGCCCAGAATATGGTAATATGTGAATATTATATTTGTTATCTGATATATGGGTTAATATGTGGTTAACATGTGGGTGGAATTCAGTGGCTTAATTACACACTGAGTCTGTATGACTCACCCAATTTTTACCAACATTTCAGGTGATGCTTGGACCGGTGCAGAGTGGATCTGAGGTGGCCCATACAGAAAGATATTTTAATTAATTAAGTATTTATATTTTCAGTATTTTGATTAAGTGTTTATTGTAATAAGGCCTATTAAAGTATTTAAGTATTTTTATTAAGTATCTTTATTATTATGTTCTATTATGGATTGACAATTGAAATATGATTTGCAAACAATTTTATTTTCTTAAATATATACCTAATAAAGTTTTAATCCGGATATTTTTTATAACAACTTAATTTTTACTTAGAATGTTTTAAATTACGAAAATGTTTTATTAAAGGAAACAAATTTTTAACGGTATTTACTTTTAAGTAAGAATGTTTTCAAACGTTTTCCGCAGTGGCATTTCAAATTCGGTCGTAACGAATGGGCCGGGTTTGGGGTGTTACAATTTGGTATCAGAGCCCAGTTCAAAATTCGGCTTTGAGGGTTATGGGGCCCAAAAATGTTTTCAAAGATGGGCTTTTCAAAAATATGGACTTTTATTTCAGGTTTATTCGCCTGCTTTGTATCTCACTACCAAGTCCAGGGTAAGTACTTCTAATTATTGAAGTAATTTGTTTATATGAACTGTTATGGGCTTATTTGGGCTCGTAGATTAGAATATTAGGGCTATTGAACCCTAGGGCTAGTGCACTCAAACACATGCATAAGACTTAAGGACTATTAAACAAACCTGTGAAGTAAGTCGCCGAGCTAGGGTGTGGCAACCATTGTACGCATGTCTAGGATTGGTATTCAGTAAGAGCTTGGTACTTAAGCAGTCCTAGCGACTCACCTCCTCTTTACTCGAATCCTACAGTGCGTAGCTACGGTTCACCCTAACCAAGAGGACTTATTCACTGCTAAACTCGATAATTAAAACCCGAAAGGGACTAGCCATCTGATTTTATAAAATTCCTAGTTTTAAAATCCCTAAATTACCTTTTTAATTGTAGTAAAAGATTATTGTGAAAATTTTTCCAAAATATCTTCGATTTACAAAATTACAAAAATGCCCCTGTATTGTAAATTACTAAAATACCCTTAGTTTTTAAGATTTTCAAAAATACCCTCGACGTTTACTAAAATATTTCTACTTTACAAAAATACCAAAATCTCTGGTTTTCAAAATATCAAGATACTCTGATTTGGGAAAATTACTAAAATACCCCGGTTGAAAAAATTACGAAAATACCCTTGGTTTATAAAATTACCATATTACCCTTGACTTTTATGAAAATATTCTCACTTTACAAAAATATCGAAACCCTATTTTTGAAATACTAAGATACCAGATTTGGGAAAATTACTAAAACGCATACGACTTCTAAAATTTCCGGTTTAACCCCGATTTTCAAAATTTCTGCAATACCTTTGATTTGAAAAATATTTTCAAAAATACCTTCGAAACTTGGAGATTTCAAAATGCCTTGATTTGTAAAGTTTATTTTTGTGACCTCGATTTATTACCAAAATACCCCTACAGGAAAAATGACAAAATTACCCCTGGGGTAGGTAATGATCAGAAATGCCCAAAGTAGTGAAGTGAATGTTGTGGATGAATGTGAATGTGATTCTCTGAATTAGAATAGTGAATTTGAACTGGAAACTTTGATTGATCGAAAGAACAACTCCTGAAAACTTCGTTTCATAAAACTGTTCGCGGATTAACAAAGTGGAACAAAAGTACTAATGCATAAAACTCTTTAATCAGATTAAGTCGCGACGTTATAAATGAGTTCTAGGGGATGTGTTAGATTTGTTAAGATCAGAGTGCGCAGCATAAGCGTAGTGCGGTGAGTTAGGATGTACGATTATTCATTGGTAAGTAATTTCGAGGACGAAATTATTTTTAAGGAGGGTAGAACTATAACATCCTAGATTAGGGGTTATGCGTTTGGAGCATAACTCAAGTGCTAGTGGGTTTTAAGGGTATTTGGAGATGTTTTGAGAGTTTTTAGAATTCTAGAATGAAGGTGAAAGCTTTGGGAAATAATTGGATTTTAGGTTAAAAAGAGGAAACTAGGCAAAGAGGCCTTAAAAGAAATTATGTGGGGTTTAGGACATAAGGAATTAATTGGCAAAGTGGCTTGGGGCGCTAAGGTGCAAGGGTACTTCAGGAAGGAAGGGGTTCGAGCGGCAGGAGTCGCACTTGGGAGTTTTATTTTTGGCGTTAAAGGGGAACAAGGCCAGGGAGGCCTTAAAGGAAAAATCTTAGGCGTGTTTGGCATAAAACAGGCCTTGGTAAAGTGGCTGCAAGGCGCCACTTAAGGGCCTGGAAGTGACGCTGGCGCGCAGTCGCAGTCTTGGATTGAATCGCGGCAGCAGCAAGTAATGTTTTATTTTTGCTTTTGGCATTAAGACAAGGGGGAGCTAGGGAAGGAGGCTTTAAAATAAATTGTGGCGAGTTTATGTCATAAAAAAAATGACATGGCAGAGTGGCTTTGGGCGCTATATGTGGCTTGCGGCAATGAGGGCCCAGGTTCGAGTTGCGAAGGAAGCAAGAAAGGGCATTTTATTTTTGTGCAGCAAGAAGGCGCTTGGGCTAAGAAGGTCTTAAAAGAAATTGGGGCGAGTTTATGTCACAAAGAAACGCCTTGGCAGAGTGGCTTGGGGCGTTATTGCGACTTATGTAGTGAGGGCTGAGTTCGAGCCTCGTGAGACAGCGAGCAGAGGTGGGATTTTATTTTGTTTTTGCGTCAAGGCGGGGATGGGGAAGGTTATACGGTAATTGGACTTCTATTTGGATGCAGATTAAGCTTATTTTATCCTATTAATATTCGGCCAAGAGTAGGATAATTGTAGTTTTATTCATTTATTTTATTATAGGATAATTATGGTTTTATTTAGATTAAATGAGATTTTATTTTATTTATTTTAGTTTAATAGATAGATAAGAGATAAGGTGTTGGATTAATTATTTTATTTGTTAAGAGATAAAATAGGAGTTTAAGTTAGGATTTGATAAGTGGGGAAGTGGTGGCCGATTGTTGGACTCTAGGAGCTTGAATTTTCGATATAAATATGGTGTGCTAGTGTGTGCTAAATTTCCCTTTCAAAACCTTTCTTTTCATATTGGTTATACTTAGAAATTTAGTACCTCTTTTCCCATTGGTGCCGTTCTTCCTCTTGTGCAAAAGCCATTTATATTTCTTTTTTCTTGAATTTTCTAAGTCTGAAATTGTTTGTTCATCTTTTAATCTCCATTGCCGAAATTCTTCTACTTTTCCCTTATTCATCTTTTTATTTCTTCCAAACCCAAATTCCCTTGTAGCCGAATATTTCTTGTGATTTAAAGCCTTAGCCAGAATCTTATAGCTTTCTCCTTCTCCTTTCTTCTCTTGAGATCATAAAGTGCCGAACCACCATTGTTGTTCTCGGAAGTTTAGGATCATTAAAGGAGGGTGCTGTCGACTATTTACTTTAGGCTCTTCAAAGCAAACGTGTAATAGTGGGATTTCGACTATTCAAGGTGCAAGTGGTGATTCGGGATTTTGGTAAGTTAGGTAAGATGTGATATTCGGCTATAAGCCATATTTTGGATATTAGCGTTGACCGATTGAGTACTTTGGTGTTAAGGGCAAATCGGCGGGCATAAGGGCAAGTTTGGGATTGGATCATTGTGGTAAGGATATTTAGTAAGTGTAGTTTCGATTGAAATATTTAGATTAAAGTATTAGTGTTTAACCGTTTGGTTCTGATTAAGAAATCATTAATGAACATAGATGCCGAACGAGAAGGTAAAGGGATAGTCCCTATCCCCAAGTTCAAAAGGAGAGCAGTTTCTGCAGTTAGGGATTGGCCACCGGGGTGTGGACTAGCGTCAGAGCAAGAAAGTAGGCAAATAGCCGTAGTTTCGCTTAGCGATAGCATCGGGATCGAAAGCATAGTTCTGCAAGTTATAAGGTGTGTAGTTAGCCTACCGTTTTTCGGGTTTATGTTATGTATGTGATATTGTGTATGTGCTATGAATGTGCTAACTAGTGCAGTGGAAATTGTGATATGGATACCCTCATGGGGTATGTCGATAGTACGGTAAGTACCAAATCTGATGAACTGTGATTATTGATGTAATATGCTAAATAACATGTACATGCATTATCATGGCATTATTTTATGTTGCATGTGCATGGGTGGGATATGATATGAAAGAAGGACAGGGTGTACTTTGAGTACGTGGTTTGATGTTAGCCTTGAGCTACATCATGGATTGACGTTGACTGAGGTTACGTTGTGGATTATTTGCGATTTAGTTCGCGTGGCTTGAGGAGTGGCTATGTGCCTCATCATGGTTGATATCGGCTATGTGCCATATCGTGGTTGATGAGTGACTATGTGTCCCATCGTGGTTTTGGTGTTAACAACGGCTACATCGTGGATTGGCGCTGACTGAGGTCGCGTTGTGGATTTTTGTGCTTAATTGCACGTGGACGGCATTGATTGCCTTTTGGAGTGAAAATGAGAGGGTGATTTGATAATCCCCTGGTGTGTGGTAGGCTGGATACGGATGTGTAGAGGATGGACCCTAGGTTGGGTTGGGCTTCATAATTGCATGATTTTGTATGTGAACATATGTGAAAATGGGCCAAGCCCAATATGATATGTGGATTAATGTGAAAATGGGCCAAGCCCAGTTGATATGTGGATTATTAAGAAAAGGGCCAAGCCCAGTATATGAACGTGGATCAGTGTGGAAACAGTCTAAGCCCAGTATGTGGAAATTATGTGGTTATCTACCCTATTATATGAATGTGATATGGATATGGGCCAAGTCCAGAATGTGGTAATATGTGAATATTATATTTGTTATCCGATATATGGGTTAATATGTGGTTAACATGTGGGTGGAATTCGGTGGCTTAATTACACAATCGAGTCTCGTATGACTCACCCAATTTTTACCAACATTTGGTGATGCTTGAACCGGGTCCGAGTGGATACAGGTGGCCCATGCGAGAAAGATATTTTAATTAATTAAGTATTTATATTTTTGAGTATTTTGATTAAGTGTTTATTGTAATAAGGCCCATTAAAGTATTTAAGTATTTTTATTAAGTATCTTTATTATTATGTTCTATTATGGATTGACAATTGAAATATGATTTGCAAACGATTTTATTTTCTTAAATATATACCTAATAAAGTTTTAATCCGGATATTTTTTATAACAACTTAATTTTTACTTAGAATGTTTTAAATTACGAAAATGTTTTATTAAAGGAAACAAATTTTTAACGGTATTTACTTTTAAGTAAGAATGTTTTCAAACGTTTTCCGCAGTGGCATTTCAAATTCGGTCGTAACGAATGGGCCGGGTTTGGGGTGTTACACGGCTGTACCTCATTAAAGAAGTTCGAACACGGCCTAAAGACGATTCACATGGGCGTGTACCATGATTGTGTTCCTGTTGTGGAAAAGAGCAATTCTACTCGGAAAAGGATACTTAGGGGCAAAGAAACCTATTTCAAAAGCCTATATAAACCCCCTAAGTATAACCTTAAAAGGGGGGCGGTTAGCTAGGCCAATGAGCGGAGCCGGAAAGGTCAGATTTGTGGAAATCCCTCGAAGATAGCCAGTTGATCCATCTCAAGAAGCCGGAATTCTACTTAAAACAGCGGATCTCTCCTTCAATTCCTTCAGGGGGTTTTAGGGATTTCTTATATTTTGTCTGATCTTTTCTTCTGAGATGTTTTCTTTTATAGTTATGAACTTAACCTTTCAGATACCTAAAGGGGATGAAACCTAAGACGGATCTTGTTATTGTTTTCTAAACTATATGATAAATATTTGATTTGTTCTTAATTATGTGTGCTTAAATCTTGTGCTGATATTTTCGGGATATTAATTCAAGTTGGATGTGCTTAGGTGGAGGAGCAAAAGTCCCTGCATAAGAGTAGATCTAGCATAATTAAGCGGAGTTGATCGCACGCCTAGAGATAGGGGGACGAGATTTTGCCAGATTAGGGTGAAACCTAATATGGGAGTCCATAGATCGAGTTAATGCGATTCTAGAGGTTTTAATTAGAGAGAGATTTCAATTTTATCAACCTAGGGTTAGACGTTATTCGCCTCGAGAGAGGGTTTAATATAAATTAGGAAATCTTACGGATCAAGTCAAGTGAATAAATCGTCTGGTTCAGTGTTAGATAATAAGTGAAGTCTAGGTGGATTCTTCCTAAGGGTATTGTCTTAATCAACTGAGTTTTTCCTCAAGTTATTTTCCCCAATTCATTCTTTTTGTCTTTGTGTCTTTAGCTTAATAGTTAATTAAATTTAGATTAAACAACAAACTTCATTTATTTTAGGTTAGATAATGAAAAGAAAGTTAGTATTAGTACTTTTAGTTCCCTTGGGTTCGACAATCCGGTCTTGCCTAAGCTATACTACAGTTCAATAGATGCACTTGCCTTAAGTCGTTGTCAGAGTTAGTTTCCAAGTTTGATCAATCTCTTTTTGTAAATTTTGAGACTCAACAGCTACGATCACATTAACTCGATTTATGGGCTCCCATATAAGGTTTGACCCTAATCCGGCAGATTTTCATCGTCCTATCTCTAGGAGTGCGATCAACTCTGCTTAATTATGCTAGATCTACTCTTAAATAGGGACTTTTGCTCCTCTGAATAAGCACATCAATACTTGAATCAATATCCTGGAATATTAAAGCAAGAATTAAGAACACATAATTAAGAACAAATCAAGTATTTATCATACAGTTCAGAAAACAATAACAAGATCTGTCTTAGGTTTATCCCCCTCAGGTGTTTGAGGGGTTTTGTTCATGCTTATAAAAGAATACATATCAGAAGAAATTAAATAACAAAACATAAAGAAAAACCCTAAAACCCCCTGAAGGAAATTGAAGGGAAAATCCTCAGTCTTGAGCGTGATTTCGGCTTTTGAGATGGATCAACTGGCTTTCTTCGAGTAATTCCCTAATTTCAGCCCTCTCTAGCTTTGCTCATCGTAAGAAGCCTTGACAGAAGCCTTCTGTCGAACTCCCCTTTTAGGATGCACTCTAGGGTGTTTATATAGGCTTTCGGGATGCCTTACTTAGCTCACAAGTATCCTATTCCGAGTGGAATTAAAACGGGTCACGACAGGGACATGCCCGTGTGGAAAGCCCGTGTGAATCGAGCCCAGGGCCGTGTTCAAGTCTACTAAAGTGGCACGGCCGTGTGGTGAACTCCAGGCCGTGTTGATTTCTTACTTTGGCCCATTTTCTTTGTTTTTGGCTCGTTTCTCGTTCTTTTTATCATCTTCTGCTCTCCTAAGTATAAACCATGAAATTAAAGGATTAGGAGCATAAAATTCCACAATTCAAGGGATAAATCGTCCAAAAGTATGCCAAATGTAGGATTAAAATATGTATATATTACGGTTTATCAACAACCATATTCAAGTTGGGTCAAAACAATATTTCTGAGCCCAATTCATCTTCTTTGTCGTCCAAAGTATTGGATAATCAACTCACTTATGTGTTTCTTCAATTGCTCCCAACATCGAGTAATTTAACGGTCCATACTGCAACAATTTAACAAAGAAATTATCATGTAGCATAATTCAATGAAATTACGTAAAATTAGCACCTAATTATGTAAAATTACAAACTTTACTTAAAGTATGCCCAATGTCTCAAAATGAACAAAAATTACATGATTAGCAATCCAAATGCTTGAGATTTGCATGAATTCTAAGTAAAAAGGTATTATAAAAGTCTATATAATTTAAACTTATCAATAATTCGGGTCGGGAATAGAGTGTTACAGTTTAATTGGTATCAGAGATTTCGGTTTAGCCGATCATCTGAAAGTTAAGTAAGAGTCAACCTTTTATGCATAATACGTCAAACCTAGATTAGTCCTTCAAGTAAGTTAAAGACTTTTATGTGTGGCGGATACTTTGGTATATTGTTTATATTAGGGTAAGTGGTATAGTTGAGAAGGAAAATAATAACTTCATTAAAGGGATAAGAAAGTTCGTAAAAAAAAGGAGTGAGGGAATTTAAATACAAAGAAAAGAAAAAAAAATTCTCGTTTTCTTCCTCAACCGTGGTCGATTGGCTTTTATGGGGCTTCACTGCTGCGAGAGGACTTTTTCTAGATCAACTGAATTTTCTAAGTCCTCCTCCTCCTCCTCTACTTTGGGCTCTGTGGGAATGAAGAAGTTGGTTGATTGCTTCCATTCCCTCAGCAATTTTTCCCAGTCTTTTCCCTCAGGATTGTAAACATTAAAGTTCAGTGATTCGGTAGAGACCTTCTGAAAACAGTTAAAGTTTACATGGCTCATATATAAAGGGCATGCAACAACTTGGGCTTGGAGAACCAGATTAGACCTTAGTTTGGGCAAAGCCTCTATTGGATTTTTCCTTGTACCCTCTCAATATTGTTAGAGTATGAGCAAAGATCAATCATGATATGATTGTAATCACATACTCAATTTAACTTGTTTAGCAATATAAGGCATTGCCATTATTATTTCAATTTCTTTTTCTGTGAATATAAATAAACTGAATTGTAATGAAGTCCTAAGAAAATATGATTATTCTTAAAAGGTCCTTAGTCAAGTATCATTGTGGGCTTGGACAATAATAATGCATTGAGACTAATGTATAGTTGATTGATGACAAATAGCTATCATTGACATAGGGATTATTGTGTAATAGTCACAATATTACTCATAATGATAACTATGTATATGATTCTCAGACTTGAGATCATCATTATCCCAACATCGTAAGTCATATATTTTGATATAGTCAAAACGTCTATCGTAACAAGTTGAACCATAAAGACTGATGTTGGATATATCACAATCCATGTAGTAGGATATGGTTGACCAATATAAGATTTATCACTCTTACATAATGGGAGCAATATCTTTGGTCTCTTCATGGAGTGAGACTAGAAATGATGGTCATGCTCAAATAAGTTGATATGAGATATTAAACTTATTAGTTTACTGTAGTCTGCTCAGAAAATCAAGAAATATGATATTGGACTATACAAGTGTGATGATTTCATAAGTTGTGTCCAATCTAGATATTAAGGATAAAATGATATAATACATGAAAAGATTATCACAAATGTTATGTTTAAATCACAATTTCTTCTAACTTAGGTAGCAATGACGCATTGCTAGATGCCACTCATTGCTTGTATTGTTAGAAACGTTCTAGTATTACTACTAACGTTACAAGAGCCTATAGGGTCACACCCTATAGTTGAAATGAACAGAATCCAAATACATTTGGTATTGTATTTAGGGCCTGTTCTGCAGTGCTTAAAAAAAGTACTTTTGGCTCCAAAAGCACTTTTGGAAGAAAAGTTATGCTAAACAAGCTGCTTTTGGTTGAAATTTTTAGCTTTTCAGAAGTGCTTTTGAAAAACACTTCTGAAAAGGAGAAGCTAAAATTTTTAGCTTTTTCTCTCCCAAAAGCACTTTTAGTGCTTAATTATCTTTTCACCCTTCCAATAACATAGTACTTTCCCTTTTTTTCTTGGTGCTTAATACAAATATTTAATGGTTATATTTAAATATTTAAAATATAGTTTATATATTCTAATTAAATTTTATAAATAATTAATATTTATTACTTAAAAATATTTAAAATTTATATTTCATATATTAAACTATTAACAAAAAGTTATAATAACTTTTTTATATTTTTACTAAAATATAATAATACTAACTAATTTAAATATTATTTAAATGCATATTTTTTACTTGATAATAACATGTCTAAAATGGACATTTTATTTCTCAAAAGTACTTTTTGACAGCAATGTTAAACACTCAAATTTTAAACCAAACTTTTCAAAAGCACTTTTCCACAACACATTTCAAAAGAATTTTTCAAAAGTATTGCCAAACTAGCCCTTAGTTGTCACATGAATTAAATTAATTGTTGAATTAATTTAATTTGATAGTTAGATATTAAAGACATTATATGTACAAACTTATTGTACACAAATAGAGAACATAGATAAAATTAATATATGAATTTGATTCATACAAAATATCAATCGTATATATTTTACCAAATTTATTAATATAAACATTTATATTAATTAATTTCGGTCAAAATATAAAAGACATGAAAATTAATATTCTTTTGGAAAGAATATAATTAATATATATATTTGATTCATACAAAATATTAATTGTATATATTTTACCTAATTTATTAATATAAACAGTTATATTAATTAATTTCGATCAAAATATATAAGACATGGAAATTAATATTCTTTTGGAAAGAATATAATTAATATATGAATTGTAACACCCCAAACCGGGCCTAGACGTTACGACCAGATCTGACGTGTCACATCGAAGTGCTGATTTGAAAACTGGTCCTGTTGATGAAAATTCGTGACTAAAGTTTTAAATCCTTTTTAAAACTAATTTCTATCGAAAATGTTGGGGTTGTAAAATCAAAACTTGTTAATCACTTATTGGTCATATCATTTATTACAAGTTTATTAATCTGGATTAAAAACCACGGAAGCTTTTCCAATTGTAAACTTTAAAATTTGAAAATGCGTGATTTTCTTTGGAAACAGTTATTGTTTTGAAAACCCATATTTCCCAATTTAGCTGGTTAACGTAAAAAGTTAAAACCAAATAAAATTTAAAAACCTCAAATGGCCTTATTACATAGACATCTCCCTAAAATAAATAATTTTTAAAAAACTAGGTATAAATCAAAATACTCGCGAACATGTGGTCACCTCCGAGTCCCTCGCAGCTCCAAATCCTCTAAGGCTGGGGATTACCTGTAAAGTTAAAAGAAAATGGTGAGTTACAAGAACTCAGTGTGTAATCCCCTATCATGCAGTAACAGTCTGGGCTTGAGCCCTATTCAGTAACAGTACAGTCTAAGCTTCCTCCAAAGCCACTAGAATAATAAAAACGTGGCGGAGCCACTAGTATAGTGCTTCCTCCAAATCAGAATCCCAACCCCAATGCAGAATGTTGTGTCATAAGTAGTACGTGTATGCAGTATGTCATATTCGTAAATAGTCATATAGATAGCATACACACATCAACTAAACTACCACTAGGGGTATAATGGTCATTTCGTCGGTTAGGGGTAAAGCGGTAATTTCACCCCTCAGGGGTATTTCGGTAATTCTACCCTACGAGGGTATTTTAGTAATTCTACCCTTTGAGGGTATTTCGATAATTCTACCCTTTGAGGGTATTTCGTAATTCTACCCTTCGTGGGTATTTTGGTAATTCTACCCTTCGAGGGTATTTTGGTACAGTTTACGACCTTTCCAAAGGTCTACTGTCGTCTCGAACAACTCGAATAACTTGTATGGCCAAAATAGTGTAATTGGGCCCAAGGGCCGTTAGTTGGCCCAAATGGGCCCATACGCTCGTGTGACCCGTTCATCTCACATTCTGTCACGGCTACGCAAACCTCGTAGCCCAATCCATTATTATTCGGTTTACCACATGCACGATCGCATGCTCGTGTGGCATCATACGCCATATTTCTGGCTTTTCGGCATTTTACCGATCTACAGTCTTAGCCGTGTAACCATTACATACTTTCGGCTTTTCAACCGATTATCGAATGCTGCATACGATTACACACCTGATTGAAATAGTGACGTGTGTGAATAATCTGGAGCACACAGCCTATGACCAACACAACACACGGTTACTGCATACTCTTAATACACCACCTTTATTTGCTTAATTCACAACCACTCACATTGCTAGAACTAACAGATACTAGCTCCTCCCTATTGATCAAGGGCGATTTCCCGCTCCTAACATGATTTGGCATAACAAAAGTGTTAGAAACAACCACACATTCGGCCCCTAGGAAAAAATCAAAAGAGAAAGTCGAATCTTGTAAATAGAGTCAAAAGAAATCTTTACTAAAAACGAAATAATAAAGTGGTTGTAGTAACCCCTTACCAATATCGACAACCAACATATTTCGGTAGTAGTCAGTCAAGAAGGTTTGACCCTAACCACTGAGAACAAAGAGATTTGAGAGCGAAAGAGTATGAAGATTCGGCTTAACAGAGAAGGGAAAAACGAAGTTTGAAAAAAAAGAAAAGATGGAAGTAAAAGAGGGTCGGCTATAGTAGAAAACGATTAGAGAAGAGATGAAAGAAAAACTTCAAAAGAATGTGGGTAGCAATTGAGAATAAAGATGAAAAGAAAAGACCCGAATGGTCAAAAATGTTGCACGAGATGCCACAAAAGAGGTAAATCCCAGACTTCCTAAATACCCCCATACATACCCAAAACACTTAGCCAATGAAGCAGACAAGCAATTTTGTCAGAACATGAAAAATTAAAGACCCCATATTTTGGGGCGTTACAATTCTACCTCCTAAAAAGAAATTTCAGCCTTGAAATTTTACCCGGTCAGAAAAGGTGAGGATATTGTTGTTGCATCACCTCCTCAGGCTCCCACGTGGCTTCCTCAGTACCATGATTACGCCAAAGCACCTTGACCAAAGGAACAGATTTCCTCCTTAATACCTTGACATCACGATCCAGTATCTGCACCGGTTCTTCCTCAAAAGTCAGATCAGTCTAACCTCAATCTCTCCACCAAAGACTATATGTGAGGATTAGAGCGAGATCACCTCAAAGATAGAGACGTGGAACACATCATGTATCCGATTTAACTCAGGAGGTAGCTCAAGCTGATATGCGACCGGTCCCACTCGCTTTAATATTTGGTAAGGTTCGATGCATCTAGGGCTCAATTTGCCTTTCCTTCCAAATCTTAGAATCTTCTTCCATGGTGAGACTTTCAAAAAGACATAATCCCCCACAGAGTACTCTATCTCTTTACGCTTTAAATCTTCATACGACTTCTGCCTAACTGATGCTTCCTTTAACCGATCTCAAATCAGCTTTACTTTTTCTTGTGTTTCATAAACTAACTCTGGCCCCAAAACTTGCCGCTCACCAAGTTCTATCCAATAGGTAGGGATGCAATACCTACGACCATATAACGCCTCGTACGGTGCCCTCCCAACACTGGATTGGTGGCTGTTGTTATATAAGAACTCTGCTAGCGGGAAGTAGTCTTCCCAATTGCCTTTGAACTCAATTACATAGCTTCTTAACATGTCCTCCAATATCTGTATCACCCTCTTCGACTGACCGTCGGTCTAAGGATAAAATGCCATACTTATAACACCCCCTACCCGTATTCGACATTGGAACTGGGCACGAGGCATTACCGGACTCAACGCACTTGACCAAGCAACTTTAGTCCCTAAAATACCTCTTTCACTTTCATATGAATCTCATTATGGATCTACGAGGCCTTAAACATACTTACGAGGGATTGTGGAACCTAACCGGAAACTTTTGCGATCTAAAATTTTTTTCACTTAAACAGGGCCCACACGCCCGTGTGAAATGGGACACGCTCGTGTGGGCAGGCCGTGTGGTCACACACACCTATGTCCCTACCCCCTGTGGGATTTATTTTCATTTTGAACATACAGGGGTTTTCACACGGTCAGACATACGATTGTGTTCTTGACCCGTGTAATCCACACGCCTAGACACGCCCGTGTCCTTGCCCATGTGTAAAAAATTGGGTATTCTGTTTGTGACCTCAGCAACCTTATAAATGTCAAACGGCCTACGCACACGCCCGTGTGCCTATCCCATAGTCGACACTGACTTACGACACCAACATGCAGGGGACACATGGCCTGGTCACACACCCATGGGACTGACCGTGTGTTACACACGACTTAGACACACGCCCCTGTGCCTACTCGTGTGGACAAGAACAAGGCTATTTGCCAAGCTCTATTCATCCCTATAAGACAAGGGAAAAGAAAAGGGGAGTAAGCTTTAAGCTTAGTAAGTTTACATGTAAACAAATAATGTTATAGTATGTGCTAAACAATATATATATTATTACATACTAAACAAGAACAATCCACATTTATAGTCATGCTTACTCATTTCTTCCCTTACCACCTTCCAACCATATCACAATCTTAATGCTTACATTCATTAACATGCTTCCCTGCACTTAGCACCACAATATCACATATTACAACACATCACAATTTCTTAATCAACCATTCATAATTTAGTCTTTATTAGGGTGGTATCGCACATAGCCCACCAAAAGGATAGTTACGATGGTATCACACATAGTCGATCGTAATTAAGTATTAAGGAGCTATCGCACTTAGCCCACCGTCAAGTATTGATATTACACATTTACATATCAATTCCATCATTCATATGAGAGCTATTCAATAACTACCACATTCAATCCACTTGAATCATCATGTTCTCAATTGTGCCATGCACTAATTAGCAACAACAATGTATATATAAAATGCATAATTTACACATAAACTTACCTCGTTGCAAAACATTTCGATTTGTAGTTTAATCCATAACCTTACCTTTCCCATGGTCAAGGTTGATTTCATGCTCTTCTTGATCTATAACAATAAATTTCACTCATTTAGATCATTCTATGATCATAATGCATCAAAATCTACACTTAGGCAAAAATGACCATTTTGCCCTTATACTATGGCAAAATTATGATTTTGCCCCTAGTCTCGTAAATCATTTTTCAATACATTTTCTCATTAGACAAGCCTAGTTGAACATTTATTTCTCTTACAACTACTCACAATTCCATCTATTTCATGCATTTATGACACAAATTCATTCTTTGCATTTAAGTCCTAATTAGGTGTTTTCATGCTAACACCTTTCATAAAAGTTGTTTCTCATCTCCCTAACATTCATTTTATTTCATTAAAACTCAGCTAACAACATAACCATTCTCATGACAAGTCCTTAGACTTTCAACCATATCACAAATTAGTCCCCTTATTAGTAAGCTTAAGCTTTGAGGACTCTAAAAGTACAAAAATTATCAAATAACACCACCAAAATCACTTACTTGTAGGGAGATATCTTAGCTGAAAATTTAAAGCATTCAAAACCCTTCTAAGCTTGTAATTTTTGGTGGAAGATGAAGAGTGAATAGTGAAAGATGATAACATCTTTTATTCATCTTATTTTATTCATTTTTATACCTAATTTCCACCAAATTTGACCAACATTAAAAATCTTGTCCCCCCAGCCCCTATATGGCCGACCATCACTAGTTTAATGGAATAATATCACTTTAAGGACCTCCAATTGATAGTCTTTGGCAATTAGACAACTGTACCACTTGTAATGGAACTTTCGCACTTTATGTGATTTAATCCTTTTTCACAATTAAGCATGCTATCGCTCAAATTAAAGCACCAAAATTTTCACATAGCCTTATAATAATAGCATAACACATAAAATGACATCAAAATAATTTTCCTTGACCTCGGTTTAGTGGTCTTGAAACCACTTTTTGACTAGCCCCTAAATCGGGCTATTACAACTCTCCCCTCATTTAGAGATTTTCGCCCTCGAAAATCTTACCGGTAAAAAGGTTTGGATATTGCTCTTTGATGGTTTCTTCCGGTTCCCACGTAGCCTCTTCTACACCGTGTTTTTTCCATAACATTTTTACTAAGGCTATGTCCTTATTCCGCAGTTGTTTCGCCTCTCGAGCCAAGATTTTAATCGGCTCCTCCTCATATGTCATATCCGGTCGTATCTCAATTTCTGTTGGAGGAATCACATACAAAGGATCAGAGCGATAATGCCTTAACATAATACATGAAACACATTGTGTATTTTCTCTAACTCTACAGGCAAAGCCAACCGGTATGCCACTGGCCCAATCCTTTCAGTAATCCCATACGGCCCTATGAACCGCAGACTCAATTTCCCCTTTCGACTAAATCTCAATATTTTCTTCCACGGGGATACTTTTAAAAATACCTTGTCACCCACTTTAAACTCGATCTCTTTTCTTTCAAATCCTATATAACTTTTGTCGATCTGAAGCAGCTTTAAGACTATCTCGGATTACTTTCACTTTCTCCTCGGTCTCTTTAACCAGGTCGACCCCATGAATTTGCTTCTCATTAAGCTCGGTCCAATACAAGGGAGTCTGACACTTACGACCATAAAGTGCTTCATACGGTGCCATCCCTGTACTCGACTGATAACTTTTTTTGTAAGAAAATTCAACTAAAAGTAGGTATCTTTCCCAACTACTTTCAAACTCTATTACATAGCACCGAAGCATATCTTCCAAAACATGAATTACTCTTTCGAACTGACCATCAGTTTGCAGATGGAATACAGTACTAAAATTTAACCTTGTGCCCATGGCCTCCTGCAACTTCTTTCAAAACCTCGAAGTAAATCTCGTATCTCTATCCGAGATAATAGATACAGGTACTCCATGTAACCTCACCACCTCCGCAATATACAACTCGGCTAATTTATCCAGTGAATAATTAACACGCACAGGAATAAAGTGAGCTAACTTCGTTAATCTATCGACGACAACCCACACAACATCTCTCTTTTTCGGAGTCATAGGTAACCCCATTACAAAATCCATGGTGATTCAATCCCACTTCCACTCGGAAACCATCACTGGTTGAAGCAATCTTGAAGGTACTTAATGCTCGGCTTTCACTTCTGATAAGTCTTGGGTTCAAGCCTTATCTTAGGCAAAATTTTGTTTTTAATTGAGTAAACACCTATCTTTAGCCAGTAGGCTTATAAATAAATATTGGAAAAACATGTCAGAATGGGCTTGATGGTCTGGTGGTTAAGTGGACTGCCAATATGCTAGGGGTCTTGAGTTTGAGTCCCGGCGATGTAAGGGAGTGTTTTATTTTGCTGGATACTACGTAAGTGTTTGTGTGCCAGTAGAATTCTGATGCTAGTAGGTGGTTGGAGTGTTTGAGGAGTGTAGGGTTGTTGTGGCCAAATTTTAAGAGGAAAATAGGGGATTGTATTTTGATTATTTTCATTTTTCAAAAAAAATTTGGTTCCCCATACTTTTGTCAATTTTTTTTACGCTTGTTTCCCCTCCCCTCAAGTCTACCATTTATCATCCTGTTACTTTCCTTTTTCGAAATTGGCTAAGTGATTCTCTACTTTTTCTTTTGTTCTCTTTTGGCTTTGTTCTCCCCTACGATAACCTTTCTCTATTCCTCCTCCCTTGCCGACTTTCATTGTCTTTTTTTGTTACTACCGACTGCCTATTGAAAATTTCTCTTTTCACTGCTTTGGTTTCTCCTTTTAATCCATTCCTTCCTTAATACCTTTTTCATTGCCGCAACTTGTCACCTCTGTTCGTTCTTGCGTTGTTGGTAAGTGGTGTAACTGTGATGTATTTTGGTTTATGGATTTTTGGTGAATCGATCGACTCTTTCATTGATGAAGGTTAAGGGTTGGAGTAATTCAGTTAGCGTTGGAGTGGTGTGGTTCTATTGTTACTCGTTCGGTAGGTAAGGTGGCTATATTTTGGTGAAGTTAGGGGAAAGTTTTTCTTTTCTCTTGGTTATGAAATGTGAATTGATGTTAATATTAGGTCTTTTCAGAATTGTCAGCAGCGAATTGTAGGAGTGGTGACCTATCTTGTTCAGATCTGCAGTTAGGGGTTGCTCGGTCTCGAAGGTAAAGTTTTGGTGATGGAAGTCATTTAGCATGTTATAAACTTCATTTAGTTCTGTTAAGTATCATTGATGTTAGGATTTTGATTGTCGATTGAAGGTCCAGGAGTGCTCGATAGTGTTTTCACAATGAATTGAAACCAGGTGCGTAAACACAACTTTGCAAACAACAGTCGGTGAAAAGCCAAAAAGTGAGACTATCGACACTACACGGGCATGTAGCTGCCTATGTGGTAGGCCGTGTGATCGAACACGGGCATGTGATCGATGAGGCAGGCCATGTGCGATTCATGAGCCGGGCAAAATTTGACCATATAGGCCCCACAAGCGTGTGGGCCCACTCGGGTGAACCACACAAGCGTGTGGGATTATTGGTCCAGGCCGTGTGATCCACATGGGCATGTGGCCAAAATGGGAAAATTACATGGGCTTGTGGGCCGATTTTTACTGTTTTGATTGTTAAGGTTGCATGGGTCGCCCGAGTCGACTGTGGACCTACTATAGGGTCGGTAAGATTACCTAGATCTCTAATTGACTGAAAGACTGTTATATCCATGTACTTTATATATATACATGTACGACTGTATTGTGAGCGTGCTGTTGAAACTACACTGAATACATATATGATACCAGGATTGGGCATGACATGATTGTATAATGCATTACATGGGGATGGGTTTATATAGATCGGAGGAAGTGTACTAAAAGGCTTCGAGCCTAACTTACTGGCAGCTCAGTTGCAAACTACTGCCTAGTGCTGCAACAGGTACTACTTGGAGTGTAGGGATGGATGGGTTGATTATATCCCCACATGGAGTGTAGGGTTGGACGGAGATGGAGTGTAGAGGCTGGCTGGGTAGGACTTGTATACTGCATTTTGTGATACTGTACTGATTACTAATACTGTAATGGGCCAAGGCACAAATGCATGACTGCTTTGTACTGAAATGGGCTAAAGCCCAAACTGATACTGTCACTGATTCTGGATAAGGCTTAGGCCTAGACTGTGATTGCCTTCTGTCTATCTATTTATGCTATCAAGGATTACACACTGAGTTTTCATAAACTCACCCTTCTATTTTAACTGTACAGGTAATCCCCAAACATAGGCGGATCGGTGCGGTGGAGGACTCAGCTGTGGCCACATGACCCATTCCGTTCTATTTTAGTACATAATTATAATTTAATTTTATTTTGGGGTATTTTACTGTAATAATGGAAATTGAATAAGTTGACAATAAAAAATAAGTACTCCCTACTGAGGATAGATGATCTGTTCAATCAATTCCGAGAGTTCTCTAAAATTAATCTCTAATCAGGGTATCACTAGTTGATAGTTAAGGAAGCTGACGTGCATTGGACGGCATTTAGGACTCGCTATGGTCATTACGAGTTCCTAGTGATGTCATTTGGACATACGAATGCACCAATAGCTTTTATGGATCTGATGAACCGATTGTTCCAACCTTATTTGGATTGTTTCATAGTGGTCTTTATTGACGACATACTGGTGTACCCGAAGACTGAGCATAAGCACGATGAACATCTCAGAGTGGTTCTGCAAATTCTACAAGAGAAACAACTAAATGCCAAGTTCAGTAAATGTGAGTTCTGGATACGTGAAGTAACGTTTCTATGATAGGTGGTTTCTGCTGAGGGGATTAGGGTCGATCCTCGAAAGATAGAGGCGATTTTGGAATGGAAATAGCCTAATACTGTATCTGAGATCCGTAGTTCTCTAGGACTAGCAAAATATTATCGACGATTTGTAAAGGGGTTTTCCTTGGTCGTCGCACCCTTGACTAAGCTACTACGTAAGGGTGTACCGTTTAACTGGACTGAGGCACAGTAAGAGAGCTTTGAGAAGCTCAAGACTGTACTGATAGAAGCCCCTGTTATGATACTGCTAGAGTCTAGAAAAGAGTTTACTATACTCAACGATACATCACATGTTAGTTTGGGATGTGAATTGATGCAAGAGGGTAAGGTGGTAGCGTATGCATCTCGTTAGCTTAAGACTCATGAGGCGAATTATCCAACGTACAACTTAGAGTTGGCCACAGTGGTGTTCGCACTGAAAATCTAGAGGCATTACCTGTATGGTAAGAAGTATATTATTTACACTGATCACAAGAGCCTCAAGTACCTCCTTACTCAGAAGGAGCTGAATCTTAGGTAGCGTAGATGCATTGAGCTGCTTAAGGACTATAGCTGTACGATTGAATACCATCCGGGTAAGGTCAATATGGTGGTCGACGCACTGAGCCATAGGTCTATGACTAATTTGAGGGCGATGTTTGCTCGCCTTAGTTTATTTGATTATGGTAGTCTGTTGGCCGAACTTCAAGTTAAACCGACGTGAACTGAATAGATTAAGGGTAAACAATTGGAAGATGAGTAAATAGGTCTTCATTTTCGATAGGTGGAGAGTGAGAATACTGAGGATTTTGGACTGAATAACGAAGAGGTGCTCTATTTCTGTGGGAGAAATTATGTACCAAAAGATACAGAATTGAGGCTGTCAATATTGAGAGAGGCGAATAGTAGCCCTTATGCTATGCATCATGGCGGAAACAAAATGTACCAAGACCTTCGTGAGATATACTGGTAGCCAGGTCTTAAACGTGAGGTTACTGATTATGTGGCAAAGTGTCTAACATGCCAACAGATTAAGGTTGAGCATCAATTACCTTAAGGTTTGCTGCAGCCAGTCAAGATTCTACTTTAGAAGTGGGAACGTGTAACTATGGACTTCGTTAGTGGGTTACCCCTCTCACCGACTAAGAAGGATTCAGTATGGGTCATTGTAGATCGATTGACCAAGTCCGCCCATTTCATATCGGTTCGTACTGACTACTCTCTGCAGAAGCTGGCTAAGATGTACGTGTCTGAGATAGTGAGACTTCATGGGGTACCGGTTTAGATAATATCTGATAGGGATCCTTGTTTCACGGCTCAGTTCTAGAAGAAGCTACATGAAGCTCTGGGTACAAGGTTAGACTTCAGTACTGTATTCCATCCTCAAACAGATGGTCAGTCTGAGAGGGTGATTGAAATACTGGAGGACATGTTAAGGAGTTGTGTTATTGACTTCTGAGGTAGTTGGGAGGATTACCTACCACTAGCGGAGTTTACTTATAACAACAGCTATCAGTCTAGCATTCAGATGATACCTTACGAGACACTATATGGTCGTAGGTGTCACATACCATCATGTTGGACTGAGTTGGGCGAGCGACGTGTTCTGGGCCCTGAACTAGTTTCTGATACCAAGGACAAAGGTAGATTGATTCGAGACCGACTGAAAGCGGCATCAGACAGACAGGAGTCTTATGCGAATCTGAAGCGTCGAGAGATTGAGTCTTTAGTGGGGGCTCCATTTTTCTCAAGGTCTCTGTAATATCTGAGATTTAGGGGTTATGCATTTTAACTTAATTGTATGTGGTAGCATGCCTATGTGTTGATTGAATGTGTTTTGTGGATTTTGGGAACCCTAGAATGTAGGTGAATGCCTTAGAAAAATATTGGATTTTAAGTCTTAAAGTGGAGCTAATAAAGATAGGCCTTAAGAAAATTTGTATGCGGATTTAGACTCAAGCACTGGGCTAGTAAAGTGGCAAGGGAGGCGCCACTTAGAGCTCAGGGGTGTGACGCCTCAGGGAGTGTGTAGGGCCTAGGTTCGAGTAGCAAGGGAAGCAGTTGGAGTTTTATTTTGCAGCAAGGAGGAGCAGTGGTGGACGGCACTGGGACACTAAGTGGATGAGCATTTGATTAAGTCAAATGCATTTAAAATTCGTCTAGAAGAGAAAGATAAGTGTTGACTCATTCAAACTATTTTGAATGAGAGGAGAAGAGAAAAAGTAGGAGAAAAAGAAGGAAGCTGACAGGGGAAGGAGAGTTAGCCGGCCAAGGGATTCCTTTGATGACCATTTCGGTCATGTAGGTGGAGGGGAGTAGCCGAAATTCTTTAAGGGGGGTTTAGGTGTTTCTTTCGGTTCTCTTTTCTTTCTTTAGTGGTGTGCCAAATTTTTTTTAAAGTCACCAAAGTGCCAATCGGTCACTTCCTTTTTGCCGAATTCAGCTTCATTCTCTCCTAGACCCTTACCCTTTTTCTTTCATAATCGAAACACACCAAAATTTACTCTTTTTCTCACCCTTTTAGACCTTGGCCGAACCTTCAAAAGACCATTAAGGTCACTTACCCCTCATCTCTCATCTCTCTGTTTATTTTCCTTTAAGCCGAAACTAGATCCCTCCCTAGCTTTCTTCTTCTTTGATTTTCCTTGTGATAGCTGAAACCTCTCTCTTTCAATTCCACCATTGCCGCAACACCTTAAACCTTCCATCTCTCTTCTCTTTTGTTAAAGCCGAATCTCCCTTTTGTCACCAAGCCAAATCGCACCACATTCCATCATTCACTTCTTCTTCTCACGAATCTTTCAAAAGCCGAATCCCCTATTTGGTGGCCATAGCCGATTGCTTCTCTACCCCTTTGGAGCTGATTTGTTCACTAGATCTAAAGCCGAACCTCTCTGTGTTCCAAGCAAGGACATTCAATTGAGTTGTAAGGGATCCTTGTCATTCAATTTTCCGTCTTTCTCAATTGGTTAGTCGAAATCTAAGGAAACTAATTCCTACATCTCTTTGGCCAAACCTTGAAGGGTGATTTCGAGTTTTCTGCCTGAAGATAGCGTTAAGGGAGTAGTGATCTTTCGGGATTTGATCGATTAAGGTAAGTGGGTTATGATATTCGGCCAGAGGCCATATTGTCTATTAATATTGGCTGATTCTGACTATGATTATTTAGGGGCAAATCGATAGGGATAAGGAGAAGTCTCGGGATTCAGATCTTTGCGGTAAGGGTGTTTTTAAGTGAAAAACTATATTTGTTTAGATCTCGTGTTAATTAATCGGTTTTGATTAAGTGTTCTCAATGGATGGAAGTACCAGTAAAAGGGAGAAAAGGGTAGTGCCTACCCCTAAATTCAAGAAACGCTCGGTTTTTGCTGTTCGTGATTGGCCACCGGGGTGTGGGCTAGCATCGAAAAGGGATAAGCAGTTTAGTGTTATCCCTGCTAGTGTGAGTGTTGGTATCGATAGTATCGTACTCATTGTTATCAGGTGTATAGCCCTACACTAAATTTCCAATGGATTGATAGTAGTAATGATAGCATGTGTTAATAATAAAATACGAATGATTATGGCTATGGGTACCATTCAGTGGTACAATGCAATCAGGTATGTTACCCCCTTAATACTCAGTTAATGATGTTATAAGCATGGATATGAAATATGTATGATATCGTTATGACTTTGGGGTATATTGCATAATATCTAAAAAAAATGTGTATGTTGCATGGGCATATGGGTGATATTGATAAAGGGGAAGTGTTCCGGTGGTTTTTACCACATTATCCGTTGACTTTTGTCAAATATTATGAATCCGGTGACTTTTGTCACATATTATGAATCCGGTGACTCTGTCACATTTATCTGGTGGCTATGCCACGATTATAAGGGCGATGTGCAGTTGACTGCAGCGACTGCCTTCGATGGTGTGTAGCGGATGGATGGTCGATTTAGTAATCCCCACGGTGTGATTGGCAGGTACGGGTGGTGTGTAGAGGATGGATATCTAGGTGGGCTCGGGATTGCATTTCATTTTATGTGCACATGTAATTTAATCTGTCATGTTTCGATATGCTATGTTATGGGCTTATGGCCAAGTATGAGATAAATGGGCTTTGCCAAGATGTTATAGTTAAGGCTATGATCGATTGGGCTTTTAGTGCACTGTTACACATTGAGTCTGTTGACTCAGCCTTCGTGGGATACTTTTTGCAGGTGAAACTTAGTGATTTGGACCGGTTCAGCGAGGACTATGTGGTGGCCATGCTCAACTCAGTATTTTGGATTTCCTTAATTAAACTTATTACGTTTTCTTTTATTATTTCGGGATTTATTTTGGGCTATGTTTTATTGTAGTAAAGACACTATTAGTAGATTTATTTATGTGTTTTAGTTTTTGTCTTGGTACAAACAACATCAAACAAACGATCAAATGGTTTTCGTAAACCATCTTAAACTGCTTTGACACCTAAACGCCTGTAGTTTCCAATTTAATAATAAGCTCTATATTCGATTTTTTCTTCTTTTAACTTATAGTTTTTAAATCATGAAGATAACGTTTTAACAAGATGCCAACTTAAATAACAACACGATTTTAACAGGATTATAACACAAATCTATTTTTCTCAAATCGACATATTTTTCGAATTTTCAAAAAACGAGTTTTACTCAAGGAGCATGCCAGATCCGGTTGGGGCTTGTGGGCCGAGTTTGGGGTGTTTCAAATTGGTATCAGAGCCCTTTTTTAAACACTCGGCCTTGGGTTTTGAAGCCCACAACCTTTTCAAAATATGAGTCAAAATGGGTTTTTGAAAATTTTTGGGTTAAAATAGTTTTATGGAAGCATGGCACCCGAGTTCTCGGCCCAGGTCCACCAGGTAAGTTCTTTTGTTGATAAATTGATTTGAGTATGATGATTTATGATACTGTAGCTAGTAGATTTAAGGAAACTTTACTCTAGAAACACGGACCCTAGGTATATATATACCTTTTTACGGAAAAACCACTGATTAAAAACTCTCTGCATAAAATTCCTCTTAAACAAGAAAGTGAAAAGATTCTAATGCATAAAATTTTCGTAAAATAGATAAGACTCGACGTAGACATGAGTTCTAGGGGACGTGGTCGCCGAGGCGCAGAGGCAGTAATGAACCGTGTGTCGAAGCGGTTAGGTCCAGTCGGGGTTCGAAAATGAGGCACCGCCACCGGCTGTAGGGGCGGAATTTCAGGAGCAGACAGGAGGAGATGACGCAGTATCTCAGGCTATGCTGCGAGTCTTAGAGCGAGTGGCAGGAGCTAGTATGGAAAATGGGGCTCGGAAGTTAGTAGCTGAGAGGCTTAGGTCTAATGGAGCTGAGGTTTTTAGAGGAGTGTCTGGCGTAGCTCCGAGTGTAGCGGAGTATTGGTTAGAGGCAGTTAAGAGGATCATGGATGACTTAGACTGCACTGCTGAAGAGAAGTTGAAAGGTGCTGTTTCGCTGCTTCGGGATGAAGCCTACCAGTGGTGGCTCACTGTCAAAGAGGGTACCCCTGCGGATCGAGTGGATTGGGGGTATTTTAAGGTTAAGCTTGAGGGGAAATATGTAAGAGCTAGTTACATAGACTCGCAAAGAAAGGCGTTTCTAAATCTGGTACAAGGAAGTAAGTCGGTAGCGGAGTATGAAGTGGAGTTTTTGCGGTTAAGCCGGTATGCCAGGGGGATCGTGGCTACTGATTATGAACGGTGTGTCAGGTTTGAGGATGGTTTGAGAGATGAGCTGCGAGTGTTGATTGCTCCGTATCGGGAAAGAGATTTTGCAGTCTTAGTGGAGAAGGCTCGGATAGCTGAGGAAGTTAAGCGAACTGAAAGATATAACCAGGACAGAGGTCAGAATAGGAATAAGAGAAACTATGGGTCTTCAGGGTCATCCGAGAATTTTCAAAAGAAACCTAGAATAGATAGGCCGCGTAGTCAGCAGGTCGTTATGGGAGGACAGTACCGTACTTGTGCGCAGTATGGAAAGATGCATCCGGAAGAGTGTTGGAAGAAGACAGGGGGATGTTTTAAGTGCGGGTCCAAGGATCATATGATTAGGGATTGTCCGATGGATACAGATAGGAATCGCCCACTAAGTCAGGGTTTTAATCAGGCAGGCAGAGGTAGAGAGCAGTCGTCGAGGGGTCGTGGCCCGAATGGCAGAGGTAATAGTTTTGGTAGAGGTCACGGAACACCAGGTAGAGGAGGTGGTAACACAGAGGCGAGACAGACGGGCCTAGTATATGCGGTTCGTTGAAGGGAAGATAGTGACGCACCTGATGTCATAACGGGTACGTTTCTTATTTCTGGGTTACCCTTTATTACTTTAATAGATATATGGTCAACTTACTCATACATTTCTAGTGAAGTATCTGGAACTCTGCATGTAAACTCTGAGACTGTACCTAGGAAGATGACTGTACTTAGTCCTTTAGGGCAATCAGTAGTAGTAGATAAGCTCTTTAAGGAAGTGCCTTTAGAAGTTCAGGGGGCGCAGTTTCCGGCTGACTTAATGGAGTTACCATTCGAGAAATTTAACCTAATCTTAGGCATGGACTAGTTAGTGAAGTACCGTGAGAATGTGGATTGTGCTGCTAAGCGGATGTCACTTAGAACTGTTGAAGATAATGAAGTTGTGGTTATGGGCGAGAGACGGAATTACTTGTCGAATGTAGTATCCGCCCTTAAGGTAGAAAAGATGGTAAGAAAGGGATGTGTAGCTTTTCTGATGGTTGTTAGTGCCTTAGAGGCTAAGGAAGCAACTGTGGAAGGGGTCAGGACTGTGAGAGAATTCATGGATGTCTTTCTAGAAGAACTTCCAGGGTTGCCTCCGGATCGTGAGGTGGAATTTGGGATTGACTTGTTGCCTGGTACGACGCCAGTATCTATCGCTCCGTATAGAATGGCACCAAAGGAGTTGGTGGAACTCAAGGCTCAGATCTAGGAGTTGCTTGATCATGGGTTTATCCGACCCAGTGTGTCTCCATGGGGAGCACCGGTCTTATTTGTGAAGAAGAAGGATGGGACTATGCGTATGTGCATAGATTATCGGCAGTTGAATAAGCTGACCATCAAGAACAAGTACCCTTTGACGAGGATCGACGACTTGTTCGATCAGCTTAAAGGAGCTGCGGTATTTTCAAAGATAGATCTAAGGTCAGGATATCACCAGCTTAAGGTGAAGGAAGTAGATATCCATAAGACAGCTTTCCGGACAAGGACGGGCATTATGAGTTCTTAGTAATGCCGTTCGGATTGACGAACGCCCCAGCTATGTTCATGGATATAATGAATCGGGTTTTCCAACCTTACTTGGATCAGTTCATCGTTGTGTTCATAGACGACATTCTAGTGTATTCCAAGTCTGAAGAAGAACATGATAAGCATCTCCGGATAGTGTTGCAAGTGTTGAGGGAAAAGAAGCTGTATGCCAAATTCAGCAAGTGTGAATTTTGGCTGAAGGAAGTTGCATTCTTAGGACATGTGGTCTCTGCAGAAGGGATAAGGGTGGACCCTCGGAAGATTGAGGCAGTGTTAGATTGGAAACCACCTAAGTCTGTGGCAGAGGTTCGCAGTTTCTTGGGGTTAGCAGGTTACTACAGAAGGTTCGTGGAAGGGTTTTCATCAATCGCTTCACCTTTGACAAAACTATTAAGAAAGGAGGTACCTTTCGTTTGGACAGATAAGCAGTAGGAGAGTTTCGAGAGGCTTAAGAAGGTTTTGACAGAAGCTCCGGTTTTGATTCAGCCTGAGGCAGGGAAGGATTTTATGGTGTATTATGATGCTTCTCATACAGGATTGGGATGTGTGCTGATGCAAGATGGGAAGGTGGTCGCTTATGCATCTCGGCAATTAAGGCCACATGAGGTTAACTATCCGACGCATGACTTGGAGTTGGCAGCGGTAGTCTTTGCTCTTAAGGTATGGAGGCATTATTTATATGGAGAAAGGTCGGTGATCTATACGGGCCACAAAAGTCTTAAGTATCTGCTGACTCAGAAAGAGCTGAATCTGAGACAGCGAAGGTGGGTGGAATTATTGAAAGACTACGATTGTTCTATAGAGTATCACCTGGGTAAGGCAAATGTAGTGGCAGATGCCCTAAGTCAGAAAGTAGTGTTGGATCTGAGGGTGATGTTTGCACATCTTAGTCTTTATGATGACGGAAGTTTGTTAGCAGAGTTGCAGGTGAAGCTGACATGGTTGAGTTAAGTGAGAGAGAGTCAGTTGACAGATGATGATCTAAGTGCTAAGTTACGGCAAGTGCAGAATAGGGAATTGGAAAACTATGGTGTGAACAGTGATGGAGTGCTGTGTTTTCAGGGCAAGGTCTGTATGCCGAAGGATAAGGAATTAAGGCAGAGAATTCTTCAGGAATCATATAGTAGCCCTTATGCTATGCATCCTAGAGGTAGCAAGTTGTACAGGCATCTACGAGATTAGTTTTGGTGGCCTGGTCTTAAGCGGGAAGTTACCAAATTAGTAGGGAAGTTCTTCATATGTCAGCAAGTTATGGCTGAACACCAAGTACCGTCAGGATTGCTTCAGACGATAAAGATTCCGCAATGGAAGTGGGAGAGAATTACTATGGATTTCGTTAGTGGGTCTTCCCCTTACGCCTACTAAGAAGGACTCAGTGTGGGTGATAGTGGATCGGTTGATGAATTTTGTGCATTTCATACCAGTGCGGGTTGATTATTCTTTACAGAGGTTAGCGAAGTTGTATGTGGTAGAAATTGTGAGACTGCATGGAGTGCCGGTGTCGATTATTTTGGATAAGGATCCGAGGTTTACGTCTCGGTTTTGGAAAGCATTGCATCAGGCTTTGGGCACCAGGTTGGACTTCAGTACGGCATTTCATCCACAGTCAGACGGCCAATATGAGCGAGTAATCCAAGTGTTGGAGGATATGCTGAGGGGCTATGTGATAGACTTCAGAGGAGGCTGGGAAGAGTTTTTGCCTTTAGCAGAGTTTGCATACAATAACAGCTATCAAGCCAGTATTCGCATGGCACCGTATGAAGCACTGTATGGACGAAAGTGTTGCACTCCTACATGTTGGACAGAGTTGAGGGAACGTCAGGTTTTAGGTCCAGAGATTGTGGCAGAATCCGAAGAAAAGGTTAAGGTAATTCGGGCACAGTTGAAGGAGGCATCTGACAAGCAAAAGTCGTACGCAGATCTTAAGCGGAAGGAGATAGAATTTGCTATGGGAGATTAGGTGTTTCTAAAAGTTTCGCCGTGGAAGAAAGTAATGAGATTTGGTCACAAAGGAAAGTTAAGTCCCAGGTTTATAGGACCTTATCGGGTTTTAAAGCGAGTTGGACCAGTGGCGTATCAGTTAGAGTTGCCTTCGAAATTGAAGCAGATACACGATGTGTTCCATGTTACAATGCTACATCGTTACCAATCGGATCCATCTCATGTCGTGCTAGTTGAGAAGGTGGAGCTAAGACCAGATTTATCCTACGAGGAAAAGCCGATTCAGATTCTGGAACGAGATGTGAAGGTGTTACGGAGGAAATCAGTTCCTCTAGTGAAAGTGTTATGGCGTAATCATGGATCGGAAGAGGCTTCGTGGCAGCCGGAGGAAGTAATGCGACAGCAATACCCTCATTTATTTTAGCCAAGTAATTTCGAGGTCGAAATTATTTTTAAGGGTGGTAGAACTGTAATATCCGGGATTTAGGGGTTATGCATTTTAACTTAATTGTATGTGGTAGCATGCCTATGTGTTGGTTGAATGTGTTTTGTGGATTTTAGGAACCCTAGAATATAGGTGAATGCCTTAGAAAAATATTGGATTTTAAGTCTTGCAGTAGAGCTAAGCCAGATAGGCCTTAAGAAAATTTGTATGCGGATTTAGACTCAAGTACTGGGCTAGTAAAGTGGCAAGGGAGGCGCCACTTAGAGCTCAGGGGTGTGACGCCTCAGGGAGTGTGCAGGGCCTAGGTTCGAGCAGCAAGGGAAGCAGTTGGAGTTTTATTTTGCAGCAAGGAGGAGCAGTGGTGGACGACACTGGGACACTAAGTGGATGAGCATTTGATTAAGTCAAATGCATTTCAAATTCGGGTAGGATAGAAGGATAAGTGTTGACTCATTCAAACTATTTTGAATGAGAGGAGAAGAGAAAAAGTAGGAGAAAAAGAAGGAAGCTGACAGGGGAGAGAGAGTGCCGGCCAAGGGATTCCTTTGATGACCATTTCAGTCATGTAGGTGGAGGGGAGTAGCCGAAATTCTTTAAGGGGGTTTAGGTGTTTTTTTCGGTTCTCTTTTCTTTCTTTAGTGGTGTGCCGAATTTTTTTTTAAAGTCACCAAAGTGCCAATCGGTCACTTCCTTTTTGCCAAATTCAGCTTCATTCTCTCCTAAACCCTTGCCCTTTTTCTTTCATAATCGAAACACACCAAAATTTACTCTTTTTCTCAACCTTTTAGACCTTGGCCGAACCTTTAAAAGACCATTAAGGTCACTTACCCCTCATCTCTCATCTCTCTGTTTATTTTCCTTTAAGCCAAAACTAGATCTCTCCCTAGCTTCCTTCTTCTTTGATTTTCCTTGTGATAGCCGAAACCTCTTTCTTTCAATTCCACCATTGCCGCAACACCTTAAACCTTCCATCTCTCTTCTCTTTTGTTAAAGTCGAATCTCCCTTTTGTCACCAAGCCAAATCGCACCACATTCCATCATTCACTTCTTCTTCTCACGAATCTTTCAAAAGCCGAATCCCCTATTTGGTGGCCATAGCCGATTGCTTCTCTACCCCTTTGGAGTCGATTTGTTCACTAGATCTAAAGCCGAACCTCTCTGTGTTCCAAGTAAGGACATTCGATTGAGTTGGTAAGGGATCCTTGTCATTCAATTTTCCTTTTTTCTCAATTGGTTAGTCGAAATCTAAGGAAACTAATTCCTACATCTCTTTGGCCAAACCTTGAAGGGTGATTTCGAGTTTCCTGCCTGAAGATAGTGTTAAGGGAGTAGTGATATTTCGGGATTTGATCGATTAAGGAAAGTGGTTTATGATATTCGGCCAGAGGCCATATTGTCTATTAATGTTGGACGATTCTGACTATGATCATTTAGGGGAAAATCGATAGGGATAAGGAGAAGTCTCGAGATTCAGATCTTTGCGGTAAGGGTGTTTTTAAGTTAAAAAATATATTCGTTTAGATCTCGTCTTAATTAATCGGTTTTGATTAAGTGTTCTCAATGGATACGAGTACTAGTAAAGGGGAGAAAGGGGTAGTGCCTACCCCTAAATTCAAGAAACACTCAGTTTCTGTTGTTTGTGATTGGCCACCGGGGTGTGGGCCAGCATTGGAAAGGGATAAGCAGTTCAGTGTTATCCCTGCTAGTGAGAGTGTTGGTATCGATAGTATCGTACTCACTGTTATCAGGTGTGTAGCCCTACACTAAATTTCCAATGGATTGATAGTAGTAATGATAGCATGTGTTAATAATAAAATACGAATGATTATGGCTATGGGTACCATTCAGTGGTACAATGCAAACAGGTATGTTACCCCTTAATACTCAGTTAATGATGTTATAAGCATGGATATGAAATATGTATGATATCTTACGACTTTGGGGTATATTGCATAATATCTGAAAAAAATGTGTATGTTGCATGGGCTATGGGTGATATTGATAAAAGGGAAGTGTTCCGGTAGTTTTTACCACATTATCCGGTGACTTTTGTCACATATTATGAATCCGGTGATTTTGTCACATATTATGAATCCGGTGACTCTGTCACATTTATCTGGTGGCTATGCCACGATTATAAGGGCGATGTGCAGTTGACTGCAGCGACTCCCTTCGACGGTGTGTAGCGGATGAATGGTCGATTTTGTAATCCCCACGGTGTGATTGGCAGGTACGGGTGGTGTGTAGAGGATGGATATCTAGGTGGGCTCGAGATTGCATTTCATTTTATGTACACATGTGATTTAATCTGTCATGTTTCGATATGCTATGTTATGGGCTTATGGCCAAGTATGAGATAAATGGCTTTGCCAAGATGTTATAGTTAAGGCTATGATCGATTGGGCTTTTAATGCATTGTTACACATTGAGTCTGTTGACTCACCCTTCGTAGGATACTTTTTGCAGATAAAACTTAGTGATTTGGACCGGGTCAGCGAGGACTATGTGGTGGCCATGCTCAACTCAGTATTTCGAATTTCCTTAATTAAACTTATTACGTTTTTTTTTATTATTTCGGGATTTATTTTGGGCTATGTTTTATTGTAGTAAGGCCAATATTAGTAGATTTATTTATGCATTTTAGTTTTTGTCTTGGTACAAACAACATCAAACAAATGATCAAATGGTTTTCGTAAACCATCTTAAACTGCTTTGACACCTAAATGCCTGTGGTTTCCAATTTAATAATAAGCTCTATATTCGGTTTTTTTCCTTTTAACTTATAGTTTTTAAATCATGAAGATAACGTTTTAACAAGATGCCAACTTAAATAACAACACGGTTTTAACAGGATTATAACACAAATCTATTTTTCCTCAAATCGACATATTTTTCAAAATTTCAAAAACGAGTTTTACTCAAGGAGCATGCCAGATCCGGTCGGGGCTTGTGGGCCGGGTTTGGTGTGTCAGTCTCACCATGGAAGAAAGTACTGACGTTTGGTCGTACGGGTAAGCTGAGCCCTAGATTATTGGGCCTTATCGCTTTCTGAAACGAGTAGGCCCAGTAGCATATCAGTTTGAACTACCTCCAAAGTTGGAGTGGATTCACGACGTGTTCCATGTTTTTATGTTGAGGCACTACCGCTCTAATCCCACACATGTTGTTCTAATTAAGGAGATTGAGGTTAGGACAGATTTGACCTTTGAGGAGGAGCCAGTCCAGATAGTGGATCACGATGTAAAGGCTCTAAGAATGAAGTCCATCCCACTGGTTAAGGTTCTTTGGCGTAATTATAGTTCTGAGGAGGCCACGTCGGAGTATGACGGTACGATGTGATAGCAGTATCCTCATTTTTTCTGATCAGGCAAAATTTCGAGGCTGAAATTTTCTTTAATGGGGTAGGGTTGAAACACCCCCAAAAATCCCTAATAATTCTTCTTGTGTGTTTGTGACATAAATATCTGTTTGCTTCAGTTGTTAAGTGTTCTTGGAATGTCTGAAAAGTCTTGGGTTCAAGACTTAGCTTGGGAAAAATTTTGTTTTTAATTGAGTAAATCCCTATATTTAGCCAGTAGGCTTATAAATAAATATTTGAAAAACATGTTAGAATGGGCCTACTGGTCTGGTGGTTAGGTGGAGTGTCAATAAGCTGGCGGTCTTGAGTTCGAGTCTTGGCGATGCAGAGAGAGTTTTATTTTACTGGATGCCGTGTAAGTGTTTGTCTGCTAGTAGAATTCTGATGTTAGTGGGCGGTTGGAGTGTTTGAGAAGTGTGGGGTTGTTGTGGCCGAATTTTAGGAGGAAAATAAGGGATTTTATTTTGATTATTGTCATTTTTTTCAAAAAAAAATATTTGGTTCCCCATACTGCTCTCATTTGTTTACGCTAGTTTCCCCTCCCCTCAAGTCTGTAGTTCATCATCTTGCTCCTTTCCTTTGCCAAAATTACCTAGGTGATTCTCTGCTTTTAATTTTGTTCCCTTTTGGCTTTCTTCTCCCCTAAGGAAACCTTTCTCTCTTCCTCCTCCCTTGTCGACTTTCATTGTCTTCTTTTGTTACTACCGACTGCATATAGAAATTTTATCTTTTCACTGCGTTAGTTTCTCCTTTTAATCCATTCCTTCCTTAGTCCTTTTTTCATTGCCGCAACTTATCACATATGTTCGTTCTAGTATTGTTGGTAAGTGGCGTGACTGTGATGTATTTTGGTTTATGGATTTTTGGTGAATCGATTGATTGTTTCATTGATGAAGGTTAAGGGTTGGAGCGATTCGATTAGCGTTGGAGTGGTGTGGTTTGTTGTTACTCGTTTTGTAGGTAAGGTGGCTATATTTTGGTGATGTTAGGGGAAAGTTTTTCTTTTCTCTTAGTTATGAAATGTGAATTGATGTTAATATTGGGTCTTTTCAAAATTGTCAGCAGCGAATTGTAGGAGTGGTGACCTATCTTGTTCGGATCCGTAGTTAGGGGTTGCTCGGTCTCGAAGGTAAGGCTTTTGTGATGGAAGTTGTTTGGCACATTATAAACTTCGTTTAGTTCTGTTAAGTATCGTTGATGTTGAGCTTTTGATTGTTGATTGAAGGTCCAGGAGTGCTCGAAAGAGTTTTCACAGCAAATCGAAACCAGGTGCGTAAACACAACTTCGCAAATAGAAGTCGGTGAAATGTCGAAAAGTGAGACTGTCGACACCACACGGGCGTCCGGCTGCCCATGTGGTAGGCCGTGTGATCGAACACGGGTGTGTGATTGACGATGCAGGCCATGTGCGATTTATGGGTCGGGCCAAATTTGGCTGCAGGTGAGCCACACGGGCGTGTGGGACTATTGGTCTAGGCCGTGTAATCCACACGAGCGTGTCGCCAACGTGGGCAAATTATATGGGCTTGTGGGCCCATTTTCGCTGTTTTGACTGTTAAGATTGCACGGGTCACCCGAGTCGACTGTGGACCTACTGTAGGGTTGGTAAGATTACCTAGATCTCTAATTGACTGAAAGACTGTTATATCTATGTACTTTATATATATACATGTACGACTGTATTGTGAGCGTGCTGTTGAAACTGTACTGAATACATATATGATACCATGATTGGGCATGACATGATTGTATAATGCATTGCATGGGGATGGGTTTATATGGATCGAAGGAAGTGTACTCAAAGGTTTCAAGCCTAACTTACTGGAAGCTCAGCTACAAACTACTGCCTAGTGCCGCAACCGATACTACTTAGAGCGTAGGGATGGGTGGGTTGATTATATCCCCACATGGAGTGTAGGGTGGACGGAGATGGAGTGTAGAGGCTGGCTGGGTAGGACTTGTATACTGCATGTTATGCTGTACTGATTACCGATACTGAATGGACCAAGGCCCAAATGCATGACTACTCTGTACTAAAATGGGCTAAAGCCCAAACTTATAATGTCACTGATTCTGGATAGGGCGTAGCCCATACTATGATTGCCTTCTATCTGTCTATGTGTGCTATTTGGGACTACACACTGAGTTTTCATAAACTCACCCTTCTGTTTTAACAGTACAGGTAATCCCCAAATATAGGCGGATCAGTGTGCCAGTGGACTCAGTTGTGGCGATATGACCTATTTCGTTCTATTTTAGTACTTAATTATAATTTGATTTTATTTTGTGGTATTTTACTGTAATAATGGCCTTTTTGGATTTTCATAGTTAATTTGGGATTTCTATTATTTTGATTTACAACTGCTAGTAGTAGGGTTAATCGAGTTTTCAAAATGAATCAAATGCTTTAACAAAATACACTCAAATACGTAAACTGATTTAAAAAGCTTCCGCGATAAGTGACGTTTTAAAAATTAATATCGTTTTGAAAGAAAAAACTTTTGTGACAATGAACTACGTTTTGGAAATGAACGAAGCATCCTTGAATTAACATAAGATTTTGTAATGAGACCAATTCGAAAAGAGGTTCTTACGACAACTCATTTATTTCCAAAACACTACCATGTAACATCGCCAAGATTCAACCATAATGTCTATGTCGTGTTTAGGGTGTTAAATTTAGTGGTATCAGAGCCAGGTTACAAAACTCTACTGTGGATTTGGGTTTTTAAGATTTGATTCTCTAAGAACTGATTTCTAAATGGCGTGAAATGTTTTCACTAAATGTGTGGTACACCGAGTCTCCGGCGCCGATCCTGTAGGTTCTTTAAACTGTTATCTGTTTAAAAACTGAAAATGCTATAGATAGTATGTACCGGAACTACTATAGATAGACTGTACTAAAAACACTCAAGTTAGTGTATACTGATACTATAGAAAAACTGATAGTTGTTGATTGACACTGCGATATACGAAATAAACTTTACACTTCTGATACTGTTTTCATAAAATATCCGTTAATAAACACTAGAACTGTAAACTAATGCATAAAACTATAAATACAGATTAATGCGAATAGACAATGAGCACAAGAGGTATTCGCTGACGGGGTACAAGAGGCCGTGGTAGAGGACGTAGAAGTGCTCAAGCTGGGTCCTCATCTTCTGGCAACTTGCCTAATTTGGATACAAGTGAGACGCTGACTTCACTTGTGACTGAGACTGGATCTCATGATCGAGCGGCTGGGGACGACGTACTGTCCCAGGCCATATTGAGATCTTAGAGAAGGTTGCTGGGCCCAATACTGGAGCTAGAGGTCGTGGGTCGGTTACGGAACGACTCTAGTATAACAGAGCTGAGCTCTTCTTGAGAATTACTGGGGTGACCCCTAATGTGGCTGAGTACCGGATTGAGGCCACAGAGGGGATTATGGACGACCTAGACTGCACTTCTAAGCAAAAACTAAAGGGTACAATGTCACTGCTAAGAGATGAGGCTTACCAGTGGTGGCTTACGATTAAGGAGGGCACTCAACCCGATCGACTGACCTGAGAGCTCTTTAAGACCGCTTTTCAGGGGAAGTATGTGGGTGCCAGTTATGTGGATGCCTGTAGGAGAGAGTTCCTGAATCTAACTCAGGGGATAGATCAGTGGCCGAGTAAGAGGCTAAATTTCTGCGGCTGAGCCGCTACGTATGAGCAATGGTGGCGACTGAGTACGAGTGATGTGTGCGCTTGATGGCCTCAAGGATAATCTGAGGTTCTTATAGCGCCACAGATGGAGCGAGACTTTGCGGTACTGGTTGATATGGCGAAAATCGCCGAGAAAGCAAAGAGCACTGAGCGCCAGAACAGAGAGAGAGGTAGGAATAAGAGAGAATCGGAACCCTTGAGTTCTGTTCAGAGGCCTAGGAAAAAGGCCAGAGTGGATGGCCCGATCAGAGTTGGGTCTCCTATTGCTGCTACTAGACAGCCGCCGTGTACTAATTGTGGTAGATGCCATCAGGGTGAGTGCTGGAAAAGAACTGGAGCTTGTTTGAGGTGTTGTTCATTAGAGCACCGTATTAGAGAGTGTCCGCGGAGGTCCGATCAGATACAAGCTTATGGCATGGGTACTGCACCACCACCGAGGGTAGTTCAGTAGCCACCGAGAGACCATGGTCAGGCTAGAGGTGGGAATGGTCTAGGCTGTGGTCACAGGGCACCGGGAAGAGGTGCCGGTCATACTGAGGCGAGGCAGCTGACTCCAGTTTATACCGCACGTCGTCGAGAGGATGGAAATGCTCCAGACGTTATTACGGGTACTTTCTTTATTTATAAATTACCTTATACTACACTGATAGACATAGGATCCACTCACTCCTATATAGCTTGTACTGTATCTGAAAACTTGGGTATACTGGTTGAGAGCATTACGAGTGAGGTCATTGTACTTAGTCTGCTGGGACAATCGGTGAGGGTAAATAAACTGTTTAGAGATGTCCCTTTAGAGGTACAAGGGGTAACCTTTTGGGCAAACCTGATGGAGCTTCCATTTGGGGAGTTTGATTTAATATTGGAGATGGATTGGTTAGTCAAACACCGAGTGAATTTGGATTATGCCACAAAAAGGGTTGTACTGAAAACTGAGGAGGACAGCGTGGTGGTCATAATTGGGGAACGTCGGAACTGCTTATCGAATGTGATTTCTATATTAAGGGCCAAAAAGTTGGTTCGTAAGAGGTGTGAGGCGTATCTAGCCTACATCAATATTTCAGATTCTGGGGATTCATGGGTTAAGGATATCAGGGCAGTTAAGGAGTTTTCAGATGTTTTTCCTAAAGAGCTACCTAGGTTACCTCCGAATCGTGAAGTAGAGTTTGGGATTGAGCTCCTTCTTGGTACAGCTCCGGTGTCCATCGCCCCTTATAAGATGGTACAAAAGGAGATTGTGGAGCTTAAGGCTTATATTCAAGAGCTACTGGATCGTGGGTTTATCCGCGCTAGTGTGTCTCTGTGGAATGCACCTGTACTGTTTGTGAAAAAGAAGGATGGATCCATACGTATGTGTATTGAATACTGACAACTGAATAAGTTGACAATCAAAAATAAGTACCCCCTCCTGAGGATAGATGATCTGTTCGATCAGTTTCGAGGAGCTTCAGTGTTCTTTAAAATTGACCTCTAATCAGGGTATCACCAGTTGAGAGTTAAGGAAGTCGACATACATAAGACGACATTTAGGACTCGCTATGGTCATCACGAGTTCCTAGTGATGCCATTTGGACTTACGAATGCACCAGCAACTTTTATGGATCTGATGAACCGAGTGTTCCAACCTTATCTGGATAGGTTCGTAGTGGTATTTATTGACGACATACTGGTGTATTTGAAAATTGAGGATGAGCACGATGAACATCTCAGAGTGGTTCTGCAAATTCTACGAGGGAAACAACTATGCACCAAGTTTGGTAAATGTGAATTCTAGTTACGTGAAGTAACATTTCTCGGACATGTGGTTTTTGTTGAGGGGATTAGGGTCGATCCTCAAAAGAGAGAGGCAGTTTTGGAATGGAAACAGCCTAAGACTGTATATGAGATTCACAGTTTTCTGGGACTGGCAGGATATTATCGACAATTTGTAGAGGGGTTTTCACTGATCGCCGCACCCTTAATTAAGCAGCTACGTAAGGGTGTGTCGTTTAACTGGACTGACGCACAATAAGAGAGCTTTGAGAAGCTCAAGACTGTAATGATGGAGGCTCCTGTTATGATATAGCTAGAGTCTGAAAAAGAGTTTACTGTCTACAGCGATACATCACAAGTCGATTTAGGATGTGTATTGACGCAAGAGGGTAAGGTGGTAGCGTATGCGTCTTGTCAGCTTAAGACTCATGAGGCAAATTATCCAACGCACGACTTGGAGTTGGCCACAGTGGTCTTCGCACTGAAAATCTAGAGGCATTACCTGTATGGTAAGAAGTGTATCATTTACACTGATCACAAGAGCCTCAAGTACCTCCGCACTCAGGAGGAGTTGAATCTTAGGCAGCGTAGATGGATTGAGCTGCTTAAGGATTATGACTGTATGATTGAATACCACCCGGGTAAGGCCAATGTAGTGGCGACGCACTAAGCCGTAGGGCTATGACTGATTTGAGGGTAATGTTTGCTCGCCTTAGTTTATTTGATAATGGTAGTCTGTTGGCCAAACTTCAAGTTAAACCGACGTGGACTGAACAGATTAAGGGTAAACAGTTGCAGGACAAGTCGCTGGGTCTTCATTTCCGACAGGTGGAGAGTGGGAATACTAAGGATTTTGGACTGAATAACGAATAGGTGCTCTATTTTCGTGGGAGAATCTGTGTACTGAAAGATATTGAATTGAGGCAGTCAATATTGAAAGAGCCCCATAGTAGCCCTTATGCTATGCATCTTGGCGAAAACAAGATGTACCAAAACCTTCGTGAGATATACTGGTGGCCAGATCTTCAACGTGAGGTTACTGATTATTTGGCTAAGTGTCTGACATGCCAGTAGGTTAAGGCTAAGCATCAATTACTTTCGGGTTTGCTACAGCCAGTCAAGATTCTGCTTTGGAAGTGGGAACGTGTAACTATGGACATCGTTAGTAGGTTACCCCTCACACCCACTAAGAAGGATTCAGTATAGGTCATCGTGGATCGATTGACCAAGGCCGCCCATTTCATACCGGTTCGTACTGACTACTCTCTACAGAAGCTGGATAAGCTGTACGTGTTTGAGATAGTGAGACTTCATGGGGTACTGGTTCTGGAAGAAGCTACATGAAGCTATGGGTACAAGGTTGGACTTTAGTATTGCTTTCCATCCTCAAACAGATGATCAATTTGAGAGGCTGATTCAAATACTGGAAGGCATGTTGAGGAGTTGTGTGATTTACTTCTAAGGAAGTTGGGAGGATTACCTACCACTAGCGGAGTTTGCTTATAACAGCAGCTATTAGTCTTGCATTCAGATGGCACATTACGAGGCACTATATGGTCGTAGGTGTTGCACACCTTCATGTTGGACTGAGTTGGGCGAGCGACGTGTTCTGGGCCCTGAACTAGTTTCTGTTACCAAGGATAAAGTTAGATTGATTCGAGACCGACTGAAAGCGGCGTCAAATAGATAGAAGTCCTATGCGAATCTAAAGTGTCGAGAGATTGAGTATTCAGTGAGGGAATCCATTTTTCTGAAGGTCTCACCATGGAAGAAAGTACTAAGGTTTGGTCGTAAGGGTAAGCTAAGCCTTAGATTTATTAGGCCTTATCGCATTTTAAAATGAGTGGGGCCAGTAGCATATCAGTTGGAACTACCTCTAGAGTTGGAGCGGATTCACGACGTGTTCCATGTTTCTATGTTGAGGCACTACCCCTTTGATCCCACGCATGTTGTTCCTGTTGGGGAGATTGAGCTTAGGCCACATCTGACCTTTGAGGAGAGCCAGTACAGGTAGTGGATCGCGATGTAAAGGTTCTGAGAAGGAAGTCCATCCCACTGGTTAAGGTTCTTTGGCGTAATCATAGTTCTGAGGAGGCCATGTGCGAGCTTGAGGGTGTGATGCGATAGCAGTATCCTCATCTTTTCTGATCAGGTAAAATTTCGAGGCCGAAATTTTTATAAGGGGGTAGAGTTGTAACGCCCCATAAATCCCTTATAATTATTCTCGTGTGTTTGTGACACAAATATCTGTCTGCTTCAGTGGTTAAGTGTTTTGGGAGTGTTTAAGAAGTCTTGGGTTCAAGCCTTAGCTTGGGCAAAATTTTGTTTTTAATTGAGTAAACCCCTATCTTTAGGCAGTAGGCATATAAATAATTATTGGAAGAACATGTCAGAATGGGCCTCCTAGTCTGGTGGTTAAGTGGAGTGTCAATATGCTGGGGGTCTTGAGTTCGAGTCTTGGTGATGCAGGAGAGTGTTTTACTTTGCTGGATGCCGTGTAAGTATTTGTGTGCCAGTAGAATTCTAACGCTAGTGGGCGGTTAGAGTGTTTGAGGAGTGTGGGGTTGTTGTGGACAAATTTTACGAGGAAAATAGGAGATTGTGTTTTGATTATTGTCATTTTTTTAAAAAAAAAAAATCGGTTCCCCATACTTTTCTCATTTTTTTACGCTAGTTTCCCCTCCCTTCAAATCTGTCGTTCATCATCTTGCTCCTTTCCTTTGCCAAAATTGGCTAGGTGATTCTCTACTTTTTCTTTTATTCCCTTTTGGCTTTGTTCTCCCCTACGGAAACCTTTCTCTCTTTCTCCTCCCTTGCCGACTTTCATTGTCTTTTTTGTTACTACCGACTGCCTATTGAAAATTTTTCTTTTCACTGCTTTGGTTTCTCCTTTTAATCCATTCCTTTCTTAATCCCTTTTTCGTTGCTGCAACTTGTCACCTCTATTCGTTCTTGCGTTATTGGTAAGTGGCGTGACTGTGATTTATTTTGGTTTATGGATTTTTGGTGAATCGATCTACTATTTCATTGATGAAGTTTAAGGGTTGGAGCGATTCGATTAGCGTTGGAGTGGTGTGGTTCTGTTGTTACTCGTTTGGTAGGTAAGGTGGCTATATTTTGTTGAAGTTAGGGGAAAGGTTTTCTTTTCTCTTGGTTATGAAATGTGAATTGATGTTAATATTGGGTCTTTTCAGAATTGTCAGTAGCGAATTGTAGGAGTGGTGACCTATCTTGTTTGGATCCATAGTTAGGGGTTACTCGGTCTCAAAGGTAAGGTTTTGGTGATGGAAGTCGTTTGGCATGTTATAAACTTCATTTAGTTCTATTAAGTATCATTGATGTTGGGATTTTGATTATCGATTGAAGGTCCATGAGTGCTTGATAGTGTTATTACAACGAATTGAAACCAGGTGCGTAAACACAACTCTGTAAACAAAACTCAGTGAAAAGCCAAAAAGTGAGACTGTTGACACCACACGGCCATGTGGTCACCCGTATGGTAGGCCGTGTGATCGGACACAGGCATGTGATCGACAAGGCAGACCATATGCGATTTATGGACCGAGCCAAATTTTACCGTGTGGGCCACACGGGCGTGTGGGATTATTGGGCCAAGCCGTGCTGTAATGCCCTAAATTTGGGCCTAGTAGAATTGGGCTTATTGGGCTTTAGGCTTTGGGTCTCATAAAATTTTTAAGTGAGCAAGAAAATGACAAATAACATGACGGCTTTAAAGGTTTAATGAATTTGGAGTGTCTAGGTGTGTTGGAGAAGCTCTGGGTTCGAGTTTTGTGGTGGAGGATTCTTACTTTAATTAATTAAGGAATGAGGGTTGTGAGTAGTGGGCTTTTAAATAAAAATAATTGAAAAATGGCACAAAGAAACTTGTGGTGAAGTGGCTAAGTGACGCCACTAGGGTGTAGAGAGGTGGCGAAATATGCATGCAGGGAGGTCTGAGGTTCGAGTGCTAGCTTAGCTTTATTTTAGAGTTTAATTTTAGGCTTCTAGAAGGCTAGAAGTGGCGTGTAGAGGGACTCTAAGGAGAAGTGATTAGTAGAGAGAATTTAGGAGAAGGATAAGGTGGATATCATGGAGAAAAATTAGAAGTTGAGAAGTGGATGAAGTGGTGCCGAATTGGACTTTAGTGGTGGCTAAGATTTGGCTATAGGCTATATACATGTGTGTGCGTCGATTCTGGGGTCCTAGGTAATGCCGAATTTTCCATTCTTTTTATTTTCCTTACCGAAACCTTATTTTTCCACAACCAAAAATACATTGCCTTTTTATTTCCAATCACAAGGATGATTGAGCGCCAACGTGGGTTTGATCCTCCCCAGTACCGGCTATCACAACCCACCGAGCAGGACGACCCAGAGGACATTACTGATTATGTCCCCCCACAGCATAAGGCGCCACCATTCGTACCACCACCACTGCACCGACCAGTGCATGCGGCAGCTTCACTGATTGATATCTCTAAGCGCCTCACTCGTTTCAAGCAATATTGTACTCAGCAATTTAATGACAACGCTCGATGATTCGATGGCATCGAGGTGACGTTGCAACAGATTTGTCAGCATTTTCACATATCGCCGCCACCCTCACCTCACGATCCATCTGGGGATGAGGACCTTTGAGTCCATTTATTTTTATTTTTCTTTTTCACTTCCTTTATTTTATTTAAAATTTTAAACTATTAAACTATTTCTCTCGATCTTTCTTGTCTTTAAATTATATTAATTATGTTGATTTTTCTTTATCTTTGGCTGTTTATTATCAAGTAATCATAACGAAACCCATTTAATGAAACCTCCTAAAACTTTACTGATGACTCCGTACCCCCACCTTCACCTCTGCCTAGTTCATCATGCTTTTCATGGGCTCTATTTCTACAATTTTCATTTTCTAAGGATTTCATCCATGCTTCAGGAAGTTTCACTTCTCTCCCTATCTTATGATTCTTTTTACTATATTGTCATTATCTATGTTTGTACATTGAGGACAATGTACATCTTAAATGTGGGGAGGTTATTTGATTCATTACCAGAAAATCCCTGAATTTTGTCTTGTTCTTAAGTAAACTTTCTCATATTACTAATTAGAATGAAACTTCTTTTGACGTATGATTTTTATTGATATGTTTTGGATTAAGTCAAAAGTAATTGTGCTTTGATGGCTTAAACTTTGAGATATTAGAGAATCAAGCATGATAAGTCTATTTTCAGAATTAAAAATTTATTAGGTTGTTTCCCTAAATTTAAATATTACTTTAAAGTTTGAAATTTGCAGGGTTGACATCAAAAACCATAAATTTTGTGAAAATTGAACCTTTTAGAGCATATATTTTTCTTTCTCACTTTATTAATTATGAGTGTGTCAATATTGATTTGTTATTCTAGAACTTGCTTCGATTATGCATGTCGAGACCACACCCTTGGTTTGATATACTGAGATGATAAAGTCACCTAGGATTTAACCCACTTACTCCACTAAAAAGCCTACCTTCATAATTAACCCCTAGTGAAACCCCTTTGAATCCAAATAAACCGCTTCCTAATTTACCCTTAATATTAACCTAGAACTCATTCTTTTTGATTCATTAAGAATTTTTCCCTATTAGATTAACCCTTTTTGTCGAGATTTTATTTGATTAGTTGCCTAACTATGTACTCCATTTTAGTGCTTATGTACTTATTCTAAATTTTTTTTGAAGATTTATTCATTATTAGTGTTATGAGCTTAAACAGTTAATTTCATATCTTTAGAAGAAGCTCGTGTTATTAGTGATAGGCTTTCAATCGACGTCATTATTTAGCATTAGTTCATTTTTCTAGTTAAGTAAATTGTCAATTCAATCTCGATTCTAACCCTCTAATTCAGCCTTTATCCACACCTCCAACCTAAACCCCATTACAACCCTTTTAAAGACCTTTTGATTTGTGTATCATCTCATTTTATAGTGGTAGAGATTTGATTTTCTTGCAAGCCTGTGGGATTAACTTTTCATGTTTGACTTTTTGAATGCTTAATTTGAACCTTAAACACCTTGAGTGATTTGAGTGAATCTTTAGTGAGGATGTCAATTCTTGTCGGTTTTGAATGAAAGGTAATTACTTAGATAAGGGGAAAACACCTATGTTTTCATGCTATAAAAATTTATGACTTAGATTGCTTGAATCTTTAGGGCTCTTTTAGTTAAATTATCAATGTATAAATTATCTATGAATTATGATGAAACATTATTGATGAGGATTATGAATTAAGGAAGTTAATTTTAATTGTGAATTAAGGATTTTGCTTGAGGACAAGCAAAGGCTTAAGTGTGGGGATATTTGATAAACCTTCATTTACAGATAATTAACCCCATGCTTGGCTTATTTTGGATGAATTTTCATTAGATTTGATGAATTCGATGCTCCTAATCCCTTAATTTCATGTTTTATACTCAGAAGAGCTTAGGGAGTAGAAAAGACCGAGAAACGGACCAAAAAGGGGGCAAAATAGGCCTACCTAGAAATCAAGACAGCCTGGACCATTGAACACGGCTGTGTGTTATGAGCAGGATCAGACACGGCCTAGACTATCGTCTATGAGAAGATCACACCGCCGTGTATGGCGAGCAAAAGTGAGCACGGCTTAAGGCCATCAAACACGGGCGTGTCCCTGCCGAAACCAGGTTTAATCCTATTCAAAAAAGGTCACTTGTAGGCCAAGAAAGGCATTCCAAAGCCTATATAAACACCCTAGGGGGCAACCTAAAAGAACGTGGAGTAGGACGCCGAGTAGAAGGCAAAAAATACTCGAAGGTAGTCATGGGAGCAACTCGGAAGAAGGCTCTTCATCAAGACTGAAGATCTCCTATCAATTTCTCTTGAAGTTTTTTGGGTTTTCCTATGTTTTGTTGTTTTTCCTATTTTAATATGTTTCCCTCTATCAGTATGAACTAAATCTCTCAAATACCTGAGGGGATGAAACCTAAGACAGATCTTATTATTATTTGATTTATAAGAGAAATACTTGTTCTTATTCTTAATTGTGAGTTCTTATTCTTGTTTTGATAATTCAAGTTATTGATTCAAGTCGAATGTGCTTATTCAGAGGAGCAAAAGTCCCTGTTTAAGAGTAGATCAACACAAGTAAGCGGAGTTGATTGCAATCCTAGAAATAAGGCGACATAAATTTGTCGGATTAAAGTCAAATCTAATAGGGGAATCCATAGATCAAGTTAATGCGACAATAAAGGTTTTAATTAGAAAGAGATTTTAATTAATCAACCTAGAGTCAGTTTTTTTTTAGTCTTGAAAGAGATATTAACATAAATCAGGGATTTCTGTGGATTAAGTCAAGTGAATAAATCATATGAATCAAAAGTAATAAGTGAAGTCTAGGTGGATTCTTCCTTAGGTATTGCCTATCTCATAAAGTTGTCTAAAAAGTATTTTCCTAATTCATTCTCTATCGCGTTCATAGTCAATTAGTTAGTTAAAAATAAAATTAAAACAAATCCCCTTTAATTATTAGGCTAGATAATAAGAAGATAGTTATTACTAGTAATTTTAGTCCTCGGGGATACGATATTCCGGACTCACCATAACTATACTACTGTTCGATAGGTGCGCTTGCCTTTGTCGAAATATTAGTTAGTTTCGAGACCATCAATTTGATTTCCAGTTGTATTCAATAAAATCTTAGTTTCTTGTTTTCGACTATGAATTCCGAATTATTCTTGGGTTATTATTTTTACGGTTTTAACCTATGTTTGGTGTGCATGAATTTGAGCTTGGATAGACCCTACTTGTGATTAGATCATGCGTAGTTGAATGGAGTTGCATGCAATTTTAGAAATAAGAAGACATAAATCTACCGGATTAGAGTCTAATCTAATAAACAGATCCATAGAGCGAATTAATGTGATAATAGGGGTTATAATTAGAACTAAATTTCAATTAATCAAGCTAGAGTTAGTTACTTGTATGCCCGAAAGAGATATTAGCATAAGTTAGAGATTTCTTCTTATCAAGGAAACTAAGCAAATAATTTGCATAAATTGGATTGAGAATTTAAGATGAATTCTAGGTAGATTCTTACATGGGTATTATCTAATCAATCGGTTGATATTTGATTATTTTCATGTTTATTTCTTTGACGCATTCGCAGTTAATTTAGTTAGTTAAATTTTAGTTTTAGTTAATCTTTGGAATTGTTAGGTTAAATATTAGAAAGACAATAATTAGTATTAGTTGTAGTCCTCGAGGGAACGATATTTGTGCTCAGCATAATTATCCTATTAATTGATTGGTACACTTACCTTAGTCGATTTATTAGTTAGTTTACTGGACATCAAGTTTTTCACTCCGTTGTTGGGGACTAGAATATTGGGAAAATTTAGTTACACTAATTTAGCCATTTTTTATTTTTTATTTTTATTTTAATACTTTGTTTTTAGTTTAATTTTTAAATTCTTAATTACTTTTGTTTGGTTCTTTCAGGTTCCCTTGGTTTATGACTAGAGGAAACCCGTTGGAACCATTACTTTTTTATAGTAAAATTGAAAAGACTGCTCATAAAAATCGAAAAGAGGTTAGAAAAGTAAGGCAAGGTCAACAAAAAATTTTCCTAGATGATCAAGAGAAGAAGGACATTACTATAGAGATTGATAGTAATATTGGTAATCCTCAACTTCTTGCACGTCCTGCTCCTCGGACTACGTATGACTATGCTAAGCCCACTCTGATTGGGGCTGAATCAAGTATTGTCAGTCCGATTTTTGCTACAAATAATTTGAGATTAAGCTTAACACAATTCAGATGGTGCAATAGTATGTTCAATTTGAAGGGTTGCAAGATGAATATCTGAATGCTCATTTAGCTAACTTTTTGGAGACTTGCAACGCATTTAAGGTTAATGGTGTTACTGCTGATGCCATACGCCTATGGTTGTTCCCATTCTCTTTGAAGAACAAGGTAAAAAAATGATTGAATTCACTCTCATGGGGTTCCATCACTACTTAGGCTCAGATGAGTGAATTTTTTTTGTTGAAGTGTTTTCCAGCAGCCAAAACAGCCAAGTTGAGGAATGATATATCTTTTTTTTTGCTCAATTTCAGCTGGAGACATTGTAAGTTGCATGAGAGAGATTTAAGAATCTTTTGAGAAGGTGTTCTCATAGTGGGTTACCTTTATGGTTACAAGTTCAAACTTTTTACAATGTTTGAATCCCTCGACTAGGCAAATGATTGATGCAGCACCTGGTGGAACACTAAATAAGAAAACACCTAAGGCAACCTGTAACTCCCCTTACCCGTTTTCGACGCCGAAATAGGGTAAGAGGCATTACCGGACTTAAACACAAGTGAACATAAAATTTCGAGTCATAAATTTGGCACCAAATTAAAAATTTTTAACAATCAATTATATCGTCCCTAAAACGAGCGTACGAGGCCCAAAACATGCATTAGGAGTGGTTTGGGACTAAATCGAGAGCTTTAGAAAATTTTACAACACTTAGAAAATTTTTCACCAAACAGGGGTCATAAGCCCGTGTGGATATGGGACACGCTCGTGTGGGTACACCGTGTGGTCACACACGCCCGTGTCCCTAACCCGTGTAACTCTCTATTTGTTACCCAAGAGAAAATTGAAGTCACACGGCCAGGGAACACATCCATGTCTAGGGGCCATGTCCTTTACACGGCTGAGACACACGTCCGTGTCTCTACCCGTGTGCTCAATTCTGAGCATTTTGTTTTGCAACAATTTAGGTGCAGGGGACACACGGCCGGATCACACGCCTATGGGGCTGACCGTGTGTCACACACGGCCTAGACACATGCCTATGTGTCTACTCGTGTGGAAAACAAACAAGGCTATTTACTAAGCCATTTTTCCACCCTCACTTGCGCACATCTACACAACATCATATGGCACAAATTCAAGCATGTAAGAGCAACCAAACAATCACAACCAAGATACTAACATGTCATTTTCATACCATTACTAATCATACTAAAAACTTCAACCTTTCCACATCAAATTATGCAAGTTTCCACATTCACAAATGACATTTATATAAATATCCTCATAACTAACATTAGCCAACTTCCAAGGCTATATATACAAAATGAACCATGAACCATTATAAGCCAACACATATGACCAAAAGACCAAGTCCCTATACATGCCATAAACTCAAAATACTTGAATTCGTCAATACCAAAATGATATCTTGATAGTGTGATAGGATTTCCTGCAATCTCCAACCCGAGCTAACTTGACGACATTATAAAATATGTTAAAGGAAGGGGGTAAGCTATATAACTTAGTAAGTCCGTATGAACATAATAAGCAACTCTTACCAATCATTTACCAAGACCAACAATATAAACACAATAAAATATAAAATGCTATAAAGCTCACTGTTATAACTTATTCGGTCACATTGTTTGCTCTATCAATTTGCAAGCATAATTTAACATGTTTTGACATTAGCCTAACAACCGTAATCTCTCCAATATAACAGGTTACCACAATCAACCAATCATTTTAAACCTCATAATAAACATGCACATTAATTATGGGTATTCACATTTCAAGCATATATTTTGACATCCTTCAATTGTTTAAAGCTCATATCTTTTCATACTTCCATAATCATTTTGATAGGCAATTATGCCAATATTTCCTTTTTCTCATATCCGATAAATCATCATTTGTGTGAATGAAACATGCAATCTCTTAACTCAATTTTCCCCGAAAGCCAATTACATGATCACTAACCGAATTTACCATGTATTTCATACATCACAAGCATGGACCAATAATCACAAGGCTTTCACAAAAACATTCTCGTGGGAACCATGAACTCACAATATCATGAAGTCAATGCTTATAAACTTTATGTACATACCTGTACTAATTCATAATACTTACATGCTCTTTCTTTTCTTTGACTTACCCGTGGAATTTCCCGCTAAACCACTTGGAATACTATCGGATACTCGAGAATCTCATACACACAGTACCTTACCAATGCCATATCCTAGATATGGTCTTACATGAAATCTCGTATCGATGCTAATAGCCCAGCTATGGTCTCACACGAAGTCTCATATCGATGCCATATCCCAGATATGGTCTTACACGTAATCTCAGTAGCCCTAATGTCATGACATTTGTATCATATCTATTCCTAAGGTTCAACCGGGACTTTCGTTGTATCGAATCTCTGTCGGTCATCTCCGTAGTATCTTATTCAATAGCATTCACATTTCATTTCAATAATATAGCATTTACCACAATTATATCAATTAAGCATTTATACATATATAATTTAATGCTTATTAAACATACAAACCTACCTCGGCATAAAAATGGCGAAAAAGACCTAACCGTCAAATTCTTGTTTTTTCCCGTTCTAATTCCGAACCTCATTTTTCTTAATCTATAATATCACATTTCACTTATTTAATCATTATACTATTCAAATCAGCCCAAAAACAAATTATGGCAGAAATTACATTTTTGCCCCTAAAGTTTAACATTTTTACATTTTAGTCCCTAGGCTCATAAAATGAAATGTACTCAATTTCCTCAATCCGATGCCTAGCCAAACCTTATACATATTTATAGAAGCCCACATTTTTCTTTTATTCGCATTTTAACACCCAATTTACAACTTTTTACAAATAGATTCTTTTTAAGCATTTTCATCGAAAATCACTTAGCAAAAGTCGTTTATCTAACAACTAACATTCATTTTCTACCATTAAACATCAAAATACATACATGTTCAACATGGGTCAAACCTTAGACCTTCAACCATTTCTCAAATTAGTACTAGAAATTGGTAGATCATGTTACAAGGATCTCAAAAACATAAAAATCATTAAAAACAGGGCTAGAACGGACTTACAATCGAGCTTGGAAGCTAGAAAAACCCTAGCCATGGTTTCCCCTTGTAAAATTCTATCATTGGAGGAAGATGGACAAAAATTGGCTTTTAGTTTGGCTTTTTAGTTCATTTAATTACCAAATTACTAAAATGTCCTTAATGAAAAACTTTAGAAACATACCTAACCACGTCCATTTTTGTCCACCAACTTAACCAATGGTCTAATTACCATTTAAGGACCTCCAATTTAAAATTTCATAACAATTATACACCTTTAACCTATAGAACTCATATTTTGCACTTATTACAATTTAGTCTTTTTGACTAAATTGAGTGCCCAAACGCTAAAATTTTCGAACAAAATTTTCACAAAATCATTCCATAAAAATGCAGATCATAAAAATATAATAAAAACAAATTTTTCTACGTCAGATTCGTGGTCCCAAAACCACTGTTCCAACTAGACCCAAAATCGGGCTATTACACAACCCAAGAATTTATTAAAGAGATGACACTAAATAATTATCAGCGACAAGTTATAAGAATAAAGCCTACCAAGGCAGCCAATGATTTCAGTAAAGATGTAGATGTTATGTTTGTGATTCAAGTTGAAGCTTTTAGTAAAGAAATTGATGGTTTGAGTTTCACTAAACAGGTGAAGCCGGTAATGCAATGTGATGCAACTGGAGCAGGGATGATCAATCTAGAATGTTTGCCCTTCAAGTCTAACATGAACTATGAGCAAGTTGACTTTATGAGTAAAAATTCTAGACCTCACAATAACCCCTATAGCAATAATTATAACTTGGAATGGAATCATCTGAATTTTTCCCGGGGTGGTCAAGGAAATCAAAGGTCACAATGCCCTTCATGTTTTCAACAATGTTATCAGCAAGAGAATAAGCTAAATCTTGAAGAAATGTTGACTAAATTTTAATGTCAAAAACTAGATTCCAGAATACTGAAACAACTTTGAGGAATCAACAGACATCTATTTAGGGTCTCGAGAATTAGATTAGCCAGCTTGTTAAATTGGTTTTGAGGAGACAAGGCAATTTACGTAGTAACACTGAAACCAACCTAAAATAGCAAGTCCACACTATCACTTTATGTTGTGGAAATGTGTTAGTCGAGCCTGAAAAGTAGTTGAATCCAGAAGCTGTAGAGAAAAATGATAGGGTTGAAGAATGCAAGAATGAACATAAGTCAGTGATAAAAGAATAGAAACCACCAATTCCATATTCGGCAAAGTTGAAGAAAGACCACATGGGCGAACAATTTGATAAATATCTTGAACTTTTTAAACAATTACATATTAACTTTCCTTTTGTTGAAGCTTTTTTGTAGATTCCCAAATATGCAAAATTTTTAGAGCTGTTAACAAATAAAACGAAGTTAGAAAAGCTATCCACTGTGGAGTTGAATGAGGAGTGCTCTGTAACACCCCCTAACCCTTATCCGTCGCTGGAACAGGGTTACGAAGCATTACCGGACATTTCAAAACAAATACAAACATTTCATAATTCAATAAACATGCATTACGTAAATTAATTATATAGTCCCTTTTTGGGGTCCTTAAGGCCCAAAATATGTTTTAAAATCAAGTCGGGACTCAACTGGAAACTCAGTGAATTTTTCGCGAAATTTCAAATTTTTTCTAAATTTATTCCAATTTCAACCAAAACACATCGCTTAATTTCTTAAACATAGAAAATATGTTATCATATATATATTTATATAACTCTTATCATATTATAACAACATTTACATCCATAACACAAAATGAAAAATTCAACATCCTAGGTACATGCCATATACCAAAAGAAAATTACATTACTATAATGACTTCGGGATCGGCCTTGGATGCTGATTCGTCAATTTGACTTTTACCTAACTTGCGCACGAAAACAAACCGTACACCGAGTATAAAACTCAGTGGTAAATCTATAATCAAATACTTAATAACATTACAAAATAAACACCTTTAATCATATATGTATAAACAGTAACCAATCAATAGCTCAATTCATTCATTTAACTTTCATTTCTCATCAATAGCTAATTCAAATAGCTTTTTCTCACTTTGTTTCACATATCATTTAGCAAATACGATACTCTTTTCATGAACCCTTGGTTCATGCATATCACATGTACAATTCAATTCAATGTCCAACTTCAAATTCACATTCAATGTCATTCAAAATTTATATTATTTCCAATTCATTTATTTACCCCTATTAACAAGACTTGGACTTTGGCGGATACACAGATCTAACCAAAACACACCAGTATGGCACCCAGTGCCTCATCGGATAATTCGAAGCAGTAGATTGACACCCAGTGTCTCATTGGCCATGCCGAAGTAAGTTGGTGCCCAGTACCTCATCGAATTTATCCGAAGTAATAATATGACACCCAGTGTCTCATCGACTCGAAGTCGAAGTATCCCTGAACACTTCCAATCCTATGGCATTCAAACTATATCCGACTCAGCCCGATACAGTTAATAGGATTTCCAAATCACATTTAAATTTTCAATCAATACACATTTCAATTTGAATAATCACATAAACTCATAATTCAACTCAATTCAATTTTCATATTTCAATACAATCAATATCCAATATCCACATTCAGCTCAATCACAAATTCACTTTCATTCAATTCAATATCAACAATACCAATACTCACCTTAGTTTCACTTACCATTTATATTAAATAATAAATATAACAAATAATTATTACATTTGGATTATAGAAATACAAACCGTAATATTCGAGCTAATCCTCGTTGACTTTTTTTTTCCTTTCCTAGCTGAGGTCTATAGTTCAACGTTTGCTACGGAATTAAAACAATTTAAAATCATCAATACATACAGTTTAACATTGAATATTTCAATTTATACACAACTTTTGCCTAAATTCCAATTTAATCCTTAGCTAAACTAACTTTATTTTTACAAAACTAATTCCATATCTTATTCAAATTTCCACTTTTAACTAATTTCAACTCTCTAATTTCGCCATAAAACCCTAATTTCAAAATTCTTTCAATTTAGTCCCTATTACTTAAAACTTATGATTTATTTTACAATTGAATCCTTTATTCAATTCTAACTTGAAATTCTATTAATTTAACCCCTAATTCTTCAATTAATTCAACATAAACTACATCTAAAAATTCACTAACTTTCAAAATTCTAACATAAATCAAGTAATATTTTGTTTTAGGATCCTAAAAACTCAAAAATTACAAGAAAATGGATGAAATTGACTTACCACTTGAACTTTAAACCTTTAAAACCCTAACTTTCCTTTCTTTTTCTTTCTCCCTTTTTCTCTACTGTTTCGTTTGCCTTTTGTTCTTTCTTTTATTGTTTTGTTTCTTTTATTTATTTATTTTACTTTATGTTTATTATATTAATATAATATTATATTAACATAATAATTATTATTTCTTAAATAAAAAGTAAATACATATATATTACAAATGTATAAATGTATTTATTACACATGTACATTATTTTTACCATACAATTGTCTCAATTTGATTTATTTATTTAGTTAGTTATTATTATATTATATACTTAAATATTAAGTACTTACATTTATAATTATTTTATACTTATGTACATTATTTGTACAAATGTATTTCATTGTTACCATATACTTGTATTTACTTTTTACTATACAAGTTTTACTTATGGTTTATTTTCTCATTTAATCCCTCAACTTTTCTTTAATCTATAATTAAACTTTCACATTTTGTTCAATGAAATCCTTATACCTAATTAACCTTAATTCAAGCTAAGTCTCCTAACTAAAACCTAATTAACCATACAACTAACTTCATAAATATTTTTAATAAATTTTTACGAATCTATTTCACAAAAACGATGACTCGAAAATACACTTTCTGATTACTCGACTATCGGGTCATTACAATTCTCCCCCTTAATAAATTTCATCCTCGAAATTTACCTAAAAAGAGATGGGGGTACTGAGATCTCATAGTTTCTTCCGGTTCCCAAGTTGCCACCTCAATATTATGACTACGCCACAATACTTTTCCTAATGGTACTCATTTATTACGTAATTCTTTCACCTCTAGAGCTAATATTTCAATTGGCTCTTCTTCATATGTCAAATCAGGTCGGATTTCTATATCCTCTGTCAAAATAATATGAGAAGGATTTGATCTATATCTTCTGAGCATGGATACATGGAAGACATCATGAATTTTTTGCAATTCCGGAGGTAAAGCTAACTGATAAGCAACTAGTCCAACTCTTTCCACAATCTTATACGGCCCAATGAAACGAGGACTCAACTTTCCTTTTCGACAAAATCTCAAGATCATCTTCCAAGTCGATACTTTAAGAAATACCTTATCACCAACAGAATACTCAACGTCTCGACGTTTCAAGTCTGCATATGATTTCTGTCTATCAAAAGTAGCTTTTAGTCTATCTTGAATCTTCTTAATAGTATCTTCTAATTTTTGGATTAACTCTAGCCCAATCATTTTTCTTTCATTCAATTCCAACCAACACACAGGTGATCGACACTTACGACCATATAATGCTTCATATAGAGCCATTTGAATACTCGATTGGAAACTATAATTATATGCAAATTTAGATAATGGTAAATAACGTTCCCAACCTGTTTCAAAATCAATGACACAAGCTTAGAGCATATCTTCTAGAATCTGAATAACTCGCTCAGATTGTCCATCGGTCTGTGGATGAAAAGTTATACTAAAGTTGAGTCGAGTTCTAAGTAATTCATGCAACTACTTCCAAAATCTTGATATGAACCGCGGATCCCGATCAAATATTATTGACATAGGAATACCATGTAATCTTACAATTTCCCGTATGTAAACCTCTCAAGTTTCTGAAGTGACCAATCAGTTCTGATTGCTATAAAATGAGCTGACTTTCTAAGCCGATCAACAATCACCCAAATAGCATTTTTCTTGCTTGCTGACAATGGTAACCCCGTTACAAAATCCATCATTATACAATCCCATTTCCATTCAGGAATATTAATAGGCTGAAGTAATCCAGTAGGAACCTGAAGCTCTGCGTTTACTCGTTGACAAGTCAAGCATTTAGCTACAGACTCAACTATATCTCTTTTCATACTTGGCCACCAATAAGATTCTCGTAGATTACGGTACATTTTCGTTCCTCTTGGATGCATTACAAAAGGACTGTCATGTGCTTCACGAAATATCAACTCTTTCAATTCTGAAACATCTGGTACACAAATCCGATTATGAAATCTCAGGCAATCATGTTCATCAATGCTGAAATTTTCTGCCATGCCATTCTGAACCATTTCTCTTTTCTTCTTTAATTTGTCATCTTCTAACTGTGCTGATCTAATCTGATCAAACATCATCGGTTTAACTCTCAATTCAGCTAATAGACTTCCATCATCACTGATACTTAGTTGTGCAAACATCGCTTGTAATTCAATTACTGCCTTTCTACTTAATGCATCAGCTACAACATTTGCTTTTCCCGGATGATAATCAATAACACAATCATAATCTTTTAAAAGTTCTATCCACCAACGCCGTCTCCAATTCAGCTCCTTTTGAGATAAAAGATACTTGATACTTTTATGATCAGTATAAATATAGCATTTCTCACCATATAAGTAATGTCTCCAGATCTTTAGTGCAAAATTCACGGCAACTAGTTCCAGATCATGCATCAGATAGTTGCGTTCATGCGATTTCAATTGCCGAGATGCATAAGCTATCACTTTTCCATCTTCAATCAAAACACACCCGAGACCATTCAAAGAATCATCAGGTAATGTCAAAACTGGTGCTTCAGTCAACATTTGCTTTAATTTCTTAAAACTTTCCTGGAACTGATCCTCTTAGACAAATGGAACATTCTTTTGCAACAAATTTGTCATCGGCAAAGCTATTTTTGAAAACCCATTCTCGAATCTCTGATAATAACCAGCCAAACCTAGAAAACTACATACTCTGACACATTTCTTGGTGCTTTCCACTGAACAATTGCTTCAATCTTCTTCGGATCAACTCTTATTCCATCTACCGATACCACATGTCCCAAAAATACAACCTCTAATAACCAGAATTCACATTTACTTAGTTTTCCGTACAACTATTTCTCCCGTAATATTTGCAAAACAATTTTGAGATGTTGCTCATGTTCAAATTCAGACTTCGAATAGACCAGAATATCATCAATAAAAACCACCAAAAATTGATCTAGGTACAATTGAAAAATACAATTAATGAGATCCATAAAAGTAGCTGAAGCATTTGTCAATCCGAAAGGCATAACTAAGAATTCATTATGGCTATACATTGTATGAAATGTTGTCTTCGGTACATCACTTTCTTTCACCTTCAACTGGTAGTAACCCGATCTCAAATCAATCATTGAAAACACAAAGGCTCCTTTCAACTAATCAAACAGATCATCAATATAAGGTAACGGATATCTATTCTTGATCGTCACCTTATTTAATTATCGATAATCAATACACAACCTCATTGAACCATCTTTCTTTTTAAAAAACAACACTGGAGCTCCCCATGGTGAAATGCTAGGACGTGTAAATCCTCGATCCAGTAAATCCTGCAACTGTACTTTCAATTCTTTTAACTCAGTAGGTGACATACGACATGGGGGTATTGATATCGGAGTTGTACCAGGATAAACTTCTATTGCGAATTCAACCTCTCGATCAGGTGGTAATCCCGATAATTCTTCAAGAAATACATCAAGAAATTCACAAACAATTCTGATTTTACTGCATTTACTTTCAACAGAATCTGAATAAATAACATATGCCAAAAAAGCTGCACAACCCTGATGACGAAGTTTATTAGTCTGAATTGATGAAATAATACGATTCGACCCACTGGTTCGAATACCATTTACCTCGATCTTATTCCCATTTTCACTCTGAACAGTGAACTTCTTTTTATAACAATCTAAGATCACCCTATGCTCAGATAACCAATCCATTCCCAGAATTATATCAAAACCATCAAATGGCATTATCAACAAATTAACAGGAAAGATTATGTTTTGTATCATTAGAGGACACCTCTTACACACTTGATCTATTAACACAGTTTGCCCCAATGGAATAGACACTGCTATTGATACTCTAGATGTTTCAAATTTTAAATTTCCTGTCTCAACTAATTTTGTATTTACATATGAGTGTGTAGATCCCGGATCTATTAAAATAGAAACAGGTTTTAATTGCAATAAAAATATACATGTCACCACATCATATGCATCACCCTCTTCACGTCTCCTCACGACATATGCTCGAGCTAGTACTCTAGCTCCTGATTGTTGATTAGATACATCACTTCCTCTTCTAGCACCACCTCTGGAAAATGAACCACTTCTGCTAGATCCTCGACCTCTAGAAGTAGGCACCGATCTTTGTGATGTAACAGGTGCAGTATTGTCATTTTCCAGACAATCTCTAATGAAGTGCTTAGTAGATCCACAACAAAAACATCCTCGAGTTAATTTCCAGCATTCACCTCTATGTTTCTTCCCACAATGTTCACAATCTTCTATTTCAATATCCCATGACGGACCTCGTACACTTCCAGTAGAAACTATTATTTGCCTTCCACGATTTCTTTCATTTGTGTCTGATCTAAAACTCGGTCTCCAATTACTACGAGATTCTTCCGATCCTTTAGATTGAGGATTCAAATTAGTGGCTCTAGGGCGTTTCCCTAATGGATGAGTATTTTCAGGCTTTTTATCGAGACCCAGTACTTGTTCAACTATCTTTTCTCTCTCAACAAGATCTTCAAATTCTGTAATTCTGAAAGATACCAGTTGCACACGTAGTTCATCACGTAATACTCGTAGAAATCTCTTACAACTATCAACTTCTATTGGTACAAATTCAGCTGCATATCTACTAAGTCATGAGAATTCTCGTTCATAGTTAACTACTAACATTTCACCTTGTTTTAGCATCAAGAACTCCTATTTTCTATCTTCAATGTACAATTCACCTACATATTTCTTCTAAAATTCTCTTTGAAATAATTCCCAGTTTACCTGTTCTGTTGGTATATGTCGAATTACTAATTCCTACCATACATAAGCCTCTCTTTGTAATAAAGATATACCACACAATAAACTTTTCCGAGGAGTGCATTCAAACTGTTGCAAAATTATTTTTGTTGATTCCATCCAATTTTCAGCAGTAAATGGATCGACTCCCTTTAAACCCAAAAATTTTGCGGCACCATACTTGCGTAGTTCTTTAATCAGAGCTCGTCGGGTAGTAGGTGAAGATGTCGTGGCAGATACAGTTCCTGCTACTCTTTGAAGGGCAACGGTTATAACCCTAAGTAATTGAGAATCATCTCTCTCTCTAGCATTACTTCTTTCAATATTAGGTGGTTGATTTCTTATTGGATTTACACTCGGTATTACTGACTCGGTTTCATCTCTTTCATATGATTCATTATCTCCCATATACATTTCTTGATCAGTATCAGCAATATATTCATCTGACATCTTTAACTATCAAACAGAAACAAACAAATATATCAGCATCCAATCCCGACTCAATTTGACTCAATTATGGCATGTACCTCTAGACTCAGTTCTGATCTTGATTTAGTCCGAGAATCGGCTAAACTTGAATAGCTCTAATACCACTAAATGTAACACCCCCTAACCTTGATCTGTCACTGGAACAGGGTTACGGAGCATTATCAGACATTTCAAAACAAATACAAACATTTCACAATTCAATAAACATGCATTACATAAAATAATTATACAGTCCCTTTTTGGGGTCCTCGAGGCCGAAAATACGTTTTAAAATCAAATCGAGACTTAATTGGAAACTCAGTGAATTTTTCACGAAATTTCAAAATTTTTCCTAAATTTATGCCAATTTCAACCAAAACACATCACTTAATTTCTTAAACATAGAAAATATGTTCTCATATAAATATATATATATATGACTCTTATCATATTATAACAACATTTACATCCATATCCCAAAATGACAAATTAAACATCCTAGGTACATGCCATATACCAAAAGAAAAGTACTTTACCAAAATGAGTTCGGGATCGGCCTTAGATGCTGATTCGGCAATTTGACTTTTACCTAACCTACGCACGGAAACAAACCGTGCACTAAGTATAAAACTCAGTTGTATTTCTATAATTCGAATACTTAAAGAAAATAACATTACAAAATATACACCTTTAACCATAAATGTATAAACAATAACCAATTAATAGCTCAATTTATTAATTTAAATTTCATTTCTCATCAATAGCTAATTCAAATAGCTTTTTCTCACTTTGTTTCACATATCATTTAGCAAATACGATACTCTTTTCATGAACCCTTGGTTCATGCATATCACTTGTACAATTCAATTCAATGTCCAACTTCAAATTCACATTCAATGTCATTCAACATTTATCTTATTGTCAATTCATTTATTTACCCCTATTAACAAGATTTGGACTTTGGTGGATACACGGATCCAACCAAAACACACAAGTATGGCACCCAATGCCTTATCGAATAATTCGAAGCAATAAATTGATACCCAATGTCTCATCGGCCATGCCGAAGTAAGTTGGTACCCAGTAACTCATCAAATTTATCCGAAGTAATAATATGACACCTAGTGTCTCATCGACTCGAAGCCGAAGTATCCCTGAACACTTCCAATCCTATGGAATGCCAACTATATCTGACTCAGCCCGATACAATTAATAGGGTTTCCAAATCACTTTTAAATTTTCAACCAATACACATTTTAATTCAAATAATCACATTAACTCATAATTCACCTCAATTCAATTTTCATTTTTCAATACAATCAATATCTAATATCCATATTCACATCAATCACAAATTCACTTTCATTCAATTCAATATCAACAATACCAATACTCACCTTAGTTTCACTTACCATTTATATTAAATAATAAATATAATAAACAATTATTAGATTCAGATTATAGAAATACAAACCTTCCGAGCTAATCCTCGTTGACTTTGTCTTTTCCTTTCCTAGCTGATGTCTCCGATTCAACATTTGCTACGGAATTAAAATAATTTAAAATAATCAATACACACAATTTAATATTGAATATTTCAATTTATACACAACTTTTGCCTAAATTCCAATTTAGTCCTTAGTATACACAACTTTTGCCTAAATTCCAATTTAGTCCTTAGCTAAACTAACTTTATTTTTATAAATCTAATTCCATATCTCATTTAAATTTCCAGTTTACACTAATTTCAACTCTCTAATTTCACCATAAAACCCTAATTTTGAAATTCTTTCAATTTAGTCCCTATTACTTAAAACTTATGATTTATTTTACAATTGAATCCTTTATTCAATTCTAACTTGAAACTATATCTATTTAACCCCTAATTCTTCAATTAATTCAACATAAACTACATCTAAAAATTCACTAACTTTCAAAATTCTATCATAAATCAAGTAGTATTTTGTTTTAGGATCCTAACACTCAAAAATTAAAAGAAAAGGGATTAAATTGACTCACCACTTGAACTTCAAACCTTTAAAACCCTAATTTTCCTTTCTTTTTCTTTCTCCCTTTTTCTCCACTGTTTCGTTTGCCTTCAGTTCTTTCTTTTATTCTTTTGTTTCTTTTATTTATTTATTTTCCTTTATGTTTATTATATTAGTATAATAATTATTATTTCTTAAATAATAAGTAAATACATATATATATATTACAAATGTATAAATGTATTTAAGACACATGTACTTTATTTTTACCATACAATTGTCTCAATTTGATTTATTTATTTAGTTAGTTATTATTATATTATATATTTAAATATCAAGTATTTACATTTATAATTATTTTATACTTATGTACATTATTTGTACAAATGTATTTCATTGTTACCATACACTTGTATTTACTTTTTAATATACAAGTGTTACTTATGGTTTTTTTCTCATTTAATCCCTCAACTTTTCTTTAATCTATAATTAAACTTTCACACTTTGTTCAATTTAATCCTTATACCTAATTAACCTTAATTCAAGCTAATTCTCCTAACTAAAACCTAATTAACCATACAACTAACTTCGTAAATATTTACGAAACTATTTCATGAAAACGATGACCCAAAAATAAACTTTCGATTACCCGACTATTGAGTCATTACATGCTCGACCATTCTCCAAAACAAACTACCCATTAAGCTGAAAGATCTAGGAAGTTTTACTATCCCTTTTTTTAATTGTAGTTTATCTTTTGAAAAAGCATTGGCTGATTTAGATGCTAGTATAAATTTAATGCATTATAAAATGTTCGAAAAACTTGGTCTTGGGGAACTAAAACCACTAGGATGAATATTCAATTCGCTGATAGATATGTTAAATATCTTAGGGGAATTATTGAACATATACTTGTGAAAGTAGATAAATTCAGATTCCCCATTGACTTCATTATAGTAGACATGGATGAGGCTATTTATTGTATTGAAGAAATGTTGACTAAAGTCATTTCTGTGTTAAAAACTAAATTCCAGAATACTAAAACAACTTTGAGGAAACAACAAACATCTATTCAAGGTCTCGAGAATCAGATTAGCCAGCTTTCCAAATTGATTTTGGAGAGACAACAAGGCATTTTACCTAGTAACACTAAAACCAACCTAAAAAAGCAAGTCCACACAATCACTTTATGAAGTGGAAAGGTGTTAGTCGAGCCTGAAAAGAAGTTGAGTCTTAGAGCTATTGGGAAAAATGATGGGGTTAGGGAATGCAAGAAATAACATAAGCCAATGATCAAATAATAGAAACCACCAATTTCATATTCGGCAAAGTTGAAGGAAGACTACATGGACGAACAATATGGTAAATTTCTTGAACTTTTTAAACAATTACATATTAACTTGCCTTTTGTTGAAGCTTTTTTGCAGATACCTAATATGAAAATTTTTTAGAGCTGTTAACAAACAAAACGAAGTTAGAAGAGCTATCCACTATGGAGTTGAATGAAGAGCGCTCGACTATTCTCCAAAACAAACTACCCACTAAGCTGAAAGATCCATGAAGTTTTACTAACCTTTATTTTATTGGTAGCTTATCTGTTGAAAAAGCATTGACTAATTTAGGTGCTAGTATAATAATGCCTTTTAAAATGTTCAAACAACTTGGTCTTAGGGAACCAAAACCCATTAGGATGAATATTCAATTAGTTGACAGATATGTTAAATATCTTAGGGGCATTATTGAATATGTACTTGTGAAAGTACATAAATTTCTATTCCCTGTTGACTTCATTATAGTAGACATGGATGAGGCTATTGAGGTACATATGATTTTAGGTCGACCCTTTTTAGCCACTTCTAGAACTATTATTGGTGTGGGTAATGGTACACTTGTGCCGAGGGTAGGTGATGAAGAGGTTACTCTTCAAGCACGTGATGTTGTGAGCGTTTTTAGTGAGTGAGGTGATACTCGTTATTCTACTAATTTTATTATTCATGCAGATCAACATTGTTTACAGTAAATTACTCATGAAGACGTGTTAGAATCGTGTTCTGTTCAAGGTGATATAAGTCAAGGGGCATGTGAAGAAAGAATGGTGCAGCTTGATGAACTAGATGAATGGAAAAAAAAAAAGGGTTATGATAACCCAATAATGTAAAAATAAGTAACAAAACAATGACATGATGCTCATTTAAAGTGGACAAGACAATTCATAGGTGAAGACAAAGTGTTGCTAGAAAATTCAGAACTACAAATGTTCCCTGGAGATCTTAAGTCAAGATGGTTAGGTCCGTTTGTGGTAAACACATGTTTCCATCTGGAAAAATTGAGGTAACACATCCTGAATATAGCACGTTTAAGGTAAACAGTCATTGCCTCAAACTCTATCTTGGTAGTGATGTTGGTAATGGGAAATAAGAGTTCGAACTCCAAGATCCTGGTTGATCATGCGTTACATAGAGAATTTAAGCTTTAGACTTTAAACAAGTGCTTCTCGGTATTGTTTTTTTATTGCATGTGTTGCATATTTGAATTTTATGTTCTTTTTCTTTTTCATCATTTTTAGTTCATTGTTTTTGAATTTTGAATTTGGTTAGTTTAATTATTGCAAGTTAAAAAAATGAACTATTTTGCTTAACCCACATGGATTGAAGACATGGCCATGTGAGCCACGTGTGGCTAGCCACACAGACTGGCCACACGGCCATGTGACCTACACGGTCGTATGAATACTAAAACGAAAATGAATGTGGAACCACACAGCTCCTGAAAGGCACACGGCCTGGCTACACGAGCATATGAATATTAGAGAATAATTTTATTTTTTGCAAAAGGCACACGGCCTAGAGAGACGTACATGACCTGGAAACACGATTGTGTGGACCACACATTCTGTAACATCCCGAAATTGGGCCTAGTAGGATTGGGCCCAATGGGCCTTGGGCGTATGAATGTTTAAAATTTTTGAGAACAAGAGAATGACATTATTTCAAGTTGGACTTTCTAAAAAGGTAATTTTGGAAAGTTATGGGGTTTCTATGAAGTCTTGGGTTCAAGTTAGGCTATAAGAAAATTTTGTGTTTAAGCCTATTAAAGAGAGATAGTAAGTGGCATCAAGGCTTATGGAAATAAGTGAGTAAATGGTTAGCATAAATGAGCAATTGGTAAAGAGGATATGATGCCACATGAAGGACTTTAAGGGAAGAGGTTCAAATCCCATTGTGTGCAAATTTTGACTAATATTTTTGCAGTCTTTCCTTAAGTGTCGGCCAAGAGGTATATATGGCAAGTTTGACTTCTTTATTTTTGGTAAAGTGGCTAAGGAATTAAGGAAAGGTTGAGGTTGGGGAAAGTAATCAAAAGGAAAAGGCAAGTAAGGGGAACAAGTGGCTTATTTTATGGAGAATGCTATGGAAAGTATGGTTGGAAAAATTTTGACCCTTATGACTATGCATGTGGACGGTTTTAGGGGTAGATAGGTAGCTGAAATTTTACTTTGGCATTTGGTAGGGTCTTGGTATTGTTTTGGCCAAAAAATCTCATTTGCAACTTTTGAGTCATCTTCTCCCAATTAGCTATTCTCTTTGTCGAATCCTCCTAGCACATTTGTGCATCTTCTTCCTCTTTTGTTTGGTCAAAACCTTCATCCCTTGTTCATCTTTCTTGGATAGCCGAACAACCTATCATCCATCCAACCTCCCATCCTTTCTTTTAACCATTCCTCTAATCTTTTCCCTTCTCTAAACTGACACCACCATTAAATCACATATTCTTGTTTGATCATTCCTCATAACCGAAACTATTCTTGTTCATTTTCTTCTATAGCCGAAACTCTCAATCCACAGTCACTCCTTCATAATTTCTTTCTCGTTTGAGGTGACTTTCCTTCTTCGATTAAATCGGTAAGTGAATTCTTTTCTATGATTATATGCTTTTCTCTTTAGCCGAATAAGTATTTATCACTATTCGGCTGTAAATTGTGATCGTAACCGAAAATGGTGTTATCTTCCACTTCTTCATGTCTTAATCACCCTCTTTTCGTAGTGCTTTAAGTGGAGACCGTGTATTGCTGCAGCCGAAGTCAAACGGTGGAAATTGGATCCAATATCGATAAGGTAAGGGGGTTCATTTTGGATTTTTCACTATATTTCTTTTTGGCTATGTTGAAAATTAGATTGAAGTTTTGACTAATCAATTATGTTTTAGGGACAAAATCACTTGATATATTCGTTTTGCAAATCCTTCGGATATAGTGGGTCAACGAAGAATGGTTCTTTAGGGAATCCTAATCAAGGTGTGTAATCCCATACCTTCCGAATACATGTTTGAAATGGTGTGTAATCTCACACTTCTTTGAAAGTTTGTATGAAATATTCTGTGAATCGGTCGAAATACTAAAGAAAACCAAAAATCAGCATCCGTGATCACTCGGGCGTGCGTATGATCGTAGTGATAATCGTATTTTGTAATAAAATAGTTTCAGTTAGAAGCAGTGTCGTGTATTTGAAAAATCAAGAAAAATAAGAGAAAAAGAATTAGAAAGTGAATAAGATATCAAATTAAATCTTACTGTGTCTACTTTAATATGGAAGAAACAGAGAAGGAAAAGGAATTTTATGTTCTAAGATATGTTAATTTTAGTGAGACTGGTTCTGATTGACTTCGAGGTTCCCTAATCTATTTTGGAAAAATCATATAAAATTATAAAAAGTGAATTATGGGTTATAATTTATATTTATGGATCCCTTAGTGAGCCTATTTTCATTAGAAACAAGTGGGAGTAATATATGAAAACCGTACAGTGAGATATTTGAAATTAAGTTAAGAGAGGTCAGAATTGTTGGACAGTGAAACAAGGGAAACTTTAAGGAATAAACTGTACTAAATGGCTAAGCAAGAATTCTAGAAAAATTTTAGTAAAAAGATATATGAGTCTAGTTTCAAGAAAATTTTACAGATTTAGATTTCAAGATTTCTAACTCAAGTTATAGTCAATTTAGTCAGTATGATGCAGATGGACAGTTTTAAATTGTTATGCCCAAATTAGTAGTTAAGTCTGGATTGCGAAATTACCGAATTACCCTTAGTGGGTAAATTATCGAATTATGAAATTGCCCTTACGGGCCGAATTATGGAAATGCCCCTAAAGGGCCGAAATACGAAATTGCTTATGGACCGAATGGACATATTAATTAATGGGCCAATCTGATATTTTGCTAAGTGGACCAATCTGATATTTTGCTAAATGGGCCAATATGATATTTTGCTAAATGGGTCAATCTGATATTTTGCTAAATGAGCCAAATCTGATGTTTTTCTTAATGGGCCTTTTTGATTAATTGTTATAATGGGCCATAATTTTTGTAATAAATTATTGTGATTTGCTATGCATTATATACATGATTTGCATGGAATGGGATAATGATGAAGAGAAGTTCTGGTAGCTCTGCTACATAAATCTGGTGGCTCTACCATAAATCTGAAAAATGGCAATGCCATGTAAATTCTGTTAATCTAGTGGCTTGTCCACAAATTTGATATAAATGGCTTAATGCCTACGTTTGGTGTGTTGGCGGGGTGGGTTGACTAAAGATCATCCACAGATGTGTTGGTTGGTACGGGTGGTGTGTAGCGGATGGAATATTAGGTTTGGTTGGGAATTGCATTTCATATGCATATTATATTTGATATATTTTTATTATTGTGAATGGGCTTCGGCCCAAATAATGGCTTAATGGATTTTGGCCCAGTGGACAACGGTAAGTGGGTTACACACTGAGTTCTAGTAACTCACCCCCCTTTCTTTACCCTTGTAGGTAATGCTCAATGACGAGGACTTGGGGCCATGGATGACTCGGTGGAGGCCATATTTTAGAAATGGTTTTTAATTTTGAACTTTAGACTTCTATTTCCATTCACTTTACTATTTTGGGTTTTTATGTTGTAATAAGGCCTCTGGAGTATTTTATTATTTGCTTTATGTTTGATATACTTATTTTCTTACTTAAATTGTTTTAAATGAGAATTTTCTAAAAACTTAAATAAGAGTTTTCCAAAATCGATTAACAAATGGATTTCAAAATAAACTTTTACAAATATTTTAACTCGGATATTTTCTCTCGAACTATTAACGCTATTTTCAAAAGACTCGGATGCTCTTTCGAATTTTCAACATCGTTTTCAAAAGTCACGGTTTATAAATTCTCTAATTCAAATTTATCGATTTATCAATCAATCTTCGAGGTTAGTAGAAATTTTATCAAATATTTCAAATCAAACTTGTTTTCTTGATTTTAACAAATGAATACCTATTTTTGTACGAATAAAAAAAAGATTTAACATGTTTTGCTCGTGTGACATACCAAATCCGCTCGTAACGCATGGGCCAGGTTTGGGGTGTTACACATTCTGGCAACATAGTCGTGTGAAGACTGCAAATGGTTGTTTTTGGAAGCAAATGGTTCCCGAAAGTTACACAGCCTAGAGACACGACCATGTCACCTGTTTTTCAAAACGCACCATTTCATTTTCATTTTTGTTTTTCTTTCTTTGTTTGTTTTTTTCCCTTTCTTTTCTTTTTGCATCCTCTTTGTTTCCCAAACCCTACTACCTTTTATTATCCCTCTCTTTAACTCCACTATTTCTTTTATTTTCCTCCCCCCTTCTTTATTCTTTATGTCATTTTTTTGTTTCTTTTTTTATTTTCTATTTATTTTATTTCTTTTCCCTTCCCGTCCTCAACAACAACTCTTCTTCCCATCCTCTTTTATTATTGTTTTATTTTTCACTAGAACTTTTTTTTGTTTTATTTTTCTTCCATTTTCTTTTTACCTTTTTATGTTATTTTGTTTTCTTTTGATTGTTGCTAGGATAATTGTACTAAACTTTGGATCTTCAATGATTTAAGATTTCACTATCTCCACCCAATCATCACAATTCATGGCAATTTCAGTTCTCTTATCATGTTACTATTTTATGTTGTTTATTATGTTTATCTTTGTTTGTACATTGAAGACAATGCACATCTTAAGTGTGGGGAAGATTTTATACTTTCAATCGACTTTGTCCTTGAATATATGCATGGTGTGTTTAAGTAATTTTTCTTAATTTTTGCATGCAAGTTATCTTTTTTAAATTTAGCTTTTTTGTTGATTCTGCTTTGTGATAATCTGTAGATTCATATGCATTTTTTTTATTTATAATTTAATGCATAAGAGAGTCAAGCATGGTAAGTTGTTTTCAAAATAAAATTATCTTAGTTATTCTCCCTGAAATTAATATTTCTCTTGAATTATAACTTTACAAGTTTTAACATCAAAATCATAATTTTTTGTGAGCTTTTGAGCCTGTAGAGCATCCATCTTGTGCTCATTTTATTTTTTAGTTTTGAGTGTGTCGACTAGGTTTTTTATTCTAGAACTTTCTTTGGTTAAACATGTTAAGAACACATTAACGATTTGATATACTGAGATGATAGAGGCACTTAGGATTGAACCCACTTAACCTTTAAATAACCTACCCATTTTAATTGCCCACTAGTAAATCCTATTGAGCCTAATTCCCTTTTGTTTGTTTATCAACTTCAATCATTTACCTTAACCCTTAAACCCTATTAATTTTGTAAATTACCTTTTTATTTCTTCCCTTTAGTCGAGATTAGATGTTGGTAAGTTGCTTAACTATGTTCAATCATTTGTATTGCTGAATTTTTTATACGAAAACAAAACTAAAAAACAAGGAAAAATGATAAAAAAATTAAAAGAAAAAAATTGTAGGCTATCTTGTTCAATTGAGAGGTCAATATCCATGTTATAAGCCTCATCATCTTATTTTTTGAGCTTAAATCATCATTATCATTTCTTGTATAAAAGCTCAGTCCAATTTATTTTTTTTCTTTGATGTTAATTATTTTTCAATTCAGCATATTACTCTTTTGGTTGGGTAACTTATCATTTCAATTTTTGACTATACTCACTGTTTATAACTTTCTGTACCCTTAACCTAAGCCCCATTACAACCCTTGTTAAGACCTCTGGATCTTTGTGTCATCTCATATTGGTAATGATGCAGATTTTATTCTTAAGCAAGCTTATGGTAATGACATTCCTCATTTGACTATTGAGTGCATATTAATCAGCCCTTAAACACTTTGTGTGCTTTGAGTGAATCTTAGTAAGGATGTTCAACCTTGTGAGTTGAATTTCAAGTAATTATTAAGGTAGGGGAGATTTCTATGTTATGACATTAAAATTTTTGTTTGGATTGCTTATGCTCTTTATTATCATTTTAATTTAAATTTCTAATGTATGATTATCTATAAATTATCTTAAGACAAGATTAGTGAAAGTGATGGATGAAGTAGACTTAATTTGTAACAGCTCTTAACCGTGTCCGACGACGGGACCAGATGCGAGGCACTACCATGCTTAACCTTACTTGAACGTGTAGTAACAGGCTACAACATTTCGTTCAAAATCCATTTCTTGTTCATTCTTGACCTACGTAGCTCTAAGCATACTTTCGAGAGGTTTTGGGATTTAACCGAGGACTTTCACGAATTTGGAAACCTTTTCATCAAAACAGGGACCACACGCCTGTGTTGAACTAGGGACACGTCCGTGTGCCCCTAAAACATGCCCGTTTCTTCAACCCGTGGTCTAACTCAACTATTTGCCTAACTCAAGACCATTTACAAAATGACTTTAGTAACATACATAGCCAACGCTTTGGCTAACAATTACAACTTAACAAAATACTCGAGTCCTATACATGCCATACTTAAAATAAGTCTAAATTGTTATACCAAAGTGATGTAGATAATGTGATTCCGAGCTCCAACATCCAATGATCCTCGAGCTAACTTGGTGAAACTACAAGGAAAAGGGAAGAGAGAGGGGTAAGCATATGGCTTAGTAAGTTTGCATGAAACTCTAGGATGACAATTTACTCAAACTATAATCATTCATATAATGAAACTATGGCGACATAGCACTAATGAAAAAAAGTACTTACTCAAGATACATGTATCACGGATTCATGTAGTTTAGAACATTTGCTAACATAGCCATAAACTCACATCTTTATCATTCATACCATGAACATCACTCAAGGCCATCCATAAATAGACTTGGATCTAGGCCAACTCACATACTTGACTCTTTTGCTTATGAATAAATCGGATCATCATGAATCATTCAAGCTTAACATACATAAGATTTGATGCCAACGCCATTTCTCGGATATCGTCTTACATGGGATCATTCCTTAGTACCGATGCCATATCCCAAATATGGTCTTATACGGGATCTCATAACTCAATGTTGATGCCATGTCCCAAACATGGTCTTATACAAGATCGTACTTAGATGTCGATGCCATATCCTAGATATGGTCTTACACGATATCATTCTTTGGTGCCGAAGCCATATCCCAGATATGGTCTTATACGAGACCTTTCCTTTCTCATATGCATACGTAGGTTATACACTTATTCCGGAACTACAATTTAGCTTGTTCTCATTATTTACTCATCGAGACTTTATAGCTCGGTTTCGTTCACAATAACATGCATTAACATAATAATGAACGATTCCAAATATCGAACATTATGAAAAAATAATTTCATACAAACTTACCTCGAATCTTAAAATGTGTCTCAGTGCTCGATTTAGCCTTCAACTTTGTTCTTACCTCAGTTTCGGTCCGGACTTCGTGTTTCTTGATCTATAATAATAAATTTATCTTGTTAAACACATGCATTGACTAAATCGACTCATTATTCATATTTTGGAAAAAAATATGATTTCCCCTAAACTTTCACATAATTACACTTTCACCCCTAGGCTTGTAAAATGATTTTCATTCAACTTTCTTGCATTTCAAGCCTAGCCGAATCATTTTCTTAACTATAAAAACATTAAATTCCCACTATTTCACTCATGTATGACCATTTCTATAACTTTACAAATTGGTCCCTTTTCATGCATCTTTCATGAAAATCACTTAGAAAAATATGTTTATCATACATCAAACTTTCATATTCTTCCGTAAAACATCAAAATATATGCATGTCATACATGGGTAAATTTTTTAACATAAACCCTAGCTTAACATATGGCTAGAAATAGCTGAATCGAGCTATGAGGGTTTCAAAAATACGAAGAACATTAAAAATGGGGCTAGGATGCACTTACTTTAAGCTTGAAAATGAGCAAAACCTTAGATATGGAGTCCTTGCAAATTTCGACACCATGGAGAAGAAGATGGACATGATTTTTGGCTTATTTTTCCTTTTTATTCTTTAATTAACCAAATGACTAAAATGCCCTAATGACCCCTTTCTTAAGATTTTTCCTTCCCATGTACCTTTTTGTCCATCATCAAATATAATGGTCTAATTGCTAAATAAGGACCTCTAGGATTTTTTCATAATTCTATTTCATACTTGAACCTTCTAGAATCTCACATTTTCTATTCTTTGTAATTTAGTCCTCATGGACAATTTATTCACTAATTAATAAAATTTCTTCATGTGACCTTCACACAATCATGCAAATACTTCATAAGCCTTGTAAAATCATTTAAACACATATTTTCTACTTCGGATTTGTGGTCTCGAACCACTATTCTGGCTAAACCCTAAATCGGGCTATTACAATTCTCCCCTTTAGGGATTTTCGTCCCCGAAAATCTTACCAGTGAAGAGATTCAGATACTAGTTCCTCATAGCCTCATCGGGCTCCCATGTAGCCTCTTATACCCCGTGTCTCTGCCACAACACTTTCACAAGGGCTATACTTTTATTTCTTAACTGCTTGACTTCTCGGGCTAGAATCTTGACTGGTTCTTCACCTTATGTCATGTCAGATTGAATCTCAACCTTATTCGGTGTAATCACATGCGAAGGGTCTTATCGGTAGTGTCACAACATAGACACATGGAACACATCATGAATCTTCTTTAAGTCAGACGACAAAGCCAATCGATAGGCTACTGGCCCTATTCTCTCAGTGATCTCATATGGTTTGATAAAATGAGGACTCAATTTGCCTTTCCGGCCAAATCTAAGAACTTTCCTCCATCGCGAAACCTTTAAAAATACTCTATCATCGACTTGATATTCTATCTCTTTCCTTTTTAGATCCGAGTAAGATTTCTGCCTGTCAGAAGCAAATTTTAAACAATCTCGAATCACCGTTAGTTTTTCTTCAGTTTCTCTAACCAAGTCAACCCCGTAAATCTGGTTTTCTTTAAGCTTAGTCCAGTATAAAGGCGTTCGACACTTATGCCCATACAAAGCCTCATAAGTTGTCATTTTTAAACTTGTCTGAAAACTGTTATTGCAGGCAAATTCTACCAACGGCAGATGCTTTTCCCAACTACCTTGAAATTCAAGAACACAGCACCAAAGCATATCCTCAAGTACTTGTATTAACCTTTCCGACTGTCCGTCTGTTTGGGGGTGAAATGCCGTATTAAATTTCAACTTTGTGTCCAGGGCCTCGTTTAACTTATTCCAAAATCTGGAAGTGAATCTCGGATCTCTATCTGATATAATCTATAAGGGCACTCCGTGCCTCACAATCTCAGAGATATACAAGTTTGCCAACTTGTCTAGTGAGTAATCTACACGCATCGGTATGAAATGGGCTGACTTTTTAAGTCTATCAACTACAACCTATACAGTATCTTTCTTGCTCGGTGTCAACGACAAACCTGATATAAAATCCATAGTGACTTGATCTCATTTCAACTCGGGTACCTATATAGGTTGTAACAAACCCGAGGGTACTTGATGTTCGGCTTTCACTTGCTGACAAATTAAACATCTTGAAACAAACTCAGAAATATCTTTCTCAATACTCGGCCACAAATACCATTGCTTCAAGTCGTTATACATCTTGGTGCTACCCAGATGCATAGATAAGAATCCATTATGCACTTCATGCAAAACTTTATGAATGAACTCATTATTTCTCGGTACACATACTCGGTCCTTGAACATCAAACATCCATCCGAATTGATCTAAAAATCAGACTCGACACCTGTCTCGCATTGAGTCTTTCTGGTCTGTAAGTCTCTATCATCCTTTTGAGCCTCGTAGATCTCTTGGAGGAACATAGGCCTAGTCCTCAGCTTAGCTAGAATGGAACCATCCTCTAATACAGTCATCTGGGTATTCATAGCCCTCAAGGCAAATAAAGATTTTCTACTTAAGGCGTCGGCAACTACATTCGCCTTTTCCAGATCGTAATCAATGACAAGCTCATAGTCTTTTATCAACTCCAACCACCTTCGTTGCCTTAAGTTCAATTCTTTCTGAGTCATCAAATACTTTAAACTCTTGTGATCTATGAATATTCGGCATCTTTCACCATACAAATGGTTCTTTCAAATCTTCAATGCGAAAACAATGGCAGCCAACTCTAAATCATGCGTCGGATAGTTCTTCTTGTGTGGCTTGAGTTGTCTGGAAGCATATGCTATCACCTTGCCTTCTTGCATAACTACACAGCCCAATCCGTTTAAAGATGTATCACTATAAATTACAAACTCTTTCCCCGGTTCAGGTTGTACTAGAACCGGAGCCTCTGTCAACATGGCTTTTAATCTCTCGAAACTCTGTTGGCACTTTTCTGTCCACTCAAACTTTACACTTTTCTATAATAATCTCATCATCGGTGTAGCTATCATGGAAAATCCTTTGACAAGCCATCGATAATAGCCAGTAGGCCCAGAAAACTTCTAACCTCAGACACATTTTTCAGCGGTTTCCAGTCAACAATAGCTAAGATTTTACCCGGGTCAACTCGAAACCATCTCCTGAGACAATGTGTCCCAAGAATCCAACTTCCTTTAGTCAAAACTCACTTTTACTAAACTTGGCATACAGCCAATTATCTCGCAAAATCTGCAAAACTGTCCTAAAGTGTTCGGCATGCTCATGTTCATCCCGGGAGTATATTAGTATATCATCAATAAATACCATAACAAACTTGTCTAATAATGGTCAAAAAATTTGGTTCATTAGATCCAAGAACACCGTAGGGGCATTTGTCAAACCGAATGGCATGACTAGAAATTCATAATGTCCATACCTCATTCGAAAAGCAGTCTTAGGCACGTCTAAGTCCTTCACTCTCAACTAGTAATATCCCGATCTCAAGTCTATCTTGGAAAACACGATGGCTCCCTTCAATTGATCGAACAAGTCATCAATCCTTGGCAAAAGGTACTTGTTCTTCACGGTTACTTTATTAAGCTGACGATAATCTATGCTTAACCTCATGGAACCATCTTTCTTTTTCACAAATAGCATTGGAGCACCCCATGGAGAATTACTCGGTCTTGCAAAACCTTTATCCGTCAACTCTTGCAACTGTACCTTCAATTTTTTTAACTCAGTTGGAGCTATTCTGTAAGGTGCAATTGATATGGGTGCAGTGCCGGGAGCTAATTCGATACCAAATTCAACCTCTCTAACTGGAGGTAACCTTGGCAACTCTTTTGGAAATACATCTAGGTACTCACATATTACCAGAACTGGTTTAATCTTTAATTCCATTTCTTTAGGATTCATCACAAAAGCTAGATAAGCCTCATACCCTTTCCTTACATACCTCTGGGTCGACATGTGAGATATCACTACCAGTGACCTATCTTCATCATTTAATTCAACACGAAGAGTGACCCCATTTTCACATCTCAATTCAATATATTTCTTTCCACAATTTACTGTCACATCATGAATGGTTAACTAGTCCATACCAAGAATAATATCAAATTCATCAAATGGCAATATCATTAGATTTGCCTTAAAATAATGACCTCTAATCATTAATGGGCAATCTTTGCATACTTTTTTAGCTAACATACTTTTTCCTAAAGGATTATACACCTTTATCACAAATTCTGTAGACTCTACGGGCATACTCATTCTAGATACTAATTTTATGCATATATATGAATGGGTAGATCCTGGATCTATTAAAGCAATAACTTTAGTATCATAGAGAGAAAAGATACCCATAATCACGTCAGAAGACGATGCTTCTTCGTGAGCGCGAATGGCGTAAGTTCTCGCAGGTGCTCGGCCCTCAGGTCTCGCAGCCTGCTCCTTGTAAGTAGTCTTACTACTTGCCCCGCTTCCTGGGTTTTTTTGTGATCTCCCTCTAGTAGAGCCTCTCGGTCTTGACTCCTGAGGCTTCTCTTTCTCATGTACTTTTGGACAATCTCTAATAAAATGGTCTAAAGACCCACACCTGAAGCAGGCTTTTTCATTTGCTTGACATTCACCAGAGTGACGTCTGCCACACTGTGGGCACTCCGGTCTACTGGGTCAAGGGTTGCCAATACTAGCAACTGATGTAGCCTAGGCTTTAGGCCCTGAGTACTATTTACTCTTACTCTTATTTGAAAACCCAGCTGAAGTAGCTGATCGGGTTAAGAAGTCTCTTGACTTCTTAGATGATGATTGAAATGTTTTGCTCATCTATCTCTTTCTTGAGTCACGAGACTCCATCTCAGCCTTTCTTTTCTCCTTAACTAGGTCATCATCCTTATAGGCTCTGTCTACTAACACAACAAATTCTTTCAATTCAAGGACACCAACGAACAAATTTATATCTTCATTTAGCCCGTCTTCAAACCTCTTACACATAATGGCTTCCAAGGACACACACTCTTGAGCGTACTTACTGAGTCTCACAAACTCACGCTCGTATTCAGTTACTGTCATCTTTCCTTGCTTCAGTTCAAAGAATTCCTTTCTCTTCTGGTCAATAAATCTTTGACTTATATATTTCTTTCAAAACTCTTCTTGAAAGATTTCCCATGTGATCCTTTCCCTTGGTACCACCGACACAAGGGTATTCCACCACTGGTAAGCGAATTCTCTCAAAAGGGAAACTACACACTTCATGCACTCTTTAGGTGTGCACGATAGCTCATCAAACACCGGAATGGTGTTTTTAAGCCAAAACTCTACTCTTTCTGGATCATCGTCCTTACTAGCCCTGAATTCCTCAGCTCCTTGCTTTCGGATCCTATCAAACGGAGGTTTTTCTCTTCTTACAACTTCTACTACTTAGGGAGCTACATGAGTAGGTTAAGGAATAGGCGGGGGAGGAGGAGGTGGAACATTCAGATTTGCTCGAATGTACTCTGTGTACCAATTACTCATCATTTGGAGAAATACTTCTCGGGCTTCTTCCCCCTAACCTAAAGTCTCGGGTCTACTTTCAACTGGCGCGGTCCCTTGTGCGAGAGCCGGCGCATTACTTGCAGCATCATCAGCTGCAGCTCGATCGGGATCAGGATCCATTAACTATATCAAATACAATTTAAAATGTCAGGAGTTGTCACACTATCATTACACAATCACCCCTACGTATGGCATGTGCAGTTAGACTCATACTCACGCTACGTCAGTCCGAGAATCGACTAAACCTAGCTTTGATACCATTAAATGTAGCACATCTTACCCGTGTCCGATGACGGGACTGGATGCAAGGCATTACCATGCTTAACCTTACTTGAACGTGTAGTAACGGGCTATAACATTTCGTTCAAAATCCATTTCTTGTTCATTCTTGACCTACGTAGCTCTAAGCATACCTCTAAGAGGTTTTGGGATTTAATCGATGACTTTCACGAATTTGTAAACCTTTTCATCAAAACAGGGGCCACACGCCTGTGTTGAACTAGGGACACATCCATGTGCCCCTAAAACATGCCCGTGCCTTCCACCCGTGGTCGACAATGACTAATTGCACACGGCCTTGACACACCCGTGGCCCTGGCTCATGTGCCAGACCTTGTCATTCTGACTTATCCATACGGCCTATACACGCGCCCTTGTGCTTCAGTCATGTGGCGATTTAAATTTCAAATGCAAGGTGCAGACTTCACATGGCCTTGGCATACGCCCATGTGCTAGCCGTGCCTCCCACATGGTCTAGACACACGCCCATGTGTCTACCCATATGGATAATTAGCAGGCTATCTACCAAGCCATTTTGCCACCCTACATCGCATACATGCAAACTCCACTTCAAAACATTTCGATTTAAAAGATGACCAATTAATATCTCTAGAAATTTATGAAATCGAGACATACTCAAGACCATTTACAAAATGACTTTAGTAACATGCATAGTCAGCATTTTGGCTAACAATTACAACTTAACAAAATACTCGAGTCCTATACATGCCATACTCAAAATAAGTCTAAATTGTTATACTAAAGTGATGTCGATAATGTGATTCCGAGCTCCAACATCCAATGATCCTTGAGCTAACTTGGCGAAACTACAAGGAAAAGGGAAGAGAGAGGGGTAAGCATATGGCTTAGTAAGTTTGTATGAAACTCTAGGATGACAATTTACTCAAACTACAATCATTCATATCATGAAACTATGGCGACATAGCACCAATGAATAAAAGTACTTACTCAAGATACATGTATCACTGATTCATGTAGTTTAGCACATTTGCTAACATAGCCATAAACTCACATCTTTATCATTCATACCATGAACATCACTCAAGGCCATCCATAAATAGACTTGGATCTAGGCCAACTCACATACTTGACTCTTTTGCTTATGAATAAATTGGATCATCATGAATCATTCAAGATCAACATACATAAGATTTGATGCCAACGCCGTATCCCGGATATGGTCTTACATGGGATCATTCCTTAGTACCGACACCATATCCCAGATATGGTCTTATACTAGATCTCATAACTTAATGTCGATGCCATGTCCCAAACATGGTCTTATACGAGATCATTCTTTGGTGCCGAAGCCGTATCCCATATATGGTCTTATACGGGACCTTTTCTTTCTCATATGCATACGTAGGTTATATACTTACTCCGGAACTACAATTTAGCATGTTCTCATTATTTACTCATCGAGACTTTATAGCTCGGTTTTGTTCACAATAACATGCATTAACATAATAATGAACGATTTCAAATATTGAACATTATGAAAAACTAATTTCATACAGACTTACCTCGAATCTCAAAATGTGTCTCGGTGCTCGATTTAGTCTTCAACATTGTTCTTGCCTCGATTTTGGCCCGGGCTTCGTGTTTCTTGATATATAATAAATTTATCTTGTTAAACACATGCATTGACTAAATCGACTCATTATTCATATTTTAGCAAAATACAATTTTGCCCCTAAACTTTTACATAATTACACTTTCACCCCTAGGCTCGTAAAATGATTTTCATTCAAATTTCTTGCATTTCAAGCCTAGCCGAATCATTTTCTCAACTATAACAACATTAAGTTCCCACTATTCCACTCATGTATGACCATTTCTATAGTTTTACAAATTGGTCCCTTTTCATGCATCTTTCATGAAAATCACTTAGAAAAAAATGATTATCATACATCAAACTTTCATATTCTTCCATAAAATATCAAAATATATGCATGTCTTACATGGGTAAATTTTTGAACATAAACCCTAGCTCAACATATAGATAGAAATAGCTAAACCGAGCTACGAGGGTTTGAAAAATACGAAGTACATTGAAAACGGGGTTAGGATGCACTTACTTTAAGCTTGAAAATGAACAAAACCCTAGATATGGAGTCCTTGCAAATTTTGGCACCATGGGGAAGAAGATGGACATGATTTTTGGCTTATTTTCCCTTTTTATTCTTTAATTAACCAAATGACTAAAATGCCCTTAATGACCCCTTTCTTAAGATTTTTCCTTCCCATGTACCTTTTTTGTCCATCATTAAATATAATGGTCTAATTGCTAAATAAGGACCTCTAGGATTTTTTCATAATTCTATTTCATACTTGAACCTTCTAGAATCTCACATTTTCTATTCTTTGCAATTTAGTCCTAATGGACAATTTATTCGCTAATTAATAAAATTTCTTCATGTGACCTTCACACAATCATGCAAATACTTCATAAGCCTTGTAAAATAATTTAAACACATATTTTCTACTTCAAATTTGTGGTCTCGCACAACTATTCTGACTAAGCCCTAAATCGGGCTGTTACATAATTTGTATGTGAATTGAGAACTTTGATTGAGGACAAGCAAATGCTTAAGTGTGGGGATACTTGATAAGTGTCAAAATAAACATGTTTTAACCTCAATTTTAGTGCATTTTTGGGTGACTAAGTGGTGTGAATTGTGAATTATATACTCTTAATCCGTTATTGTAACACCCCAAACCCGGCCTAGAAGTTAGGCCCGAATCTGGCGTGTCACATTGAGGTGTTTTTCGAAAATCGCATTTTCATTGAAAACCATTCTTGATATTTAAAAACTATAGTCCCAATTTGCGATTGTTATTAATAATAGACATTTATTAAGAAGTCATTACCTTCAAAACCTTGTTTGTTGCGGAAGCTTAATTTAAAACAATTGACTTATGAAAATGTGATATTTACAACTTAGTTGCGAAAGCGAAGTATTTTGAAAATAGATATTGTTTTGGAAAACCACGATCAAGTGTTGAGCAGATTTAAAAGATAATAAACTAAAAATCCCAAACTAAAAATTAGAATTTAAGAGAGGCCTTATTACAAAATATGAACCCAAAATAAAATAAAAATAAGTAGAATACGGAAATCTAAAACTGCTCGTAGTGTGGCCACTTCCGAGTCCTCCAGTACATCGAACCGCCTACTGAGGATTACCTAAGAAAAATTTAAAAGAAGGGGTAAGTTTACAAAAACTCAGTGTGTACAACCCTCATCAATCAAAACATGCATCACAACAATCTGAGCCGAAGCCCATTACAGTAACGGTGGCAATTGGGCCTTAGCCCAGAATAGCCTTGGTTGGGCCTTAGCCCATAACAAAAGTCACATATCATAGTTATCCGGGCCTAAGCCCATCACAATCAGAACATGTGAACGCAATGCATTAATGCCCATACCAACCCTGTACTCTGTTTCCTGTCCAACCCTGCACTCCTATGGGGATTTAATCGACCCACCATCCCTACACTCCTTTTGTAGCACTGGTTGCGATGAGACTTTACTCGGTGCAAAGATGCGCGCCGAGGCTAAAAAGCCTGCGGTGGCTATAAAGCCTTCGGTGGCTAAAAAGCCTTTGATATTGGCACAAAGCCCATAATTACGGCACGAAGCCCATATTAGTGGCACACAGCCCTCGGTAACATTATCGGTGCAAAGATGTACGCTCGGTGGCTAAAAGCTGCATGGTGGCTATAAAGCCCGGTGGCTAAAAAGCTTCAGATTGGCACAAAGCCCATAATTACGGCACGAAGCCCATATTAGTGGCACACAGCCCTTAGTAACATTATCGGTGCAACATTGCTACTCGGTGGCTAAAAAGCCTACGATGGCTATAAAGCCTTCGGTGGCTAAAAAGCCTTCGGTATTGGCATAAAGCCCATAATTACGGCACGAAGCCCATATTAATGGCACACAACCCTCGATAACATTATTAGTGCAGCATGGCTGCTCAGCGGCTAAAAAGCCTGCGGTGGCTATAAAGCCTTCGGTATTGGCACAAAGCCCATAATTACGGCACGAAGCCCGTATTAATGGCACACAGCCCTCGGTAACATTATCGGTGCAGCATGGCTGCTAGGTGGCTAAAAAGCCTGTGGTGGCTATAAAGCCTTCGATGGATCCATAGTCATCAAGTGACCATGCGATCCTATTAGCACTTCCTTCGTATTAATAATCCCAACCCCATGCAACATGTCGTGTATGTCATGCTCAATCAATACACGTATATGCAAAATGGCCATGCTCAGTAACAATTATTTAAACATGTAATAAAAACATATCAGTCATACAAGCACAGTCAAAATAGTCCACTCATTGCACAAGTCGACATTTACCTACAAGGGCAAATCAGTCATTTTACCCTATAAGGGTATTTCAGTAATTCTACCCTACAGGGGTAGTTCGATAATTCTACTCATAACCAATCCATGTATGCAACGCATCTCAAACATAATCAATCACACAATTAACACATACAACGCTAGTACTACCACGAGGGTACAATGGCCATTTTATCGTTTAGAGGTAAAACGGTAATTTCGTAAACCGAAGGTATTTCGGTAATTTTGCAAATCGAGGGTATTTCAGTAATTTCACAAACTAGGGGTATTTTGGTAATTCGCAAATTGGGGATATTTCAGTAATTTCACAAATTAGGGGTATTTCGGTAACTTTTCAAATTAAGGGTATTTCGGTAATTTCACAAATTGGGGGTATTTTGGTAATTTCACAAATCGGGGGTATTTCAGTAATTTTGCAAATCAGGGGTACTTCAGTAATTTTCGCAAATCAAGGGTATTTCGGTAATTTTACAAATCGGGGGTACTTCAGTAATTTTCGCAAATCAGGGGTATTTTGATAATTTTACAAATTGGGGGTATTTAGGTAATTTTACAAATCAGGGGAATTCTAAATAGAAATAACGATGCGAATGGGCCTAGGGCCCATTTTCGGCCCAAATGGACCCACACGCTCGTGTGGCCCATTTAGCCCAAATCTAGCCACAAATATGAGATTCACATAGTCTAGTCCAATTTCTACTACATAGTCATACAATTTATTCACATGGGCCCATTGGGCCCACTTCGGCCCATCGTGGCCCAAGTAGCCTCAACCTACAAGAATACTCATGGTGGCCTCGACTATCGCGTCGAAGCTCCCACACGTACGCTCGCACACTCGTGTGGCTACCATTGCCGTGTGACCGGCATTTCGGCATTTGCTGCTCTACAGCTAGAGTAGGACGAAATACACACCTGATAGGAATCTGAAGCTAATCGCGCTCCAAATGCTCCTATGCCCAACGCCAACCAGGTATGCTTCCTCTCCTCATAGATTGGTTCTATTTATACCCAGCTTCTTACCTCCCCTCTTGCTAGCTTTCCGATGTGGGATCCTTCCATCAGTAGAGTTTAAATCCAACATAAACTCTTGCCGCCCCAACTTAGCAAAATAAATATCCCCCTTTTGCTTGCAATGGGATTCGAACTCAGGCTTCCTTGTAGCATCATTCCCTTGTCTCCTATGTGGCATCATTTGCCACTAGACCACAACCCCTTTTGTGTCATTTTTCTCCATATTTTATTCTTAAAACCTACCTACTAACTCCCAGGGTTTTATTCACCTAAAACCAAAATTTTTCCTAAGCCCAGGTTTGATCCCGAACCTTCATAGAAGTCCCCTAACCTTCCAAAATCACTCACCTAATAGTTCCAACTAGCATTAGAGTCATTCTCTTATTCTCAAAAATTTTAAACGCTCCCAAGCCCAAAGCCTAATGGGCCCAATTCTACTACGCCCAAATTCGGGTCGTTACATTTATATTAATGTTTTAAAGCTTTATGGAGCACTTGGGAGCAAGAGGAGTGAAAAACGAGGGAAAATCAGAACATTGGAGCAATTTGGAAGCTGCACACGATCAACAATGTTCCAACGATTGTGTGGCCAAGGTGTGTAACTTGTTATGCCTGTGTACGACACCAGCGGGGATTTCAAATTTATAGGTTTTTGACACTTTAAGAAGGTATATATCAGGAGATAATAGGGCAGAAACATAATTGTCTTAGATTAGCATGAAAATTACGCAAAAGAACACATTTGAAGTTGATTCTAAAGCAATTCTCCATCAAGATTGAAGATTCCAAGCTGATTTTCGAGGAAGCTATATTGGGTTTCTTTTATTTTATTGGTTAAATTATATTTTTGGTGTTTCTTCTTACGAGTATGAACTAATTTTCTAAATACCTAAGGGAGATAAGCCCTAAGATGAATTCTATTATTTGATTTCAAGTTTTATGTAATAAAATCTAAGTTTCTTATTTTCAACTATGAATCTTGAATTATTCTTGTGTTAATATTTTTAGGGTTTTAATTCATATTTTATGTGCATGTGTTTGAGGTTGAATAGACCCTTCTTGTGATTAAATCACGCGTAGTTGAACGGAGTTTCATGCAATCCTAGAAATAGTGTAACAGCCTGATTTAGGGGCTAGTCAGAACAGTGGTTTAGGAACCACTAATTCGAGGTCGGAGAAAATTATATTTATAATTGTGTATATGAATTAGAATGATTATATGAGTGTATGACAATTTTGGTGCATTAATTTTAACGATCGCATGATTAATTGCAAAAAAAGACTAACATAAAGTGTGAAAGTTCTATTTTACAAGCTAAAGGTGTCTAATAACTATAGAATATTACCTTAAAGTACAATTAACCCCTCTAGTAATGGTTGATCGGCCATAGGGGACAAAAAGATGTCAAAATTGGTCAAGTTGGTGGATTAGGTGATAAATTGTCTAAAAATAAAATAAAATAAAATAAAATAAAGAAAGATATCATCTTTTCTCTCCATCTTCTCCACCAAAAATACCAGCAAAATAGGGGTTTGAAAGCTTAAAATTTTGGCCAAGCTTCTTTCATTGCAAGTGATTTTGGTCCCTTTCTTGATAATATTTGTACTTTTGGAACCCCTAAAGCTTAAGCTAGCTAAAAAGAAGACTATTTTGCAAAATGGTTAAGATTCTAGGGTTTTTCCATGAGAGTATTCATGTTGATTTCTGAAATTTAATGGAAGAAAATGAATCTTAGTTGTTAAATAAACAACTTTTGTGAAAGGTGTTTCCATGAAAACACCTAAAATGACCTTTTTGTAAAGGTTGTAAAATAGGTGGTAAATGTGTGAAATAATGAGTATTGGAAGTTGCTATAAGAGTAATTAATGTTCAGTTAGGCTTGTTAAAGGATGAAATTTGACTAGAATAGATTTACGAGCCTAGGGCAAAATTGTAATTTTGCCAAAGTCTAAGGGCAAAATGGTAATTTTGCCAAAGTATGATTTTTGAAATGCCTTGATTAAGGTGGTAATTAAAATGAATGAATTTTTTATTATAGATCAAGAAGAACGTGGAATTAATCTTGACCGAGGAAAAGGCAAGGTATCGGACTAGATTGGCAAATTGGCCTATTTTGAAATCGAGGTAAGTTTGTGTGTTATAAATTCAACATCATGTTATTAAGTTTTGAAATATTTGATATTCGTGAAGATGAATATTATTATGAAATTTAGTAATGATGTTAAATGAGAAAATGATGAAAATTTATGATGTTGAAGTCCCGGTTGGACTTTAAGAAGTGAGAGGATATCATCATCAAAACATGATATTGGTAAGGTCCCGTATAAGACCATGTCTGGGACATGGCCTCGGCACCTAATTGAGATCTTGTATAAGACCATATCTGGGATATGGCATCGGCATCGAATATGAAAATTGTATAAAACCATATCTGGGACATAGCATCGACATCGATATGAGATCCCGTATAAGACCATATTTGGGATATGGCATCGGTATCGAGATGTGGGCCCCTGTAAGACCATATCTGGGATATGGCATTGGTGCCATGTTTATCTGTATGATGATGATTATGTATCCTCGGGTATTCCAAGTGATTCATCGGGATAAATAGTTAAGCTTATAATGGAGATGAAATTAGTGCTAAAGCTATGTGATGAAGTGATACAGGTACATGTGAGCAATTCACGAGATATGTTTACGATATGTGACACGACATGTAATTGGTAAGAGTAAGCATGAGTAATTTATGGCAATGTGCTTGAGACTTTGTGTTTTTATTCAATGCAATAGATGGATGACATTATGAGCCTTTATGTTGCTATTTATTTCATGCAAACTTACTAAGTTTTATGCTTACCCCTCTTATTTCCCTTTTCCTTGTAGTATCGCTAAGCTAACTAAGAGATCATAGGACATCAAAGTTCGAAATCACACTATTAACTTCTCTTGGTATAGCAAAGTTTGTTTAATTTTGGGTATGGCATGTATAGGAACTTTGTTATTTTGTGTTATGTCATATTTGTTAGCCAATGTGTGGCTATTAAGGTCATTAAATTCATTTTGTAAATGGTCATTGGAAATTAGCCAATACTTGACAAGTTTATTTATTCAATGATGATGAAGTTTATGAAGAGCATGCTTGTGTGATGGGATGAGTAATGAGTAGAGTGTACACCTGATAATGTAGTGTAAAACTATGTGTGGATGTCTTGATTTTGGGTATTAGAAGTACCTTATGGTCATGATGTATGTTGAATTGAATTGGTATAAGTGTGGTTGCTTTGTAGGGTGGCAATTGGCTTTGTAGATAGCCTTACAATTGTCCACACGGGTAGACACACGGGCGTGTGTCTAGGCCGTGTGAAACACACGGTCAGACCCATGGGCAGGTTGATAGGTCGTGTGTATCCCTGCATGCTAAGTTGGCAAGTCAGTATGCCTAGTAGCAACCACGCGGGCTGAGACATGGCCTTGTGTCTCAACCATGTGGGAGACACGGCCTAAGACATGGTCATGTGTTCAGGCTGTGTGAAGTCTGCACCTGAATTTGGGAATTTAATTCGCCACACGGTTGAAGGACACGGGCGTGTTCCTTGGCCGTGTGACATTTATGGGGTGATGACGTCAGAAATAGAATGTCAAGGATTTCACACACGAGTGAAGACACGGGCGTGTCATGGCTGTGTGAGGGACACGGGCTATGGACACGGGCATGTGTCAGGCCGTCTGAAAACCCCTGTAGGTTCAAAATGAAAAATAAAATCCACACGGACTAGGGACATGGGCGTGTGTAATTACAAGGCCTACCCACACCGATGTGTTCCTCTTCACACGGGCGTGTGGCCCTGTTTTATGTAAAAATTTTCTATGTGTTCAAAAGTTTCTGGTTTGGTCTCGAATCATTCCGTGTGCAAGTTTTGGGTCTCGTAGACCTATATTAAGGACATTAAGGTTCAGAATGAAAAGTTTTAATTTGAAATGAAATTTTACGGATCGATGTTGTATGATTGAGCATGTTAAGTACGGTAATGCCTCGTACCCGGTTCAGGTGTCGAATACGGGTAAGGGGTGTTACAAATAGGAATACATAAATCTACCGGATTAGAGTCAAATCCAATAAGGGGATTCACAGAGCATATTAATACGACAATAGGGGTTTTAATTATAAAGAAATTTCAATTATTCAACATAAAGTTAGTTACTTTTATACTTGAAAGACATATTAACATAAGTTAGGGATATTTACGGATCAAGGAAACTAAGAAAATAATTTGCATTGTAACATCCCAAATTTACCTCCATAAAATTTAGAAATATATCAAAAATAGGGAATTGAACCAATGGTTAGTCTTTAAATGTAAAAGCTCGAAAGTTAGTTGGAGGTCCCAAGTTCAAGTCTCAACTCTTACAAAATAAATTAATTTTTTGAAAATGTCTTTGTTTTTTTTTTTTGCACCATCTCCTTTACTATAATGCTGAAATTTTTCCTCAATTAAATCAGCCCGAAATCTGAAATTTTGATCTCCAAAATCGATCCCAAACATAGCCTAGTAAATGCCATTGCCCCCTCTCTCGACTAGCTAGTGTAAGGTGTCTTTCCTCTTCAATTTCTTAATTAATCTTGTCCATTAAAAATCTAAATATCTAGGTCTGGAATTTAGGGGATTTTAAATGTTTTTAAAGGTATTTTTCCATATTTTAATGAGGTCTCAAACCATTTTAAAATTCAACCCCAATTTTGGCCACCATGGGTGGTGGTGCGTGCACATATGTGTAGAATAGGGGGCTATTTTGTTTCTTGAATCTTGCCCAATTAAATCCAGATTTAATTTGAGTTCTTGAACCCTCCTAATCATCTATTAAACCTATGTCAATTAGGGGAAAACGTTCTTGATTGTTTGGGCATTCGAAACTCACAAATTGGGAAGTGTAAGTGTAGTTAAGTGTAAAATTAATTGTTGTTTTGACATAGTTGTAGGGTCAATGATATGGATTGATTAAATGAAGGAATTGAATAATTATTAGCTACTGATTTTCCAGTATATTATGGAATTAGGTGCTAACCCAAATGCCTCAAATCAATCGTAAAGTCAAAGAACGATCGTACGTACGGTTCGCATCAATACAAGGTAAGGAATCAAACTAGTTGAATTTGTAAAATAGTTATTAATTTGAAAAATTAGTTTGAACACATAAGTGGGTAATTGGAAGTTGGTTAAGTGGTAAATTGATTGAATTTATACTAAATTTTGGTTTAGGATTGTATAAAGGTTTATTAAGGAAAATTGGAAGATTCACTAGGGTGCTGCGAGAAAGCGAAAAATAATGTGTGGGTCCTAAACTTATAAATTTTGTTTGATAATGATCAATGTCATGTTATATTTGATAAATTAGCTTGTTGCTTGGTTTCAGGTTAAAAACTTCGGACTGAGATTTTAAATCTACTTAAGTTAGTCTACATGCATGCATACATGAAAAGGGAAAATTTGGGGGAAAACAAAGCACAATGGATTTGGAAAATGTTTTATATAGGAAAAGATGAAGTCCGAAGGTCCGATGCCAAGTCCATAGAAACAGTACTGAAAATCTATTAAGACTATAGAGACTATTGCATAAAACTTTTATAAAATAATTATAAAATGTGAGTGCGTAAAAGAGTAAAACAAGGTACTAAAAGCTCTTACTTGTAAAATTGTAGAACCATAAAACACTAAAATGAATGTACGTGGAATTATAACTCATGGTAAGAGGGTTCATAAGGGGCGACCTCTGAGCTCCGGTTGAGCTAGCTGCATCGTTAGGGCCGGAACTAATGAACAGGATGTGGTTAATGAGGGTGGGAATATGGAAAATGGGAATATTATTACTGACCATGTTGGGAATGATCCAGTAACTCAGGCTTTATTGAGGACTTTGAATAGGGTTGCTGGGGCTCCAATAGGAGGTGTTAGTCGTGGGACGATTGTTGAAAGGCTCTGCTCTAGTAGGGCAAAATTGTTTAGGGGTATTGCTGGAACTATTCCTGCTGTGGCTGAGTACTGGATGGAAACCACATCCATCCAAGATCAAGTTAGATGAACCTTGGATCAAAGTCAAACTGAATAGAATAATCAAATGATATTTTTCTTTGTATTCGAGAAATTTCCAAAGGTTGTAACTTTCTTACAAAGTCATCAATAAATTTGACTCTAAATTTCAAGTAAACTTTCGACTCAAAATTTGTGTGTATATATTTCTAGCATACCCGGTGCGACAATCTCTACCTTTCATATCTTTTCTCAAAGTTAAAGTCCAAAGTCATGATGGCATCAAAGAATACCAACATCAGCAAGCCCACTCAAGCTAATCCTGCAGCCCATTCAACTCCACCACCAAGCACCAATGTCCTTACTCATCCCTATGGCACTAGGCAGTAGAGGAAAGCTCCTTTAGATTTATTCAAACAAACCTCTTCAATGCTTAGTGACATGACTTAGAAGAAGTTTCCCCTCGTGGATCAAGTGTAGCACGCTGATTATCATTCAAGGGGAAAGACATCCTGTAACACCCCTTACCCGTATTCAACACCGGAATAGGGTACGAGGCATTACTAGACTCATATGCAAGCAATTATGTAAAACCAAGACATGACTTTCCACTCAAATTTAAAATTTTTCGTAACACCTCTTAAACAAGCCTACGAGGCCTAAATCACACATTAGGAATGGTTCGGGATCAAATCGAACTCTTTTTAAGATCTCTAGAAAGACCTAGAAAATTTTCATCAAATAGTCCACACGCCCATGTGGAGGAAGGGACACGCTCGTGTGGCATATCACATGCTTGTGTTCCACACCCATGTGGATTTATTTCTCAATTCGAACCTACAGGGGTTTTCACATGGCCGGACACACACCCGTATCCATGGCCCGTGTCCTTCACACGGCCACGACACGCCCGTGTCTTAGCCCATGTGCAAAAACCTTAGCATTCTGTTTCTGACGTTATCACCCTATAAATGTCACACGGCCAGGCACACGCCCGTGTCCTTCGACCATGTGGCAAATTAAATTCCTAATTTAGGTGCAGACTTCACACGTCCTGGGCACATGCCAATGTCCTAAGGCCGTGTCTTCCACACGATTGAGACACACGGCCATGTCTCCACCCGTGTGGTTACTACTAAGCATACTAACTTGCCAACCTAGCATGCAGGGGGATACATGGCCTAACCACACGCCCATGAGGCTGGCCGTGTGTCACACACGACCTAGACACATGCCCGTGTGCCTACCCATGTGGACAAGAACAAGGCTATTTGCTAAGCTCTTTCTACCACCCCATCTCATACAAACATAAATCACTCCATACCATCAACTCATTCATGCATAATTAAACTAAGTAAATCAACCAAACGACTTGCACATTCATGAATAACCTCATCATTTCATAGATTAATAAGAAAGAGCCACCAACCATGGCCTTATACAAAAGAATTCATCTTTGAATGAGCCAACACATTATGACATTCAACTAAGTGTAGTCCCTATACATGCCATACTCAAAAGCTAAATCTAACTATACTAAAATGTGCTGATAGTGTGGGTGATCTTCTGATTATCTTCGTATCCTGAGCTAGCTCTTCGACACTATAAAACAAGGGCAAAGAAAAGGGAGTAAGCTTTAAGCTTAGTAAGCCTATATGTAAACAATAAGCATCACACCACATACTATGTAAAAACAATTCATATCCTCATAATCATGCTTACTCATTTCAAACCTTACCACATCCCAAACACATATCATACTCATTGTTCACATTTACTTGCACTTATACCCTGCACTTATCACCACAAAGTCACATGTAACTTCACTTAGACAAGTTTCTCGATAAACATTTTAGAATAATATTAGATACTCGGTGGTTTTGCACACAGCCTACCATTTATAATTAACAAGGTGGTATTACACACAGCCCACCAATATTTACAAGTTTAAGGTGGTATCACCACACAACCCGCCAATGATAATAATTAAGATGGTATCATACATAGCCCATCATTAGTAGGTAACAAGGTGGTATCGCACACAGCCCACCAATATTTACTTATACATGTATGTTAACCGTATTCTTATCTTAATCCGAAGGTTCATCCAAAAATTTCCTCACTCTCTATCATTTTTAATAGGTCTTAACAATAATCATTCAGACTCACATAATGCATTATTAGATAAGAACATACGTAGTAAAGATGTACCGTTTACACATAAACTTACCTCGATGCAAAATATGTCAATTTGTAGTCTGAAATCTTGCCTTTTCCCCGGTCAAGGTTAATTACACGTCCTTCTTGATCTATAATAACAATTTCACTCATTTTAAATCACTGCGTAAATCAAGACATTTCAAAATTTCTATTTTGGCAAAAATGACCGTTTTGCCCTTATACTTTGGCAAAATTATGATTTTCCCCTTAGGCTTGTAAAATGAGATATGTTTATTTTTTTCACACCCAAGCCTAGCCAATTCATATTCTCTCTTATAGCAACTCACAATTTCAACTATTTCACACATTTATCATCTATTTTATAACTTTCACAAAATAGTCCTATTAGGAGTTTTCATGCAAAGTCATTTCACAAAAGTTATTTATTTAACAACCATAATTCATTTTCTTCACTAAAAACTCAGCAAACAAAATAAGCACTCTTATGGAAAATCTCTAAACTTTCAACCATTTTGTAAAATAGTCCCATATTTAGCTAGCTTAGGCTTTAGGGGTTCCAAAAGTACAAAAACCATCAAAAATAACCATCATAATCACTTACTTGCAAGAGGATAGCTTGGCTGAAAGTTCAAGCTTCAAAAACCCCTATTCTTGCTAAAATTTTCGGTGGAAGAAGAAATGGGAATAGGAAAAGATGATAGCTTCTTTATTTTATCTTGTTTTATTCAATTAAGTCACCAAAACTCACCTAACCATTGACCACTTGGTTTTCTTGTCCCTATGGCCAGCCATCACTTCCCCAATGGCCTAATTGCACATTAAGGACCTCCAATTTAATATTCTATAACTATATGACACCTCTAGCTTGTAAAATGAAACTTTCGCACTTTATGCGATTTAGTCCTTTTTCACAGTTTAGCGTACAATCACTAAAATTTGTCCACCAAAATTTTCATACATTCATATAGTTATGCCATAATACATAAAATACATTAAAAAATAATCTCTCTGACCTTGAATTAGTGGTTCCGAAACCACTATTTCGACTAGCCCCAAAATCGGGCTATTACATATCCAATCAAGTGACCATGCCATTCCTCAATATCTCCCCTAAAGCCAATTGTTGGAGTGATGAATGTCATTACAACTAACACCACATCCTTGGAAGAACAAGTTGTATCCTCAGCCAATAAAGTGGAGAGTATTACTACAAGCTTAAAATAAAGGGATGAACTGATGGACTTTATGATGGAAAGGCTCATTGATTTTACTAGGAAAAGGTTAGTCAATGAATAAGTTCAACTTGAGAATCAACCATAGGAGTAGAGGAGCTTGGTGAACAATCTAATGTGCAAGTTGTCAAATATCATCAACCACCAATCAATGAAGTTGTCACTACCGATCAACTTAAAGAGCTCATCAAAGAAGTTATCAAAGATCAATTTGATTGTGTAACCAAACCTTCATACATTTATTACAAGTATCCCTATAGGATTGATTGCCTAAAAATACAAGCAAACTATCAACCTCTAAAATTCCAACAATTTGATGGCAAAAGGAATCCATGCCAACATGTTGCTCATTTTGTGGAGACTTGTAATAATGCTGGAATTAAGGGTGATCTTATGGTGAAGCAATTTGCCCGATCACTAAAAGGAAATGCCTTCAAATGGTACAATGACCTTGATCTTGGAACATTGACAGTTGGGAATAGCTCGAACGCGAATTTCCAATCGACAGTGGAAAAATGAACCAATCATTGACTACATCCACTGCTAGAGGAATCCGAGTTTGAATTGCAAAAAAAGATTGTCAGAATCTTCAGCCTTCGATATGTGCATTCAATGAATGAACTAGGGATTGTGCTACATTCTTCAAGGTATCAAGCCCAAGACCTTTGAAGAGTTAACCACTCTAGCTCATGATATGGAGTTGAGTATGAAAATTACTGGAAATTGAGAGGCTCTAGTCCAAGAGCTAAAAAGGGGCAAAGAGAAGTTAGAAACTCATAAAGGGGGTAGGACCATTTCTAGCAAAGGAGAAAGTAAGCAATCTATGGCTATAAAATCTAAACCTCTCAAGGTGTTTTTGAAACTAAGAAATCGTCTCAATTTTAAGACAAAAGTAAATGGAAAACTACCCTAAGGGAGAGATAAGAAAAGAAGTATCCATTTTCCAATTTTGACATAGCAAGTATGTTGGAAGAACTTCTTAAAAATAGGCTATTTAATTGCCAAAAAATAAAGTACCAAGAAGAAGTGTTTCATGTTGAAAGACAATTTTATAGATTTGCAAAGAGGGGAAAATTGAGTTCAAGGATGAAGAAGTATAATCAAACTTGACATCAACCAAAATCTATCCTCAACCAAATTTGGTGATAAAGTTTGACTCTTTTTGATACATGCATGGACAGGGTGAAATTTATTAAATTTCATTCGACTTGCGATGAATTTTTGGATAGGATCTAAGCCTTTTTGGGTTGATATGTTTTCATAGCATTCAAAGAGCTATCTCTTAACTTCACCAAAAAACAAAAACTTTGAATCACTCAATTTCGAATTCGGGAGCTCAAGTTATGATTATTTTAGTGAAGACTATAGGAGTAGAAATTTTGGATGGGATTATTACGAAAATTACGAGTTTCGAGCTTTTAATTCGAGTTTAAATCATATTACTTCGATTTTAGGCTTAATTTTTATTATATATAAGTACAATATTTTATTTATTAGTTTTTATTATTTATTTATTCCAAATTTTGGATTTTTCTAAGTATTTTAAATTATTTAGGAGTTTTATGTTTCTTAGTCAACAAGAAAGTTTAGTTTAAAACTACTTCTAGTTTAGATTAATTAGATTTTTTTAGTATACTTGAAAGTTTTATTTGGACGTACTTAGCTAGCCTATATAAAGGTCTCTTCATTCTTTATTAGATACACAATTGTTTTTATTCATTAATAAAATTTCCAACTCTTGGAGTCAGTTTCTTTGTGCAAGATTGCTGTCTTGTGATTTTTAGAAGCAATTTTCTTCTCAATTTTCTTATAAGGTCATGGGGATTCATTCTTTATCCTTCAATTTGAAAATGATTATTTATTGAAGGGTTGATTAGAGTCATTAATTGAGTTTGTTGGGGTTTATATCTCAAAAGGTTCAATTGGATACTTATCCATGTATCCATCATATCTATTGGTTTATTCGGTCCAACTTTCACTTTTTATTTTATTCTTAAATTTCTTGTTTTAATTATTTTCTTTGTTTATCTTGTTTTCCTAAATTTTTTTGGTTTCTTCTTTTCAAGTCAAATCCGAATATTTCTTTCTCGAGTCGAACAACATAAATACGATCTTCCTCCATTTGCCCCTTTATCACTTTTGATCCCATCATTTTGACCTTAGATGTGAGTTTGACGGTTAATCTACAAGAGAATGGGGGCAAGCATCTTCCTCAAAAAGACAATCATGATGATGAATGGACACTTTCCATATGTCAAAAATGTCGTAGGAAGTATCCCCAAAGCCTTTGAAAGTCTTGATATCAACTAAGGAAATCTCCCAATCAAACAAGTCGGTAGATCCTAAGAGTGGCCAAAAGAAAAAGAAGGCCCGCAAGGCATGAGAATTTAAGAGTCTATAACACTAAATAAATTCATGCCACCTTTATTTAGAGATGATCATCTTATTCCCATGATTTGTAGTCATATTGGTGACGATGGAGATTTCGAGGGTGAAGAGAACATTAACACCACATGGTTACAAGACGGCGATCACTTTGGTGCACCAAAGATCATATTTATTGACGAAGATTTGTTGTTAGGATCCACTCTTCCAATAAACCTTTTTTCGTTACTGGATACTCTTGTGAGCAAAAAGTGAATAAAATCTTAGTTGATGATGACTTAGCAGATAACATATTCCCTTTAAAGACAATGAAAGATTTGAGAGTCCTTCTCGATGAGTTGATGCGAAGTCACTTGATGATCTAAGGATTCAACCAAAGGGCAAAGGGCTGTTAGTAAACTCAGATTTCAGCTTTTCATCAGAGATATGGAGTCAAGCCCACTATTCAATATGATTGATGCTAAGACAACATATAACATGTTGTTGGGACGACCATGGATTCATCAAAATGGTATGGTTTCTTCAACTCCTCACCAATGCCTCAAGTATAGAAGCAATGGTCAAATCAAAATAACTTTTTCAGATATAATACCATTTTCTATAGTAGAAGCTCACTTTATCGATGCTAAGTTTTCTTTGGAGAGTTAATTTGCGGAAGAAACAATGAGCAGTCCAGTCAGAGACATCAAGGAGAAAGGAAAGGCCATAGCTCACATTCACAACGCGAATGATGAAATAACTCAAGGTTTAAATACTTTATAACTCTTCCTCTCAATAACTTGGAAGAATAAAAAGTCCTTGAACTTCCACTGAAAGAATATATTAACCCTGTCGAATCCCTTTTTTAGCACGAAAGTCTTCTCTATCATCGAGACAAAGGTTTTGATCCCAATCCATATAAACTCTTCAAATGCTGGTTACAAGCAATAGGAGCTGGCAAATTTGGCACGTGAGATGGATGAGACAAGTAAAGGGACTCAAAATAATCTTGTCAAGATTCATCAAGTATGTCAAAAGAAATCAGATTGCACTAGAACCTTTAAAGTAGGACTTGGATTTACTCCATTGAAGTTGAAGATTTGTAAAGAAAGTTCAAGACACATAACTTCAAAAGAAATTCCAGAGAAGAAAAAAGATTTTACAGTGCCTCAAAAATCTTTAGTATTTGGCCGTTTGAGAGAACCTGTAACACTACATTCTGTGTTTGACCACTTAAGTATTCCATCCCCTTGAAAATCAATTTTTGAGCAAATTGAAAGGTAAAGTGTCGAGACATCTATTACCAAGCCAACTCCATTCTTTCAAGACTTCAAGTTCTATAACAATTAGCTACAACAAGAAAAGAAAAACTCACACTTCAAAAGAGCCAAGGGATTTTTGTAGCAAAATTCCCACGCGGATAAAAAGGCGCTCCAGATTAAAGATAACTATTTGTCAAGTCTTAAAGCCAAACAACACACAGAAGTTATAACTTATGCATACATGAAGTATGAGTGTAAAGATATGAGATTTCTTACACCCCATCATTTATTTTTGAAAAAGGTCGATGAAGAGTCACAATAAGAGGAAACCGAAGAAACTCCTTCGCCATTAGAAGCACAAAAACGTTTAGAATGCTACCAAGCTCATTTGACCAATGCATTTACCAAGAAAGTAAATCCACGATCTTTTCAAGTCGGGGACTTAGCTCCTACTATGAGAAGGCCCATAAACACTTTACATCACATGGGCAACAAGTTTGTGTTAAAGTGGGACGGGTCATACGTCATTTGTGAAGTCTAAACCAATGGTGCATATAAGATCGTTGATCAAGATGGCATCAAAATTGGGCCAATCAACGAGAAACTTTCAAAGCGCTACCATAAATGAAGATATTAACTCGTGAGCATGAACTTAAACTATACACAAAACAAGTTCGTTAAGTTGAAAATCCTTCTTTAGACAACTTAAGCAAAATTTAGAGTAAAAAAAGATTTGTTAAGCTGAAAGTCCTTCATTAGACAACTTAAACAAAAATTAGATAAAAGAAAAGAAAAGAAAAGAAAAAGCTCGTTAAGTTGAAAATCTTTTTTTGGACGACATAAGCGAAGGCATAAAAAAATTGAACTATGAATTGACCCTTCAAAATTAAGGGTACGTAGGGAGCTTGGTTTTATCACCAAGTTCAGTCAAACAAAAAAAACCTTTACCTAAAATATTGTTCTTCAAATTATAATACATTCATTTAGAGTATTTTTTTCACAAGGTAAATTTCTTGGAAGATTTAGCACTCTCATGTGATACTTCCAAGATGATATGTGGAAAAAAAATTTTGATTCATACCGAACTTGAAGATGAAGTACAATTAGGCAAAGTTATCCTCAATACTAAAGAGTATTGTTGAATACATTGAAAGAAGAAAAAACATTGATATAAAAGCCTTCAGGTCTCTTTGGAGTTTCCGACATGCTTTGCAATTCTAGTCCGATTGCAAGTTTTGCGGATTTGATTTTCATACGCCGCTTCAATATTTTGGCAATATCTTGAGTTACAGAACTCTGTTTGGGTCCATAATATATAAATTCGAAGGGAACTCGACTTATTTCATTGATCGAACCCAAGAAACGTCAACAAGGTACCCAAAAATGGCTTAGAAGTTCATGTCAAAAATATGCCAAAACGGAAGTGAAGGCCGCAATGTTTTGATCGGCAAGGAAGACACTCAAGCTCAATTTATCTCAATTTTTTATGCTGATTTAGGCCCATCAACAATTGATTTTCAGTTATCTCGAAGCTTTGAAATATTGAATAAATCTTCCCTCCATCTTGAAGCTTGGAATCTTACCACCATCTTGAAGTTTTTAAGTGTTGACCAAATCTCCCCACCGTCTAGATGCATTGAAATTGGGGTGAATCATCCTTGGTTTCCACAAGTGATGAATGAGCTATATTTCACTGATTGGGTGCCTCAAAACCTAGATGGATTATCTCTAGTGTGTATGAGCCATCTTTCACCTTCTGATTGCTTCTAAGTCTACGGTGGATCTTCCTTGAAACATGTTCTACCTCTCTCCATGTTGAGGGTGCAAAACCTCTTTCCCTCGCCATGCTAAGGATGCAAAACTTGTTCTTGCCATGTTACGGTGCAAAGTTCGAAACATGTTCTACCTCTCACCATGTTGAGGATGCAAAACTTCTTCTCTCCATGTAGATGGTGCAAAGTTCAAAATGGGGCATCCTCTCGCCATGTTGAGGGTGCAAAGTTCTGAATGAGCCCTCCTTTCACCATGTTGGAGTTGCAAGGTTCTTCTCGTCATGTTGATGTTGTAAAGTTCGAAATTGCTCTCCATGGGTGTCATATGTTCTATCTCTCGCCATGTCGAGGGGGAAAAACTTCTTCCGGCCATGTCGATGGTGCAAAGTTTGAAACTGATCCACCTTGGTCATTCGCCATGTTGATGTTGCAAAGTTTGAAACTCATCTACCTTGGTCATCATGAATGTTGCCTGCTTCATCATTCGCAATGTTAATGTTTCAAAGTTTGAAACTGATCCACCTTGGTCATCACAAATGTTCTCCACCTAACCGTGGATGTTAAGAAAATAAAACTGATCTCTGCCTTGCCCCGTCGATGTTGAAAAAGAATTGGAACTGATCTCCACCGCATCTTGCAGTTGTTGAAAAAAAAAATCTCAATTTTGCCACCACATCGATATTGAAGAATTGGAATTGATCTCAGCTCGCACATCATATGGCTTGGCTATTGCCAAAGTCTTGGCACTTATTCAGTCCACACCCAACATGTAATGAAGTTTCCAAAAATGCTCCTTGGGATCTTTATAGTACACCATGTTGGGCTTAAAAAAAGCCACAAAAATCAAATAAAAAAAATTGAGAAAGAATGTTGGCTAAACTTGACGTTGAGAAAAGTTAGAACTCGAATACGGTGAATGACGGCGAAGATCCAAACAGCACGATTAGTTTTAATCCGAGCATCCGAACCTGCAAAAATGTGGAGAAATCCTAGTTGCACGGCTCTACTTTTATATGCAAAGATGGTAGAGTTCAATTTTATTAAGGATTGCAAATTTTAATCGCATTAGAGTTTATCTTGATCAGTGTAAACTTGGCGGTGAAAAAGGAAACACGAGCAGGGATGGGCTTTGATTCCCATTTGAACTAAAGAAACTACACTTGATCCTTGTAAAATAGATCCTAATTAAACTATAATTCAAGTTATGGTGTAAAAAGGTTTATTTTATTACTAAAACATCATTTTGTAGTTATCCACAAAAATATGGTCGGTCAGCAATGTGAGTGAATGAAGTTTCTGTCAGTTTTACTTTTGATTGGCTATGGACGTTAAAGCTTCTTGTTTTATCTCATCTCTCACATGCAAGCCATTGAAGCTGTTAAATTTTACAAGTCAAGCTTGAGGTGCAATTAAAATTGTGCATCAAAATCTAATTAAATTCAAGATTGGAAAACTTGATACACTCAACAAAGTTTGTGTTGGTGATTAAGTCTTAATGGGAATTTGTGTATATGAAAAATTTACTAGTCAATTACAAAATGTCACGTGTCAAATCAAAATTATTGTGGGTCAAAATTAAAATTATCATAGTAAAAATAATGACATTATTTTCTTGTCATAATTATTTTTCTTTAATTAAATTAAATTAATTGAAAGATAAATATTAAAATTTATATTATCACTAATTAAAAATAAAATAATTAAGTGAGAATATTGTGAATTCTCTTTTACTCAAGTTATTAGCCTTATAAAAAGAGATTACCCAAACTATTCTATAAATTCACAAGTTTAGTAAGCTCAAAAAATTATACAAAATTATTTGAAAAAGCCGAAAAACCTGAAGAAATTCTGAAGAACACCATACACATTCTGAAAAAAAAAGAGTCCTCCAATCTAGTTCAATTGTGGAGAAGAAGTCAAAAGTCATTTTTAAAGAAAGCCACATTTTGATCAGTTTCAACTAAATAAATGAGATCCAAACCTATTTCAAGAGGAAGTTAACATGATACTCGAAGCAATTCACATCCATCCAAGATCCAGACAACCTTTTAATCAAATTCAATCTGAAGATAAGAATCAAAGATATGTTTCTTCTGTATTTGAAAAATTTCCAAAAATTATAACTTTCTTATAAAATCATTAATAAATTTTACTACAAATTTTAAAATTAACTTTCGAGTCAAAATTTACGTATACAAAAACACATGTTGGAAAGTATGCATTTACAAGCTCCCACTCACTAGAAAGAGAGGCTGATCACTTCTTAGATTATTAGGCTCTTTATCTATCTCCACACTTCCATTCCTCAATGGAGATAAAAAAAATTATCCAAATAAGTAAAAAGAAAAAAATATAACTATCTTGCATATATGAAAAAGAAATGTATTTAGCAAAAAATTAAAATTAAATTGAGTTATATCAACAAAATCCATATTCAACATTCATCTTAACTTTAATAACATAATTACTTATCATAATCCACTTGGAAAAAAAAAAGAAAGGAAAAAAGCAATCCTTGCTTTCGATCTATTTTATAGTTTTAAAACAGATAAACCTAAATATGGCCTAAACGGTCAAACCTTAATGGTGGGCGTGGGTTTTCATTTTTCATTTTCTCTCCTTCCTTTGGTCAGATTTAAGTAAATAAGGACAAATGTAAAATATGTTGAAGCCAGAAATGAAAATTATTTATAGGCTTCAAACATGATATCATGAAAACCAACTTTGTTAAGTTAATATAATGTCTCTTCTCTTAGGCTTCAAGTCAAAGGTTTTGGAGTTGAAAAGTTGTAAATCATTAGCCTCACATATATTTTGTCTTTTCCTGGATTTTTAAACCAATCTTAAAAACAGTCGCTAATAATTATGTCACCCAATTTTCATTTTGGTGAGATATATTTTATAGGATACAATATGAAAAAGTATATATATAAATATTTTTAAGATTTTTGCATCCTAAATCATTTTCATGTAATCTCTATTTAATGCGTGGGTTAGAAATATTAAACATCATAACTTAAAATTGATACTATCTTTATAGCAAAAATAAATCATTTTCATGTAATCTCTATTTAATGCGTGGGTTAGAAATATTAAACATCATAACTTAAAATTGATACTATCTTTATAGCAAAAAGCAAGGTCATCAGAGGTGTCATCAACTCAACTATTGTTTTAGGTGTATAAATTTATTATTTTTAAGTTACTTTTTAAGAGACAAACAATATAGCAAAAGAAAAAGACTAATCAAAAGAGATTGAATAAAAATAGTTTTAATTTCTGTGTCATTCATGTGATGAGAAAAAGTAGATATAAATTGAATTTTTTTAAAAAAAAAAGTTAACATAAAAATAATTTTAAGATTTTTAAAATATATTTTAGAATTTTTAGAATTAGTAATAAAATGAAAAAATTTGTAAGCATTAAGGGCTAAATTTATTATCAAGCTAATAAAAAAACCCACATTAGATTTCTGTTAAAGAAAAGAATGATTAAAATATTTAATTTTAAAAAGCTAAGTGACTAAATAAAAACAAAATAAGAGTTGGGTGACCAAAATAGAACGTACTGTATGACTATACTTATACATTACCCCTATTTTATATAATCTTTAAAATATATTAATATTCTTTTCTAAAATAATATACCTATTAGTGGTTTGAGATTTTGAGTTATATTCATTCATACAAGTACAAATTTATTTATACACATGATAAGGATACAATATAAGAGAGAAAATTTAAATTTTAAAATAATAAATGTCTAAAATAAAACTTTAAATTTGAAAATAATAATTCAATATATATATATGCAACGAGGAAATCCTAACAATAATTACTGATTCATTTTAGCTGGTTACCCAATTTTTGACATTTTTATTTTGATCATTTGAAATGAAATTCTTGCAACTTTGTCACTCAATTTTTAGTGTGTTTTTATTTTAATTACTTAACTGATAGATCTCTAACAGCAGCTAATGGTACACAACATATCATGTTTACTTTTTGATTTTGGCCACCCAACTTCTAGGTTTCTTTCATTTTGGCCACTCAAAAATATCATTTTTTTTAGGTATTCATCGGAGTAAAAAAAAGACATTAAGGATTAAAGTGAAAAAGTAATAAAAACTAAAATAATACTTTAAAAATTTCAAATTGTACTTATTTACCTCTTTCCGAAAGTTCCAAATTTTTTTTTTCAATATTGCAATTTTAAATTTCAAATTCAATTAAATAAATTATTGAATTTGTTTACTGATTTGTTACTATAATACTGAAATTAATTAATTTAATCTCCTAAATTTTAAAATTTTATTTTATGTTTCCAAATTAAAATCACCCTAAATAATTGATCTTTAATAATTGTCAATGGAACAAAAATTTCTTTTGATTATACGATCTTGAGCCTTTCATACTAAGCCAAAAGCAAAAAAAATCTTACAATTAATTAAATTAGTTAATTTTATCTCCCATGCCAAGCAAAACCCGTAAATTTTACATTACTTCTTTACCCAAATGGAGAACAAGAAATTAATTTAATTATTTGTAATTATTTTTCTTTTCTTTTTAGCTTAGTATGGAAGATTCAAGATTATATAATCAAAATAAATTTAAGTCTTGTAGACAATTATTAAATATGAGTTATCGAGTTGATTTCATTAAAAATAATCTGGTAACATAAAATAAAATTTAAAAATTTAGAAGGAGCTTAATTTAATTAATTTCAATATTATAGTAACAAATTGATTGACATTATCAAAGGATGAAAATTTTTCAAAAATTTATTTAATTGATTTGATGTTTTGAAATTTAAAATTTTTATATTGAAGATAATAGATTTTTTGGCAATGTGATAAATAAGTACAATTTGACCTTTTTTTAAATGCATTATTTTTGTTTCTACCTCTTTTTCACTTTAATCCTTCGTTTTTTTTTACCCAAATCATACTTAAAAAAAAAAAGTTGGTGTAACCAAAATGAAAGCGACTAAGAAAGTGGGTTACCAAAATGAAAGTGTAAACATAATGTGGCATGCACAATCAACCATCATTAGAGATTTAACAATTGGGTGACTAAAATGAAAGCGTCCTAAAAGTTGAGTGACGAAATTGTAAAGATTTTATTTTGGGTGATCAAAATAAAAGCGCCCTAAAAATTGGGTGACTAACTCGGTAATTTACTCTTTATGTTATTTTAATTTATTTTGTTGATTGTAAGACCTAATTTTATGGTAATTTACCCAAATTCATTACATGACCCCCAAGAAGGAACAGCTATGAGCTTCACTTATTTCAAATAGTAAAAACAAGAAATAATATAATTTTCGGCCCTTAAACTTGGCAACTACGTTCACTTTAATACTATACTTTTTTATCCACTTTGGCACATGAACTTAGCAACTAGATTCATTTTGGTCCTAGAATTTAAAAATATAAAAGCTTGATGACATGACACTCTAAGATTGTGCCACATCATCGCTTCAAAATTAAAAAATATATATAATTTCTCAGGTGATCACATGGTACAGTGTCATATACAATGTTCTAATAATTGGACCAATGGTTAAATTGGTAAAACCACTAGATCCCTATTTAATTGGTTTGATTGATTTAACTACTAGACCAATAATAATTAAATAATTAATTGAAAAAGTGTAGCTATCAAAGTGAATCTAGTTACCAAGTTTAGAGGCCAAAAAATATATTATCCCTAAAATCAACAATAGTTGTTTGGAAAGAGGTTTTGTAAGACCATCAATAAGATGATCAATTGTGGAGATACAGAAGACCTTCAAGTGACCAGTTGAATATGATGCCTTACAAAGTATAGTTTAGAGCTAACTGCATCATAGATAATGGGAAAAAAAATATTAGCACCAAGATAAGTGACATCAATATCATCACTATGAACAATTGGTGCTAAGTGGAGTAGAAATGCAAGTCAAAGAAAAGATTCTTAATCTAAATGAGTTTCATAATGGCATTAACAAGGGCTTGATTTTATGCTTTAAAGGTTGATTGAGTAACAATCTTTTGCTTTGATGATTTCCAAGATGTTGGATTGCTGTCAAGATATATTATATAAGCTAAACATAAGACTCTATCATCCAAGTTTCTTACCCAACTAAATGTTGATATAGTTAATGTTAGATACTTTTTTTTCAATAGTAAGTCATGATGAATTGTTCCTTAAGGTACCTTAATACTCTCTTCAGATTAGACCATTGAGACTAAATTCGTGAATGCATAAATTTAGACAACATATTGAATGCATAAATTGAGACAACATGTTGATAGAGTGCACAATATTGGTGTAATATCTCCTTTGTCAGTGGTGTCGGAATAGTGATTTCAGGACCTCAAATTTAGGCGTGTTGGTTTTTAAATATTATTTATATAATATTACGAGGTAATTAAGGTCGTACTAAAATTTTGGTAAAGAAACTTTAATCTTTACTTAGCCAGTTGTAAGAAATGGACTAAATTGCAAAAGCTGCAAAACTTAGTAATCGGTGAATTCTATTGATTTGATAGCTTAATTATTAAATGAAAGGGGACTTAGGAAATAATTGGCTCATAAGGCTTATTGATGGACGGTTTTAGGCCTTTAAAATTGTTGAATTTTAAGGTTATAGAAAAGGGTAAAGTTGTAATTAAATAAATAAATTAAAGAATAATAAAACATAAAAATTTGGCTATCATCTTTTTCATGTTCTTCCATTGAAAATCAAAAAGGAAAAATTCACCCTTTTTGGAGCTTGAAGTTCGGCCATTAAAACTCTTTGAATGTAAGCTTGTTTCGATTATGTTTCTTGTAATTTTTATGTTTTTGTGATCGTTGCAACTAGGTTCAGCTAACTCGAACCTTAATTTTTGAAATTGTCAAAAATCTTGAATGTTGCCATTGTTGACCATTGATTGTTTTTTATGTTAATGATGATTTTGGAGTCTTGGTTGTGATTTTGGATTTATTTTGTAAAGTGATTTTTGTTAGTAAAGTAAAAGGATTAAATTATTAAAATGTTAAAAATATCATAGTCTAATTGTGAAATAGTGATACTTTGGGGACTGTATTGTAGCCTTAAATATTGGGCTAAATGTAGTTATTTTCAAAAGTGGTTAATTTGATGATTTTCGGGATAAGGGACTAAATCGCATAAAATGTATAAGTTAGGGGCAATTATGTAATTTTCGTAAATAGAAGGGTACAAATTTTAGAATTTATTAATATATTAAATTTAAGCTAATAAATGAAATAAATTATATTTTAGATCAAGGTTCTGTTGATATATGGGGAAAAGGAAAAGTAACGGAGTAGTCATTGAAATTTTACAATTGTTGCAATTTAGCCCGGGTAAGTTCATAGTATTTCAATTTTTAAATATAATTTGCTAGTAAACTATTTTAATGTTATTTAATTACTTGATGAATATATGTAAGTAGGTGAGTTTAGTTTGGATAATTGTATATAATTATGAAAGTTACAAATATTTTGTATCTATGAAATTGATAGAGAATATTGTATTGTTTTTCTTGGAATGGAGTTAGAGTTATATAATAATGAAACGAATTTAAGTATGTATTCATAAATGAATAAAATATTATTGAATGCACATACGTGCCCTTGTTTGTACTTCAGTACCCCTGAATGCACATACCTGCCATTGTTTGTACTTTGGTACCCCTGAATGCACATCCGTGACCCTATTTGTATTTCGGTGCCCCTGAATGAACATTCATGCTCTGAATGCACTCTAGTGCCTCGATATTGCATCATTGATACCTTTCAAAATGGAATACTGACCTACTATATAATTCGAGTTCAATTAATTTAGAGAAAAAGTTATATTATGTCATTACTGAGCTATGTAAGCTTACGTTTTTCTTTTTGTTGTTTTTGTAGACAATCATTGCTGACCGTTCAGAAGGATCAACCACAAAGCTCACATTATCACATCTATCTTGGTAGCTTTTGTATCTTATTTTGGGTTGTGCCATGTATATCGGTTTTTTGTTTGAAAGAGAGTTGGTTTTAATGGTTGTGCATGTTATAAAAGATTAAATAGCTAATTGAAAGTGTCATGTAGTGTTGGAATATGAAATCTATATGTATATCTTGATGGTTATCAGGTGTTGTGTTTGGCTTAGAAATGCTTGTATGTGTATTAAGATGGTTGGTACGAATATGGTTGTATTCATGCAAATATTGGTCACAGTGTAATATTATTTTAGTTATGAATTGAGGTACCTATTAACGATACATTGGCTAGAAGTTTAGGTTGTTAAGTTTGATGTATTTAAATGTGTGTTTTGGTTGAATTGATCATGGGATGGTTTGTGTTTAAGGTGTACCTTATTTGGAATTTTTTGGCTTGATTTTAACTAGGTTTAGAGGTTAAATTGGAAGCACACGGCTTGGGACACGGGCAGTCACACGATCGTGTGCCACACACGGTCACTCCATATAACCGTGTGTGCTCTCTTAGTTTAAGTACATGTTCCACATGGGCTAGCAAACGGTTTGCGACACGGCCGTGTGGGCCAAGTCAGTAAGTTACACGGTTTGAGACACGGCTGTGTGTCTTAATTCAGTCGGTTACACGGGCTAGCACACGGCCTGCGACACGGCGGATTATACTACTATAATGCACTAAAACAATTTACATGCATACCTTACTCACCTTTTTGGATCGGTTGTTTTTGGGGTGTGACAATTACACAAGCTTTCATTATTTATTGTATTCTACATTTTTAGTGCGAGTAACAATCGCAAAAGCCTGTTGTTTATACATATAAATTGATTTAGTAGAATTAATTATTAAATGCCTCTAGTTAGTGGATAAACCATATTTTTTAGAACAAAAGGTTTTGTATATATGTATAAGGATATGATATTGTACATGAATCAAATATTATACACATCATGCCAATTAATTATGATAAATGCTCCCAATTACAATTGGCTTTTGGTTATGAGTCAAATATAACCTATTTTAGAACTTTTTAATGTGCATTATATGTTCAAGTTGCTCCACCACAATGCATAAAGTGAGTATTTAAAGAAATTTGAGAATATATATTAATTATGAGTCTCCTTGTATTATTAGATGTCCTGAATGAATTGGAGATTCAAGTATGGTATGACGTTGTGGTTACTATTTTGATTTAATATTTTTCACAACATTATAGGGAGAGAAATAATAGATGGATGAAATCACTGCTCGTAATGAGTTATCATTGTCTAGAACCTCATACAGAGTAATTTGAACTACAAGTTCAAAAAATATAACTCATTTTATTACAAGTTAATTGCCAGATGTAGTTACTGACTTGATGAGAATAACCAAGTGTTATATACAAGCTAATGTTTCAATTTGAGTCAAAGTTCTAGTAGGACAACCAATTAGAATAAATGAAAGTAATGTATGCTTGATGTAACACCCTAAATAATTTATTTCTGATTCTGTAAATATCTGACACAATTGTGTATCTGTTTCAATGGTTAAGTGTTCTGGGTATGTGTGAGAGGTCTTGGGTTCAATTCCCACTTTGGCAATTTTTGTTATTTTTGGTCCAAGCCTTACCCTTGTTGAGTGAGTATATAGAAAATTGTTTGTTAATCCACATTAGAATGAGCCTGATGGTTCAAGTGGTAAGGGAATTGGTGTGTTGGAGGTCCTGTGTTTGAATTCCTGTGCGAGCGTGGATGTTATATTTTTGCTCGGTTATGCGATAGAGTTTCGATGGAGTTGGGATTCTAAGGTGGTTGTGATTGAGATGTTAGTGGGAAGTTGAGATATGTTGGTTATTTGATTTTTTAAAGTTATTTTTATTTTATTTTATTTTTGTTTCCAAATTTTGTTTCTCTCTCCTTCAGAAGTTCTGACGTGAATTTCTTCCTGCATTCTTTTTCTTTTTCCTCAAAATTTCCTTTCGCTGACTTTTTTTTCTCTTTTTGCCTTCCACCTTCAATTTTTGTTGCCTCCTCTAATTTCTGCGAAAATCTTTCATTCAATCATCGCTACTGCGTTTCCTGGTTCTTATTCGGTTGGTAAGTATGCTTGGCATTCCTTTAACTTTTGGTTGAGATTTTAGCGATGATAATCTGTAGTAATGGATTAGTGGTAATTAGTGTTTAAGAGCAAATTGTGGAGCAAGGAATTGCAGTTCAGCAGTTTAGTGCGCGTTAGAGGCGATTTGTCATCAGTGGTAAGTCGGTTCCTTGTTGGTTCTTATGTTGAATTTCTTAACCAATCTACTAAATCAATGTTGGGTACTCTTTTTTTTAGGTTTCGGAAGGCTCGGGATAGTTTTCGTATTAAATCGATACTAGGTTTGTTCCCAAAATGCAAAAAATAAAGTTTTGACAAAAGCCTAAAATGCCTACTGTCGACGCCACACCGGTGTGTGGTCGCCGTGTGGTAAGCCATGTGTGAGACACGGCCGTATGTCTAATGAAGGGGTGGTCGTGTGCAAGAAACAGTCATGTGGTGGTGTGAGCGTGGCCGTGTGAGCCACACGAGCTAGGCTAAGTTGGGCATGTGGGCCCACACAGGCGTGTGGGTTTTGGGCCAGGCCATGTGGGCCACATGGGCAAGGCTTATCTGGACGTTTAGGCCCACACGGGAATGTGGGCCTATATTTCTGAAATTTTACTTAGGGTCACACGGGTCGTTCTGATCAACTATGGGTTTGCCGTAGGGTCGGTAAGGGCTAGCCAAACCCTAAAACTATGTGATATGTTAGTCTGATATTATGTTCTGTTTATGACACTATTATGCATATCTGTCTGTTCTGACATATATATATATATTGGTATCTGTAAATTAGCATGTAAGCGTGATAATTCTGAATATATGTATCTGATTGGGGTGGGATTTGTTTATGTGGAGGAAGTGTTCTGTATAGCGGTCATTGCCTATATTCTGGCAGCTTGGCTGCATATTATCTAATATGTGTTGTAACGGCACGATATGGTGTTTAGAGATGAGTGGGTGTTATTTAACCCCATATGGTGTGTGGGGATGGTCAGAGTTGGTGTGCAGAGAATGGAGGTAGGATTCTGTATATCTGCTCTGCATATCTGTTTCTGTTATTTGAATTTGTAAAGGACTTAGATCTGAATTTGAATCTGTATCTAACTGTATATGAGATTTCTGTATGTTTGCATGTTTACACACTGAGTTTACAAAAAACTCATATCTGTTTGTCTGTTATGTTTAGGTAATCCACTGGCTTAGGCGAGTCAGTGCGACGGAGGCTCAACGGTGACCATTTTATTGGAAAACTTCTTTGATTAGTAATTTACGGTTCTTTTTATTTATATTTCTAGTTTTATTTGGGAGTTTGTAATTTATTGGACTCTCTGGACTGTTTGATTTAATTCTGGGATTTGGATTTTGTTTTACATCTATATCTGCGACAAATATTAAAAACATGGTTTTTACTAAAACAAAGGTTTTCCAAACTTTACGAGGGGGATTTCAAAGGGAAAATAATGTTTTCTAAAACTTCCGCTGTAAATTATGTTTTTGGCAAATGAATTAGTTGAGTAACGTTTTCAGTAACAGTTATATAAAAGAATATGAGCTATTAAGCTGTAATGATTTAACGACACGTATCCGTTTTCAAAACCCATTCTTTGTGACATCTCTAGATTCAGTCATAACGTCTAGGCCGAGTTTGGGGTGTTGCATTTAGTAGTATCAGAGTCAGGTTCCAAAACTCGAGCTGTGAAATTTTATGTTCCAAAATTGTGTTTCAAAAAGAACTAATTTTCAAACAATTTGGATAATTTGAGAAAGTAAGTCTTCGACGTCGATCCTATAAGTATTTCTGAACTTTAGATAGAATATGCTGAAAACATTGTAGATAGTATCTTTTGAAACTGTACTGAAATAGTTAGATACTGAAACCTCTAAAAACATCTCTAAACTTCTGATAATTTATGCATAAAATATCTATTAATAAATACTGGAACTGATGCATAAAATTTTATAATGTAGACAAAATTTGGAATTTATAATGAGCGCTTGTGGATGTGGTATTCGTGGCCGTGGAAGAGGTCGTAGAGGGCTCGAGCTGAGTTTTCTTCTTTTGGCAGTATGCCACACTTAGATACGAGTGAGACACTGATTTCACCTACTACTGAGACTGGGTCTCAAAGCCGTTCGGCTGGGGACGACACACTGTCCAAAGCCATGTTGAGTATATTGGAGAGGGTCACTGGACCCTATTCTAGATCTGGGGGCCATGGGTCGGTAACTGAATGACTCCGGTCTAATGGTGCTGAGTTGTTTAGGGGTGCCACTGGAGTCACCCCTACTGTGGTTGAGTATTGGTTAGAGGCCACCTAGAGGATCATGAATGATATAGATTGTACTCCTGAGCAAAAAATTAAGGGTGCAGTCTCTTTTCCTTGCGACAAGGCGTATCAGTGGTGGTTATCGATTAATAAGGGTACTTAGCCTGATCGTTTGAGTTGGGACTTCTTCAAGACTGCTTTTCAGGGGAAATATGTGGGAGCGAGCTTTGTGGATGCCTGTAGGCGTGAGTTCATGAATCTCACGCAAGGTGATAGAAATGCGGTTGAGTATGAGGTCGAGTTTTTGAGGTTGAGCCGCTAGGTATGGTGGCATTTGAGTTTGAGAAATACATACATTTTGAGGATGGGTTGAGGAATAATTTGCATGTTCTAATTGCTCTACAGAGGGAGCGAGAGTTCGCGGTTCTGGTTGATAAGGCGAAGATCGCTGAAGAGGTTAAGCGCGTAAAGCGCTAAAATAGGGCTCCGTGAGAGAGGCAAGAATAAGAGGGAGTCGGAGCCTTCTAGTTCTGTTCAGAGGCCTAAGAAAAAGGCCAGACCTGATGGGTCGATTAGAGTAGTAGTTCCTGTTGCTTCTACTGGGATTCAGCCATGTTGAGATTGTGGTAGGCGCCACCCGGGCGAGTGTTGGAGGAGGTTAGGGGTTTCTTTGAGGTGTAGATCTTTGGAGCACCGTATTAGAGAGTGTCCACAGCGAGCTGATTAGATGCAAGCTTTGGGACTGGGTTCTGCACAGCCTTAGAGGGCAGTTCAGTAGCCACTGAGAGGTCGTGGACCGACTAGGGGTGGTAACGGTATGAGCCAAGGACAGAGAGCACCGGGTAGAGGTGCTAATCAAACTGAGGCAAGATAGCCTGCACTGGTTCATGCTGCTCAAAGTCATGAGGATAGGGACGCTCCTGACGTTATCACAGGTACATTCTTTATTCTTAAAGTACCTTATAGTGCTCTGATAGACATAGGTTCTACACACTCTTATATAGCTAGTTCTGTTTCTGAAAACTTGGGGATTTTTGTTGAGAGCACTTTTAGTGAGGTTGTTGTACTGAGCTCGTTGGGGCAGTCTGTTCAGGTTAGTAAACTTTATAGGAGTGTTCCGTTAATGGTGCAAGGGACTGTTTTTCTGGCAAATCTAATAGAGCTTCCATTTGGGAAGTTCGACTTAATTTTGGGTATGGACTGGTTGGTTAAGCACTGAGTAAACTTGGATTGTACAACTAAGAGGGTTATTCTGAAGACCGAGGATGATAGGGAGGTGGTTATGATTGGTGAACGTCAAGATTATTTGTCCAATGTGATCTTCGCTCTTGTGGCTAAAAAACTTGTTCTGAAAGGGTGTAAGGTTTATTTGGCTTACGTCAGTGTTTCTATTTCTGGGGACTCTTCTATTGCAGATATCAGAATAGTGAGGGATTTTCTGGATGTCTTTCCTAATGAGTTACTGGGCTTACCTCCAAATCGAGAAGTTGAGTTCGGCATTGAGCTTTTACTGGGTACAGCTCCGGTGTCTATCGCTCCGTGCCGCATAGAACCGAAGGAGCTTGCAGAGCTTATGGCTCAACTTCAAGAGCTTTTGGATCATGGTTTCATCCGCCCTAGTGTGTCTCCGTGGGGCACCAGTTCTGTTTGTAAAGAAGAAGGATGGGACTATGAGGATGTGTATTGATTATCAGGAATTGAATAGACTGACGTTGAAGAATAAGTATCCACTTCCAAGGATCGACGATTTGTTTGATCAATTTCGATGGGCTTTAGTGTTCTAAAAATTAGATCTCCATTTTGGGTACCATCAGCTTAGTGTTAAGGAAGCTGATGTTCATAAGAATGCATTTAGGACTCATTATGGACATTACGAGTTCTTAGTTATGCCTTTTTGCCTAACGAATGCTCCGGCTACATTCATGGATTTGATAAACCGAGTCTTTTAGCCATATCTAGATTAGTTTGTCATGGTTTTCATCGAAGATATTTGGTTTACTCCAAGACCGAGGATGAGCATGATGAGCATCTTAGAGTAGTGCTTTAGATACTCTGAGAGAAGTAGCTTTATGCTAAGTTGAGCAAGTGTGAGTTCTGGTTGCAAGAGGTGACCTTTTTGGGGCACATGGTTTCTGCTGAGGGGATCTGAGTTGATCCGATGAAGATTGAGGTTGTGCTTGATTGGAAACAGCCTAAGAACGTATCTGAGATCCACAGAGTTCTGGGTCTTACGGGTTATTATCGGTGATTTGTCAAGGGGTTCTCTCTAATTGCAGCTCCTTTGACTAAGCTTCTGCGTAAGGGTCTTCCTTTTGTTTGGACTGATGCACAGCAATTGAGCTTCAAGAATATCAAGTCTGTTCTGACTCAGGCTCCTGTGCTGATACAGCCTAAATCTGGTATAGAATTTGTGGTCTGCAATGATGCATCGCATGTTGGTTTGGGTTGTGTTCTGATGCAAGAGGGAAAGGTTGTGGCTTATGCGTCCCGTCAGCTTAAGACACACGAGGGGAATTATCTGACGCTTGACCTTGAGTTGGCTGCGGTAGTTTTTGCGTTGAAAATCTGGAGGCACTATCTGTATGGTGAGAGGTGTATTATCTACAATGACCACAAGAGTCTTAAGTATCTCCTTACCTAGAAGAAGTTGAATCTTAGACAATGCCGATGGATTGAGCTGCTCAAAGATTATGACTACACCATAGAGTATTATTCTGGTAAGGCCAATGTGGTAGCCGATGCTCTCAGTCATAAAGCGATGACTGATTTGAGAGCGATGTTGGCTCGCCTTAGTCTGTTTAATGATGCGAGTCTATTAGCCGAGTTGCAAGCCAACTTGGATTGATGAAATTCGGGATAAGTAGTTAGGGGATGAGTCTCTAGGTTTGCGGTTCTGTCAGATTGAGAATGGCAGTACTTCAAATTTTAGGATGAATAATAATGGAGTTCTGTGTTTTCGAGGTCAGATCTATATATCGAAAGATTCTGATTTAAGGCAGTCAATTCTGAGGGAGGCACATAGTAGCCTTTATGCTATGCATCTTGGTGGTAATAAGATATGTCATGATCTTTGTGAGTTGTACTGGTGGTCGGGTTTGAAGCATGAGGTTACAGATTTTGTTGCTCGATGTCTGACGTGCCAGCAAGTTAAGGCTGAGCACCAATTGCCTTCGGGTTTGTTACAACCCGTTAAGATTCCTTTATGGAAGTGGGAACGAGTAACGATGGACTTCGTTAGTGGGGTGCCCTTGACACCCATTAATAAGGATTCTGTTTGGGTCATCGTAGATCGATTAACCAAGTCTACTCATTTTATTCCGGTTCAGATAGACTATTCTCTGTAGAAGCTAGCGAAGCTCTATATATCCGAGATTGTAAGACTGCATGGGGTTCTTGCTTCGATAATTTCTGATAGAGATCCTCGCTTCACTTCTCGATTTTGGAAGAAATTGCATGAGGTTCTGGGTTCAAGATTGGACTTCAGTACTGCGTTCCATCATCGGACCGATGGTCAATCTAAGAGGGTGATTCAAAGACTAGAGGATATGCTTCAGAATTGTGTGATTGATTTCTGAAGTAGTTGGGAGGATTATCTACCGCTAGCTGAATTTGCCTACAACAACAGCTTCCAGTCTAGCATCCAGATGGCACCTTACGAGGCTTTGTATGGTCGTAAGTGTCGTACCCTGCTTTGTTGGACTGAGTTGGGTGAGCATTGGGTTTTGGGTCCTGAGTTGGTTTCTGAGACCGAAGATAAAGTTAGACTGATTCAGGATCGTCTGAAGGCGGCTTCTGATAGACAGAAATCTTATGCATATCTAAAGATGAGAGATATTGAGTACTTTGTAGGAGACTTCGTCTTTCTTAAGGTTTCTCCGTGGAAGAAAGTTTTGAGATTCGGTCGTAAGGGCAAGTTGAGCCCTAGGTTTATTGGGCCGTATCGAATTTTAAAGTGTGTGGGGTTGATTATTTATCGGTTGGAGGTACCATCGAAGTTGGACCGTATCCACGATGTATTCCACGTCTCAATGTTGAGGCGGTATCGGTCTGATCCATCTCACGTCGTTTCTATTGAAGAGATTGAGGTTACACCATATTTGACTTTTGAAGAGGAGCCGGTTCAGATTTTGGTTTGTGATATTAAGGTTCTAATGAGGAAGTCCATTTTGTTAGTACAGGTTCTATGGTGGAATCACGGCACTGAGGAAGCCACATGGGAACCTAAGGACTCGATGCATCAGCAGTATCCTCATCTGTTTTGATCAGGTAAATTTTAAGGTCAAAATTTCTTTTAGGGGGTGGAGCTGTCCATGAATACTTTATTTTTAATTCTATAATTATCTGACACAACTGTGTATCTGCTTCAGTGGTTAAGTGTTCTAGGTGTGTGTGTGAGGTTTTGGGTTCAATTCCCACTTTGGTAATTTTTGTTATTTTTGGTCCAAGCCTTACCCTTGTTAAGTGGGTTTATAGTAAATTGTCTGTCAATCTACATCAGAATGAGCTTGCTGGTTCAAGTGGTAAGGGAATTGGTGTGTTGGAAGTCTGGTGTTCGAATCCCTGCGCGAGTGTAAATGTTATATTTTTTCTTGGTTATGCGATAGAGTTTCGGTAGAGTTAGAATTTTGAGGTGGTTCTGCTTGAGATGTTAGTGGGAAGTTGAGATATGTTGGTTATCTGATTTTTTTAAGTTATTTTAATTTTTCTTTTCTTTTATTTTTGTTTCCAAATTTCATTTCTCTCCCTTCCAAAAATTCTGACGTGAATTTCTTCCTGCAGTTTTTTTTCCCCAAAATTCCCTTTCGCTGACTTTTTCTTTCTCATTTTTCCTTTCGCCTTCAATTTTTGTTGCCTCTTCTGATTTCTGCGACAATATTTCGTTCAATCATTGCTACTGCGTTTCCTGGTTCTTATGCGGTTGGTAAGTATGCTTGGCATTCCTTTAACTTTTGGTTGAGATTTTAGCGATAATAGTCTGTAGTGATGGATTAGTGGTAATTCGTGTTTAGGAGCAGATCGTGGAGTAGGGAATTGTACTTCAGCAGTTTAGTGCACGTTAGAGGGGATTTGTCATCGGTGGTAAGTCGGTTCCTTGTTGGTTTTTGTGTCGAATTTGTTAACCAATCTGCTGAATCGATGCTAGGTACTCTGTTTTAGGTTTTGGAAGGCTCGAGATAGTTTTCCCATCAAATCGATACCAGTTGTGTTCCCAAAACACGAAAAATGAAGTTTTGGCGAAAGCCGAAAATGCCTACTATCGACGCCACACGAGCGTATGGTCACCCGTGTGGTAGGCTATATGTGAGACGTAACCATGCGCAAGACACAGCCGTATGGTGGTGTGAGCGTGGCCGTGTGAGCTACATGGGCCAGGCCAAGTTAGACGTGTGGGTTTTGGGCTAGGCCGTGTGGGCCACACGGGCAAGGCCTATCTGGGCGTGTGGGCCCACATGGAAATGTGGGGCCATATTTCTAAAATTTTACCTAGGGTCACACAGGTCGTTCAGATCAATTGTGGGCTTGCTATAGGGTCGATAAGGGCTAACCAGACCTTAAAACTATGTGATCTGTTAGTCTGATATTCTGTTCTGTATATGGCACTGTTATGCATATCTGTCAGTTCTGATATATATATATATATTGGTATCTATAAATGAGCATGTAAGCATGATAATTCTGAATATATGTATCTGATTGGGATGGGATTTGTTTATGTAGAGGAAGTGTTCTGTATGGCGATCATCGCCTATATTCTGGTTGCATGGCTGCACATTATCTGATATGTGTCGTAACGACACAATATAGTGTGTAGGGATGGATGAGTGTTATTTAACCCCACATGGTGTGTTGGGATGGTCGGAGCTAGTGTGTAGAGGATGGGGTACGATTCTGTATATCTGCTCTACATATCTATTTCTGTTATCTAAATCTATAAAGGGTTTAGATTCGAATCTGAATCTGTATCTGACTGTATATGAGATTTCTGTATGTTTGCATGTCTAATTATGTTGGGTTACACACTGAGTTTATGAAAACTCACATCGGTTTGTCTGTTATGTTCAGGTAATCCACAGACTTAGGCAAGTCGATGTGACGGAGGTTCAACGGTGACCACTTTATTGGAAAACTGCTTTGCTTAGTAATTTACGGTTCTTTTTATTTATATTTCTAGTTTTATTTGGGAGTTTGTAATTTATTGGACTCTCTAGACTGTTTGATTTAATTTTGGGATTTGGATTTTGTTTTACATCTATATCTGCGACGGATATTAAAAACATAGTTTTTACTAAAATAAAAGTTTTTTGAACTTTACAGGGGGATTTCAAAGGGAAAATAATGTTTTCTAAAACTGCTGCTGTAAATTATGTTTTTGGCAAATGAATTAGTTGAATAACATTTTCAGTAACAATTATATAAAAGAATATGAGATATTAATCTGTAATGATTTAACTAAATGTATCCGTTTTCAAAACCGATTCTTTGTGACATCTCTAGATTCAGCCATAATGTCTAGGCTGGGTTTAGGGTGTTACACTTGAAGCATGATAATTGGTCGATTCCAAAGATGGAAATTCCCGTAAAAGAAAATAATACATCTGGATGGTCATATAGTAGAGGCAAGTGCTCCAGAAGAGACCCAAGAAATAACTAATAATTAAAACTCCAGAAGAGATTCAGGCACTTGAAACCAAAGATTGAAATAGTGAAAATAAAGAGATTTCAATAAGTTATGTCAATTCGAGGAAATGTGGAACCGCTAATAAAAGTTGTTGACAATGATTTTACATGCAATATTATTGTTGAAATAATGAAATAGAAGGAAAATCTTGAAAAATCTGTTGAGAAATATAGATATGGAATAGATTGGCCAAAAATAGAAAGACGTAATTAAAGTATAATTAAATTCATGAAGTTTGGACATGTAGTTCGACTATCTAAAGGTATCTAGTCAATGAGGGTACAAGTGAAGTAGTTTTGCAAAAAAAAAAATGAAGTTTTTCGCAAGTCATAACATTGATTATGAAATATACTCTTTTTTGGTAGATGCAATAACTTTTAGAAATTTTATTAGTTTGACAATTCATGAAAAGGTTTAATAAGTGTCTTATGAGTTACAAGTTTTATATGAATCACTATGTATAAAAATTTATATAAAAATCATTGAAGGATTTAGAATGATAGAAACATATATAAATTCTTGGGAAATTGTTCAATACAGTTGCGTAAATATTTATATGAATTGAAATGATTTGACTCAATTAATAGTAGTTGAAAAGAGATTATAAAATGATCCAAAATACTTATATGTATTTTTATAGAATGGTCATGATCAAAGTTTGTTATGATTATTGTTGAAACTCTTGAAGAGATCAAAATATATTTTCTTAATTTGTTTCCTCAGTCATGACTTTCAAAAGAATGATGATATAAATTCTTAGCAAATGTGTTCAAGTGATCATTTGAAAAGCTAGCATTCAAAGATTGAATACATAGAATATGAGATATTATGTGATGTTGTCATGAAAGGGGAGTAAAAACGCATTGTACTCTTTTTCCTTTAACTAAGGTTTTGTCCCATTGGGTTTTCCTTGTATGCTTTTTAATGAGGCAACATGTTATGCGTATTATAGATATGTATACTATTTTTCATTACTAGGATTTTTTTCCCACAGAATTTTTATCTTAGTAAGTTTTTAACAAGGCACATTATCTACCAATAAACATCTAAGGGGGAGTGTTATGAATATTTTATTATTAAGTGCATGTTCATCACGATTAAGATAAGTTTGATATACATTAGGACTCTAATATTTATTAGAAGTAGAGTTTTGTATTATTTATACTTCTTGCGTCTATAAATATAACTTTGAAGAAACATTATGAACATCCCCATTGATCAATAAAATTTAGATTTCTCTTGCTTGTTCAATTTCTTTTGTTTATTTTTTTGTTCTCTTTACTATTTATTTCATTATAATATTAAACTTTATTAATATTACAGTATATTAATATCATATGAAATCTAATGTTAAAATTTTATTAATTTAATTTTTTTTAAAATAACAAATTACATGTAACATCCCAAATTTTTTACTTAAAAGTTGGTAAAATTATTTAAAGGATGAGTCATTGGCTTAGTGGTTAAGAGAAAATAGTGAGATAGACTAATTGGCTTAGGATCCTTATTTTGATTCATTTCCCTTGCAAATTGTCAATTTTTGTTATTTTTGCTCCCACTCCCCTATTTTTGTGCCACCCAGCCTAGTAAAACCTAGGTACTTATGCTAATTTTTCATTGATTTTCAGCTTTTTCTTCAGTTTATTTACTGCTCTTGTTGTCCCCCCCCTCATTTCCCTCTTCCTTTCTCTAAAATTTTCTTCTTTCTTCAGTGGTTTCACCGTAGTTGTGTTGCCCCCTTTGCTTAAGTTTTTCCAATTATTTCTCCAACCACCTTGCTATTTGTTTAACCTCCTAAACCGGTAAGTTATCTTTTTCCTTCTCCTCTGCTCTCCCTTTTGTGTCGATTTTTGGCTTCTGTTTTGACAACCAATAAACCATCATTCTAGCACTAAAAACTCATTCTTTTTTTTATCCAAAGATTCCTCCTTGTGCCACACAAGTCAGCCCCTTTTTACCACCGCTTATGGTGTTGCCACCCTTTGCAACTCCATTATTTTGGGCTGTCATTTTCTTTTCAATTGTTTCCACTTAAAGAAATAAGTTTCCCAATTTCTCCTCTGTTTAGATCTGATCTAAACGTACTTAATTGATGGGGTATTCAAGTTCATTTATCTGACAACTCAGATCTAGTTATCGAACAATGTCATGTGCAAATCTATGTGAGATCTTACATTGTTTCGATTTCGTTAGTGGTTGTTGCTTTGGCTGATTACTATAAACACTTAGCTTGAATATTATATATTCATTTTCAAGTATTATGTATGTTTTAGGTTCTGATTTGAACATCCCAGATCAATAGTGAAGTTGGATTTGGTTCGCACCCTCATTACGCATCAAATCTATGTAAGTTACTTAACCGAAGTGAATCTGAAAATTAATTGGTGTAACACTGATTTGGCCAAACCCTTAAGGGGTGTTTCAAGGCTGGTTTTAACAGTATTTTAACACAAGGCTAGTTTTAACAGTATTTTAACATGTTAGATGTTTTAATTTGGTTTTAGGTACATTTAAGGCATTACTGCTCAAATGTAAATTCTTATGGCTTAGTGTTGTAAAGTGCATAACAAGGTGTGGGTCCTAACCTTGTTTAATTGTTTGTTAAATTCTTATTGTAAATTGAAAATTGTTATAAAATGCTTGCTGGTTGGGCATGGTTGAATGGATATTAGGTTTAATAAAAGTTGTCGAACAAGGTATGTGTGGTGCCCCAAACTCGGTCGAGACAATTTAACCTGAATTTCAAATGTCAAATTAGCCACTGAAGTGACTCTCCATTAAAACCACTACAAAACACACCAATCGACCAATCACACCACACAATTAATCATGGAATGTTTAAAATCCTAAAACCGTTACGTTGCTCTGATAAACAAATCGACAATAAGACTAATTCATTACTTACTATTTAACTTGCAATTACTATAAAACTTCAGTTAATCATAAATGCATGCAACAAGGTGTTTTTTTAAAGGCAATGTTTGAAAGGGGTTTTGGAAACTGCTTTGTTTAAAAACATATGATTAGATTTAAAATGCGGTATAGTAAAATGTTGGAAAAACTTTAAAATAGTATTGTAGGAGTATATCTATAAGTCTTATTTTTGGAAGCTCCATTAAAACATCATGTTCAATTTCATTAATCATAATCTAATTAGTTTGTAGGCTAATAGTAGTTTATGTGACTAGATCTACTGTAGAATCCATGCATTCCAAACATATAATTGTTTCCCAAAACACACATAAACATTTAGGACTTAGCTCGATGCCTAGCGGCTCTTTCACTGCACTTACGAATTAGTTAAACAATTATTCATACTATTAATCAAGTAATCACAATCCACCATTTAATCATCTATCTAAAATGGTAATAAACGCTTCAACCCAAATAATCAAAAAGTTCATATGTCCAATTACAACCTGACAAGTATACCTATGCCTAATACTAAATCCCATAATTTGGTCCGACATTACCTTCCTCACTTGGATTGGAAACACATCAACATACCCAGGTGTAGCCTTGTTATGGATCACTTGGATGGCTCACTTCCCCACCGCCTGTAACACCCCTAACCCGTATCTATCGTCAGAGTAGCGTTACGAGGTATTACCAATCAATTCACAACATATAGTATACATTTATCAAACATAAAGCATTCAGTCTCATAAATCATTCAACACAATTACATTGTCCCTTATAAGGGCCTACGAGGCCTTAAACATGTTTTAGAAGTGGTTCGTGGCTAAACTGATCACATATGAAAATTTTGGAAACTTTAAAAAAATTCAAACATACAGGGGTCACACACCCGTGTGAACTGGCTGTGTGCCTCACACGGCTCCAGACACGCCTGTGTCTCAGGCCGTGTGGAAACAGGGCATACATACTGACTTGGGTCACACGGCCAACCACACGCCCGTGTGTCTAGCCCGTATGCCCTTTGAAGTGGCCACACACGCCCGTGTGCCAGGTTGTGAGCTAGGCAGTGCCAAACCTGTAGGGTATACTGACTTATGCAACACAGCCAAGCCACACGTCCGTGTGCTAGGCCGTGTGCCAATTTGGGGGTATACTGACTTGTACCACACGGCTAGTCACATGCCCGTGTGTGAGACTGTGTGGAGCATACTAACTTCAATTCAATTTCAACACCATGGGACACATGGCTGTGTAACATGACCGTGTGGACAAAAATAGGCCATTTGCAAGGCCAATTTGCCACCCTAACTTCAATGTACCTACACAAGGTAAAATGGTACCATTTCCATACACAAAGGGCAGCCAAATCATCAACCAAATGCACAAGTCATTCCATTATAATTTCATCTATTCCAATTCTCAAATCACTACCATTTACTTAGCCAAATACATGACAAAACAATATCAAAAAATATGGTTCATTTACCATAATTCACATAACCATTATAACTTCCATAATGTCTTGGTTACAACCATGCCAAAACAAACCAAAATAAGCCATTACTCATAGCTATATATATATACAAACCAAAACATATACATTTACAAGCCATTTCTAATAGCCAAACACACATCAATATTAACATCATTTACAAGCCAAATCTCATGGCTATGATCACAACCAAAGCACCATATCTAGCCTATACATGCCATATACAATAATGTATAATTCAAAAGTACCAACTTAAATGTTTGATAGTGCGATGATGTTCCCGATGACTCTTAGATCTGAGCTAGCTTTGATTCACTATAAAACATAGAAAAATAACACGAAGTAAGCTGCATAGCTTAGTAAGATATTATGTGAATAACTTATTTCATCGAATAAATACAAATCAACCAATTACACCTGACAAAACCATCTACATATTAACTACAAACCTTTCTCATGTCTCAAAACATGATCGAATACAAACTCCTCGAACTTTCACTATTTTATACTCGAATAGGTTCTGTACGTACCTGTATCACCTCGTACTAACCTCTTTCTCAACCACATGATTCCTTTACATGTTGAACCATTCTAAATAATAATCAAATACTCAAGAGTCTCGTACGATAAGTACCTATACCATGGCCCTTAGCCAAATCAAGGTAACTTATCCGAAGAACTATTATCATGGTCTGAAGCCAAATCATCCATATGCATGGCCCGAAGCCAAATCGGTAAAATTACGCACCCGAAGTGCTAATATCATGGCCCGAAGCCAACTCAATGTATCATTTACTGACATGTCAATAGTATCTAAAACTATTCTTAAGGTTCAACCGGGCTTTCACACTTTTCGTTTCTATCATCGAATGCATCCGTAAAGTCGTTTTCACAATTCATACATTATCCATAATCCTGTTTTAACAATTTATGCAATATTAAAGCATTTCAACATACATTTATAATGTAATTATCACATACAAACTTACCTCGTATTCAAAATTGATGGATCGGGTTGACGGATCTAGGTGACCACTAGGGTTTGGCATAGTTCTACCTAGAGTAAGCTCTTAGGTTTTCTACATGTGGTTTAGCTGTAAAGTTGAGGTACCCCAACCAGCAGATTCCTCGATCCTCACCCATTATAGGCTCATACGGACTGAGTTCAGTTCAGGCGAATACATTTCCCTATGGCTGCACGGAGATGAAAATCTCATGAAGACATAGGTACGGATGTATCCCGACAGCGATCCACTATCCTGCACGAAGGAGTAGCTTCTCGCTCCTACTTAAAAGGGTGCGACCACAACGGTCATGCAATGCAATATATATGGATAAAAACTCGAAAATAAAACAAAAATATGGAAAAATGGATGAGATGCTGTGAAAGGATCGTATATTAAAACCAAATTTTCAATTTTCGATAAAAAGATAAAAAATAATCAATTTACGGCCTAACTCTCTTTATATCCCCAGTGGAGTAGCCAAGCTGTCGAAACCATTTTTTTATTTGAAAAAACGGGGATCGACTTTAAAGACGAAAATGGAGTCGCCACAAATCTTCTTTCAAGGTGTGATCGGGTCACCTTGAAATTAATAATTTTAACAAAAAAACATTTTGATTTATTAAAACAATGATTTTGGTCTAAGAAATTCGAGAAAACGGGTTTAGGAGTCAGTTACGCACGAGGAAGGATTAACACCCTCGTAACACCCAAAATTGGTACCTAATTGATTAATTAATGTCTTAATGTTAGAAATTTGAGAAGATTTTAAAATACGATCCTTTTTATTTTAAAAAAATGTTTGAATAAATTGAAATGGATGTTAAGACCCTTTTGTCTCGAAGTAATAAAATATCACATCCAGTACGTTAGGACACGACATTTTAAATCCTCGAAACTAAGCTTGTCTTTTGATTTTCAAAACTTATACATTTAAATTTTAGAAGATATTCTGTTATTTGGTCAAGTGAAAAAATCGGAACCCAGTAAGTTAGGGCACAATTTCTCAAAATTTCAAACATAGAATATTATCTATACTTTTTTAGAAATCCTTACCTCAAGATAACAAGACGTCATATCCAATGAGTTAGGACACAACACCTCGAATTCCCGAGAATAAGATTTTATTTGAAACTCATATGTTTTGATTTGAAATGGGTGCTCGATTACTTAGATTCAATGAGGAAAATTAGAACCCAGTAAGTTAGGGCACAATCTTCTCGAAGCTCCCAAATACGAGCATTTGGAGGAAAGTTATTGCAATATTAAAACAATGTATAAATAAAAACTTTGATAAAAAAACGACAATATTAAAATACAAATAAACAATTTGTAAAACACATAATGACAATTATTTAAATACTAACAAGCCCCATAAAATAAGATTTTTTGGTATGGATTGTCTAACGATGTATGATGCTATAGTGAATTGTAGACGAAAGATAATTGAACTAAAATTTCAGAATAATAAGACTATTAGAATTGAATCTGATGATCTGAATAGTTTGCCAGTTGTGATCTCGTCTATGTTAGTTTAGAGATTTGTGAGAAAGGGACGTAAAGCTTATCTTGCTTATGTACTTGATACGAAAGTGACAGAAACAAAGATTGAATTAGTACCAGTTGTGTGCAAGTATCCAGATGTATTTCCCAAAGAGTTACCGAGTTTGCCACCTATCAGAGAGGTTGAGTTTGGTATTGAATTAGTACCAGGGACAACACTGATATCGATAGCTCCATACAGAATGGCTCTGGCAGAGTTAAAAGAATTGAAAGCTCAGTTGCAAGAGTTGACAGATAGAAGTTTTGCTAGACCGAGTTTCTTTCCTTGAGGTGTGTAATAGGCCAATTTAGCCCTGGCCCATACAAAAAATAATAAACCCAAAATAATAAAACAATATCCAAGTCCAGTCCAAAATATATCATTTGGCCCGGTCAGAATGGCCCATTACTTGAAAAGATTGAAGGTCCATCTACAAGCTTGACGTATATGGAAACATAATCTTCAAGGGTATGCAATCTTAGATATGATATGTAATCCTAGAAAATATGATATGCAATCTTAGAAGATATGATTTTGTAATCTTCGAGATTTTATTTGTAGATACCTTTTAATCTTAGCCGTTGATGTAATTGACTGCACTGCAGTTGGATTTGGGGAGGCTCAACTATAAATAAAGGCCTTTCCCTTCATTGTAAAGGACTTAAGTTTTGAGGAATAAAAATTCTTGAGAGCATTCACACAAATCTCTCTCTCTCTCTCTTGCGTTCTTATTTTATGGGGCTTGTTTTTATTTTTTTATTCGTTCATCTTTGCTTCTTTTTAAGTTGCTCTCGTTTGAGTTGGATTTAGGTGGTGGAATTTCATTGAATCCTCATATTGTAAGAATTAGGTTGACTTAGGGCTTTTTTTAACTTTTTTTTATTTATCAATTCAATTGCTTAATCATTAACTGTTCTTTTTATTTTTATTTATTTATTTATTCGTCAACTTTTTTATTTACATATTGTTCATTCATTTGACCATTCTTATCATTCTTTTATTTTCTTCCATTAATTATATACTTTATTTGTTTTTAATGTCACATATGTTGTTTATTTAAAAAAAATTTGTTTTATAAATCATCCATTTTAAATTATTTGATTATTTGCTTTAATTTCTTTTCCATATATTATCAATTGCAAATTTTTATATATTACTGTCTATTTTATATACCATTTATTTTTAAGATGTTTTGTGTATAACTTATTTGCAAATTATTTAAATACTAACATCAATATCAACTTATTTAAACAAGCCCCATAAAATAAGAACGCAAGAGAGAGAGAGAGATTTGTGTGAATGCTCTCAAGAATTTTTATTCCTCAAAACTTAAGTCCTTTACAATGAAGGGAAAGGCCTTTATTTATAGTTGAGCCTCCCCAAATCCAACGGTACAGGTCAATTACATCAACGGCTAAGATTAAAAGGTATCTACAAATAAAATCTCTAAGATTACAAAATCATATCTTCTAAGATTGCATATCATATTTTCTAGGATTACATATCATATCTAAGATTGCATATCCTTGAAGATTATGTTTCCATATACGTCAAGCTTGTAGATGGACCTTCAATCTTTTCAAGTAATGGGCCATTCTGACCGGGCCAAATGATATATTTTGGACTGGACTTGGATTTTGTTTTATTATTTTGGGTTTATTATTTTTTGTATGGGCCAGGGCTAAATTGGCCTATTACACACCTCAAGGAAAGAAACTCGGTCTAGCAAAACTTCTATCATCACAACTTGCAAATCGAACTTTCAATTCTTTTAACTCGCAGAGCCATTCTCAGACGGAGCTATCGATATCACGTGTTGTCCCTGGTACTAATTCAATACCAAACTCAACCTCTCTGATAGGTGGCAAACTCGGTAACTCTTTGGGAAATACATCTGGATACTTGTACACAACTGGTACTAATTCAATCTTTGTTTCTGTCACTTTCGTATCAAGTACATAAGCAAGATAAGCTTTACGCCCCTTTCTCACAAATCTCTAAACTAACATAGATGAGATCACAACTGGCAAACTATTCAGATCATCAGATTCAATTCTAATAGTCTTATTATTCTGAAATTTTAGTTCAATTATCTTTCGTCTACAATTCACTATAGCATCATACATCGTTAGACAATCCATACCAAAAATTACATCAAATTCATCGAATGGAAATAACATCAAATTAGCTGGAAAACAGAAATCCCGATTCATTAACGGACAATCCTTGCAGACTTTGTCAATCGAAACACATTTTCCTAAGGGGTTCGATACTCTAATCACAAATTCAGTAGACTCTACAAGCAAAGTCTTACAAGATACTAAATTCATACATATATAAGAATGAGTTGATCCTGGATCTATCAATGCAATCACATTAGTATCATAGAGAGTGAAAGTACCAGTGATAACATCTGGAGATGACGCTTCTTCGTGAGCACGAATAGCATAGGCTCTAGTAGGTGCTCTGGCCTCAAATCTCGCAGCTGAATCCTTTGTTGCCCTTCTCCTACCACTTATATTTCCAGCAATTCTAGGTGGTCTACCTCTATTCAACGTGTTACTTGGTCTCACATTCTGAACTTTATCTTTCTCATCTAGCTCAGGGCAATCTCGGATGAAGTGATCTAACGAACCACAGTTGTAACAAGCTTTATTACTTTTACTCCAGCATTCTCAAAAATGTTGTCTCCCAAGCTGCTAACACTCAGGTTTGTTGTCTCTCACACTGCCAACACTTGATACTGATGCAGCTTGAGCTTTAAAACCTAAGTATTGTTTTCTACGATTTCTATTCAAATATTTGTTTGAAGCATTTGGGCGAGTGTATGAATCTGTGGATTTTTTTTATGAAGAATGATACGGCTTACTCATCAATCTTTTTCTCGAGTCTCTAACTTCTGAATATGCTTTTCTCTTTTCTTTGCTAAGATCCTCAGCTTTACAAGCCCTTTCAACCAAAACGACAAATTATTTTAATTCTAGAATTCCGACTAGTATTTTAATATCTTTGTTCAACCCGTCAACGAACCGCCTACACATAACCTCTTCGGTAGAAACATACTCCCTAGCATACTTAATTAACCGTATAAATTCTCTTTCATACTCGATTACAGTCATTCGACCTTGTCTTAATTCTAGAAACTCTTTGTGCTTTTGATCGAGAAATCTTTGACTGATGTATTTCTTTCGGGATTCAGATTGAAAGAACTCCCAAGTAACCCGTTCTTTCGGAACCACAGATATCAACGTGTTCCATCATTGATACGCGGTGTCTCTCAGTAAAGATACATCACATTTAATACATTCATCAGGAGTACAAGACAATTCATTGAATACTCGAATCGTATTTTCGACCAAAACTCAGCTCTATCAGCATTATCATCATTAGTAGCTCGGAACTCTTTAGCCCCATATTTATGAATCTTATCTATTGGCAGGTTGTTCAATCGTATAGGATCTATAACTTGAGGAACAATAAGGATTTGTTAAGGAGTAGGTGGGGGTGGAGCTTGTTGAGCAGGCGGATTTTTTTGAGCGAACTCCATTAACCACTCGTTCATTATTTGGAGAAAGGCTTGTTTAGCCTCTCCCTCATGGCTACTCGTTACAGGCCTAGAATCAGATGGCGCTGTCCCTTGAGCGAATGCGGGTGCATTACTCTTTACATCATCAGCTATAGCTCGTTCGGGATCCATTACTATACGAAAACAAAATTTAAGCTATCAGGAATCATCACACTATAGTAGAGTGTATATGGCATGTATAGCTAGACTCTCACACACACTACGTTAGTCCTAGAATCGACTAAACCGTAGTTATAATACCAATAAAATGTAACACCCCTAACCCGTCTCCGTCGCCAGAGTAAGGTTTGGAGGTATTACCGATCAATTCACAACATATAGTATACATTTATCAAACATAAAACATTAATTCTCATAAATCATTTAACACAATTACCTTGTCCCTTATAAGGGCCTACAAGGCCTTAAACATGCTATAGAAGTAGTTCGGGACTAAACCGATAACATATGAAAATTCTGGAAACTTCAAAAAAATTCAACCATACAAGGGTCACACGCCCGTGTGAACAGGCCGTGTGCCTCACACGGCTCCAGACACGCCCATGTCTCAGGCCGTGTGGAAACCGGGCATACATACTGACTTGGGTCACACGGCCAACCACACGTCTGTATGTCTAGCCCGTGTGCCCTTTGAAGTGGCCACACACGCCCGTGCACCAGGCCGTGTGCTAGGCCATACCAAATCTGTAGGGTGTACTGACTTATGCAACACGGCCAAGTCACAAGCCCATGTGCTAGGCGGTGTGCCAATTAGGGCGGTATACAAACTTGTACCACACGGCCAGTTACACGCCCGTGTGTGATACCGTGTGGAGCATACTGACTTCAATTCAATTTCAACACCAGGGGACACACGGCTGTGTAACATGACTGTGTGGACAAAAATAGGCCATTGGCAAGGCCAATTTGCCGCCCTAACTTCAATGTACCTATGCAAGGTAAAATGGTACCATTTCCATACACAAAGGGCAGCCAAATCATCAACCAAATGCACAAGTCATACCATTATAATTTCATCTATTCCAATTCTCAAATCACTACCATTTACTTAGCCAAATACATGCCAAAACAATATCAAAAAATATGGTTCATTTACCATAATTCACATAACCATTATAACTTCCGTAATGTCTTAGTTACAACCATGCCAAAACAAACCAAAATAAGCCATTACTCATGGCTATATATATATATATATATACAAACCAAAACATATACATTTACAAGCCATTTCTAATAGCCAAACACACATCAATATTAACATCATTTACAAGCCAAATCTCATGGCTATGGTCACAACCAAAATACCGTATCTAGCCTATACATGCCATATACAATAATGTATAATTCAAAAGTACCAACTTAGATGTTTGATAGTGCGATGATGTTCCCGACGACTCCCGGATCTGAGCTAGCCTTGATTCATTGTAAAACATAAAAAAATAACACGAAGTAAGCTTCATAGCTTAGCAAGATCATATGTGAATAACTTATTTCATCAAATAAATGCAAATCAACCAATTACACCTGACAAAACCATATACACATTAACTACAAACCTTTCTCATGTCTCAAAACATGATCAAATACAAACTCCTCGAACTTTCACTATTTAATACTCGAATAGGTTCTGTGCGTACCTGTATCGCCTCGTACTAACCTCTTTATCAACCACATTATTTGTTTACCCGTTGAACCATTAGGAATAGTAATCAGATACTCAAGAGTCTCGTACGATAAGTACCTATACCATGGCCCGTAGCCAAATCAAGGTAACTTATCCGAAGAACTATTATCATGGCCCAAAGCCAAATCATCCGATATCCATGGCCCTAAGCGAAATCATCCGATATGCATGGCCTGAATCCAAATTGGTAAAATTACGCACCCGAAGTGCTAATATCATGGCCTAAAGCCAACTCAACGTATCACTTACTTACATGTTAATAGTATCCAAAACTATTCTTAAGGTTCAACAGGGCTTTCACACTTTTTGTTTCTATCATCGAATTCATCCGTAAAGTCGTTTTCACAATTCATACATTATCCATAATCCCATTTTAACAATTTATACAATATTAAAGCATTTTAACATACATTTATAATGTAATTATCACATACGAACTTACCTCGTATTTGAAATTGACGGATCGGGTTGACTACTCGATAACCTTGCCTTTCCTCCGATCTAAATCTGAATTCTTTCTTTCTTGATCTATATGAATTCAAAATTAAATTATTTATTCTTTTATTTATTCAATTCAATCCAAAAACATACATTAGGGCATTTTTACACATTAGCCCCTAAACTTTCACATTCAATCAATTTAGTCCCTATTTCACAAATACTCAAAATTCACACAATTCAACAAAACCCATGCTTGGCCAAATTATATATAGGTCCCTAGCAGTCCAAAACATTCATTTATTTCACATTTCAACCACACAATTTGCACATTTCACAATTTAATCCCTATTATGCATTTTCATCACAAATCACTTAAGAAAACATGTAAAACTATCATAAAGCTTTCATATTTCAACATTAAACATCAAAGAACACATAGATTCAACAATTGAAACTCTCAAAATATTTAACATTTTTGCAAATTAGTCCCTGGGCTAGCTAGTACTAGCTGCAACGATCTCAAAAACATAAAAATCATTAAAAACGGGACAAAATCGTACCTTACTGTGCAAGAGAAGCTTGGCCGAATATTAACCCTAGGTATGGATTTTTATCTCTTCGAAATTCGGTGGAAAGATGATATGAAGAGGATGATATCTAAATTTTATGTTATTTTACTTAAGTTATTTATTCAATTACAGATTTAACCTTTGTTATAAAACATTAAAACCATATAATGCATGTCCATAAAAGTCCACTCACACAAAAAATGGTCTAATTAACACATAAGGACCTTATATTTAAGGTTCTATAGCTATTAGATACTTTTAGCTAATAGAACTCCACTTTTACACTTTATGCAATTTAGTCCTTTTCATCAAATTGACTAGTGAAACGATAAAATTTCTAAACAAAACTTTCATACAATCATTCAATCATGTTGTAAACATTAAAATATTAATAAAATAAATATTTTGACCTTAAATTTGTGGTCTCCAAACCATTGTTCTGATTTGACTAAAAACGGGATGTTACACCGCCTTATAAGCTAAGCTTCTACAATGTTTTAAAAAGAGAGTGTGAGCTTATCAAAGCTCAGTGAGCGCTCAAACATATTACAAATAAACACATTAGAGGGGCTAAAAGTAGGCATACAATAAAAATTCACATAATATTATGGCTTGCACGGAATAATGACTTACACGACTTATAGTTCCCATAAAATAAATAGTTCACATAGAGTAAGCAATTCGCATAAAATAGGCAGTTCACATAAAATATTAGTTTGCAGTAAACAACAGCTCATATGAACCAACAATTCATACCAAATAAAAGTTCATGCAAAATAATAGTTCATACTACATCATAACTCATATATTTCAAATAATGATAAATTGGCATCTTGTGATTATGAAACATATAGGGGACTCTATCACAACATATTAGATAAACGGATCACCTTATAATGCCTCACTTTTGAATCAAAGAGCCCTACGCATCTCTGATATAAGTGTACGAATGCTCACACTCTTCAACATTGTTGACTCATAGAGCCTTGCGCATATCCGATGAATAGAGCTATGCTCTACATTCCCTTATCTCTCCAACACATCTCTGGACCACAATGTTCATCGCAATAATAAGGGTGATTAATCACAATCCTTTGGCATTCCAACTATATCCAATGGTTCCAAAAGATCACAATGCCAACATATCAATTTACATATGCACAACACTTAATATAATTAGGCTCGTAGTTAAGTAGAGCTTGCATATTATAACACAATTCTTAATTCACAGTTCATAATACATCGTGGTTCCCAAGTAATTTAGCTTGCATACAACATAGTTTTCCCTCATAATCATGTTTCATATATCATTCATGTCATAGCTCACACAAGTTATAGTTCGCATATCACATAGCTTAGGTTCGCATATCACTTTAGCATAAGTTCACATATCATATAGCTTAGGTTCGCATGTCACTGTAGCATAAGTTCACATATCATATAGCTTAGGTTCTCATATCACATAGCATGGGTTTGCATGTCATTTTAACGTAAGTTCGCATATCACATGGCAATCACACAGCATAGGTTCGCACTTCACATACAACCGCACATACATATAGGCTCACATAAATTGATATAGGGTTCGCATGTAACATATAAGATCACACAACACAGGGGTTCACATAACCTACACACTTGCATAATAGTTTTAGGGTTCGCATATTATACTAGATCACACAACACATGGTTCGCACAACCTATAAGCTGACACAGCAAACTATAGAGTTCACATGTTAGGATTAGGTTCACACATGATAAGGGCTCACACATGTTGAGGTTTGCACTATGGAGGGTTCGCAAAAAGGTTGAGTTCGCATATTCAGTATGGGGTCGAACACCAAATAGGGGTTCGCAGTTGTAGTATAGGTTTGAACTATGGGTAGGTTTGCATATTAGGTTTAAGTTTGTATAATGAAATGGATTCACACTGTAACACTCCTAACCCGTTCTTTAGATACCATACCAGATAAAGTCGATTACCAGTGAATAACTTTTTCTTTTAACAATGACATTGCACATCTCCAATAGTCTTCAGAAAGATATAATATTTCATCTAAAACTCTCTGTATTTGCTAACCAACTCTCGACTCTGACCACATTATTAATCATTGAATCACTGAACTGTTCAGTTCCTCTTTTACAGACTTAATCAACATAATTCTTGTGAATATTCAGTTGTATAAGACTTTGAGGATAAGGGGGGTGGAGATCGTAAAGCCACAAAATTTGATTCTCATATATACACATAAAACATAACATTAATTACTAAGATAAACACTATGAACCTCTACTGTAACCTTTATGAATTTTTGCTCATTAGCGACATTTTAATAAGAGACTTGAATAATGCTTTCAGCATCATTGGAATTAGCTCTATTGGAAAATATCTTTATCTATATGAAAATGTAATTCATTTTGAGTCAAGAGATATCATACTATCATAGGTTATATAATGGCATGTATTTCTAGACTCCATCCATGCTACGTTCAATCCCAGAACTGACTAAATTGTAGCTCTGATACCATTAAATGTAACATCCCTAACCCGTCTTCGTCATCGAATTAGGGTTTTGAAGCATTACCATACAATAAAAAACATTTAACATCACAATATATAAATAAATTAAACATATCATAACCCATTCAATCACATGCATCTGTCTCTAAATCGAGCCCTCAAGGCCCTAAAAATAGCTTTGAGGCAATTTGGGACTAATTTGAAGCAAATCAAAAAGTTTAAGAAAATGTTTCAAAAATTGGAAATAGGGGTCACACGACCGTGGCCAGGCCATGTGGATTCACCCTAGGCCATGTAACTTTCGAACAAGGGACACACGGCCATGTCCCAGCTCGTATCCTCACCCGTGTAATTCACTAAGTAGGGTCACACGGCCGTGTGTCAGGTCGTGTAACTCACTAAGTTGAATCTTAAGAAATCCTCAGATGACACAGGACCGTGCTGCCAGGCCATGTGCCTCACACAGCTATGTCACATGCCCGTGTGAACCCAAAATTACCTAAAATCAAGCCATTTGAAAACCATTTCATACATAACTTTTCAAAATTATTTAAACATACATTCAAAGGGTTCAAACACCATTCAAACTTGCATAATTATACCATTTCCCAACACCATTTACCTAAACATGTCAATATTGCCTTATTTTAAGCATGAATACCTAATTTCATTATGTAATACATCACAAAGACCATTTTCAATCTAACATCAACATACCATATGACCATGCACATCAATTACCTAATGTGATCAAAGGGACTTAACATAACAAACATTACAAGTCCATCAACCATACATGAACATCAAGGCACCAACATTCCAAATTACCATTTACACGCTTACTAATTACCATTACAAAACATCATATACATGTTAATATTGTCATTTCCATACATACTAACCTAGTTCAAATATGAACTAAAACTTGTCACAAGTAACCATTTTCAAACCATCATTAGCATGCCAAGATAACTTTATAAACAAGCACCTAAAAGTAACTAAAATCACATAACTTGGTAAGGCATCAAAGTGCACCAAACCAACATAGCTTTCCAAAGCTTATACATGCCAAACACCATTAACACCACTACATATCACTCTATACATGCCATTATAAAACTTAACCAAATTACTGAAAAACTACCGAATTGTCTATTGGATAGTGTGTTAGGTCTCCGACGAGCTTCTAACCAAATCGACCTTTTGATGATCTATAAAACAAGAAAAATAACTACGTAAGCAATGAATTCTTAGTAAGCTCGTATAACATTAAAGCATAACTTACCATTTCAATAATGAAAATTATAGAATAAGTATAAACCTTTACCAACGCCATAAGCTAAATAAAAGCCTATATAACACCATTAAACTCACAAGTTAGTATACTTGTTCATGATACATATGAAACCAACCATGTATAAACATAACATTTAATTCATCATTGTTACCATACGATCATGATTCATTCCATTTGCTTACTTACTAATTCCAATATTACAATTCAGAGATTAAACATAAACCATTACTAATGTCATGAGTTTAGTATAAGTCTATTCAAGCATCATCAAACTCACATGTTAATAGGCTCATCAACAACACATATAAACTCATTTACATCATAATAAGAATTTCATAGGATACATTACATAAGCATCAACCCTTTCATATAGTTATGAACCTTTCCATTAAGTCACTTACTGTTCCATTCCTTTTTTTACTTGTTGAACCATCTAGAATTACACTAAATACTTGGGAAAGCTCACACAAAGTGTGCCTTTACAAATAATCGTAACCTTTCCTTTACATCAATGCTCACAGGATCTATGAAATGGGCCTGCTCACACAAGCTTTGGGTCGAAATGTAAGCTACACGATGCTGCTCACACAAGCTATGGAGAATCTGCAACAAATGCAGGACCTCAGCCACCAGTAGGACATTCAAGACCAACACTCGAAACATGAAATCCCTAATGACATGTCATTTGTATCCTATGAATTCTTATGGTTCAATCGAGACTCGATATACGTCAATTCATCATAATATGGTCACATTCATATATATATATTGATTCATTTACATTGAAAACAACATAGTAAACATTTAATTTAAATAACATTATAACAATTACAGTTCATACGAACTTACCAAACTAAATTGCAACAACGACTAAGTATAGGGGCTATTTGGTAATTTTCTCTTCTCCTAAATTTTCCACTCGTTTTTTATTTAAAATAATAATCCATTCGATTCACTAATTCTAACAAAAAAAATTAATTCATTTTATGCAATTAAGTCTTTTTTGACATTTTTATAAAATTGCCCCAACATTTTATTTTTATACAATTTAGTCCCGAAGCCCAAAACATGCAAATTAACCATTTTTATTCAATTTCAAGCTTAGCCGAATTGTTTGGAACCCTATTACAACCCACATTTTCTATTATTTCATAGCAAGTCCTTGTACTTTTACTAATTTCACATTTTAGTCTTTAAACATTAAAATTACCAAAAATTACTTTACAAAATAGTCCTATCCAGCAACCAAGCTTAAGATTTTACCATATACTTTCAAAAAAAATCTCAAATTCATCAATGGCACATTCCATAACATTTGACAATTTAAAAAATTGACCCCTGGGTTAGCTAGATTAAGCTAAAACAATAACAAAAATATAAAAATTGCTAAAAACGAGTGACGATTACATACCATGCATGCAAGAATAAGCTTAGCCGAAAGCTTTCCCAAGCTATCCATGGAGGTTTCAATTTGTATTAGAGAAAATAGGAAGATAGTTTTTTAGGCATTTTATTTCTTTTAATTTTATTTAATTATAAAATTATAATTTTGTCCTTGTAAAGTTAATCAAATTTCAAGCATTTACTTACCCGAAATCGTCCATTAATATTTCAATTGGTATAATTGCAATATTAGTCCATCAATTTAAGATTTCATAGCCATTGGACCCCTTTAACTAATAGAACTCAACTTTTACACCTTTTTGCGACTTAGTCCTTTAACTAATACAAGGGATTGCACAACATATGTAGGCTCGCATACAATATCTGAGGGTTCGCATGCAATGTGTAAGGTCTCGCATATCACTCAATCATAACATGTTCATATATCACTCAACATAACATGTTCAGTTATCATTCAACATAGTATGTTTGCATATCATTCAATATAACATGTTCGCACATCACAAAATATAGCATATTTGCATATGAACAAGGCGGGGTTCGTAAGTTAATAAAGTAGGGGTTCACAGGTTAACTGGGCAGGGGTTCGTATATTAGTAAGAGGTCACATGTTATCAAGGCAATGTTCACAAATCATGCAGGGTTCACTTAGCATTACCTTCGCATGTCATATAACAGGTTTGCATATCATACTACAGAGCTCATATGGAAATATAACATGGTTCACATAACACACTACAAGGTTCGCATGAAATTATAACATGGTTCGCATAACATGTTGTAGGGCTCACTTAGTAAGTAAGAGGGTTCGCATGCCTTACTTGGCTTTCCTTAGCATGTGAACTTGTGTTTAAGATGTATTGTGTGAGAACACTCACTGGTTGTTGTCTCATTTATATTTCCAAACCTACACCACTTTTTTCTTGTCCTTATCCTTACTCGTGGGCACTCCCTCACAAACAGAGGCTTCACATATCACATAAAAGCATACAGGTCACTATTGTTCTTAACTAAAGCTGGCGAGCTCACCTCGCATGCCTTTTAACGTCTAATTACTTCATTTTGACTCCATTAAATCTCAAATTTCCACTTTGTAACACCATAAATAAGGTTTAATTACAGTTCTAAGCCATCAATTTCACTCAATTTCACAATTCAACATTTTTTGGAAAATCACGTTCGTTTTCAATCTCAAAAAAGAAAATCATTTTATTCATTCAATTTATTTAAGGATTTTTTAAATCAAGTTCATAAACCTTTTAATTATGTGAAAATGAGTTGAAAATTATTTTAAATTGATCACTTAGCTCTCTATTACAAGATTAACCATTTTTATGCAAAATCAAGCTTTAAAACCATAGATCCTATGATTTATTGCTTAGATCTATAAAAACATGAATTGAAATCACACATTAAATGTTTAATCTATAAGAAATTAGAATATTTATCTTTAATTCGAAGATCTCCATGAAATTTGATCAATCGAGCAAAAAGGAGCTAAGTGTTAATAGATATTTGAGAAGAACGAATGAATCTCATTTGAAATTGGAAAAGGAAGAGGTGTTTGGATGCTGAGAAAATCAAAAGGAATTTTGAGAGAAAACTCTTGATTTCAGATCTAACAAATTTTTGAAATGGTTGAAAGTGTAGAGGAAAGGGACAGTAGGTGGTCTTATATAGCCAATCAATTTTTTAAAATTGGGTTTTGCCCCTTTGTCCACCTATAGTTTCCTCCCTTTTCCAAATTGGTCCTTAGTTTCTAATTGAAGCCAATCTCAAACTTATTTTCAAATACGATCTCGTTTTTAAAATTCGTTTTAACCAAGTTAATTAATGGTCGCCTAATTTCAATCTCTTAACCTAAAATTTTTAATGCTAATTATTTTAATATTGTATTTAATCAATTCCTAATTATTTAATTATCTCACCTAATTACGTTTTCATTTGGCTAACCTGATCCTACTTACCCGGTTCTACTAACCCGATTTTTGGGGTGTAACAGTATGTGACTTTAAAACTACTAATTGAATGGTTAAGCCTTTACTGAGATTGTTTGTTTGTGTAACTGTGATACTTGATTTTCTAATTGATTGCCAAAGTTATGGATTGAAATATGTTTATTGTGACATGCTTTGAATTGAGGTATATCAGGTTCATTGAATATGGAATGCATGTGCATGTTTGACGTAGAATGCCACTGTTCAAACTGGGTACTAAGCATGACTAGATTGTATCGTATGTTATATACCAATGAAACAGTTGAATTGATTGAGTGATTGAGTGCAAATCTAAACCGAGCATGTACTAAGAGCATAATTAAATGCTAATATTATTGTTAAACGAAAAGTATTCCAAGTGTACACCAACATTGATTATTTATATGCATGTTAAGCATGCCACTGTACCGTGACAGATATTGAAAGCATGAACTGCTCACTGATTGTATGACATAGTGCATTTGCATGGCGTGGGTTATTGTGGTTGATGGAGGAGTTACGTGGAGTACCGGTGATAGTTAAAGTTCGCATTATTGTTATCAGTGCATTGCACTGGGAGTACCGAGGAGATTGGCGATTTTATCGCATTACTGGCAGCTTTTATCAGTAACCATGTTGCGTATTCACAACCTGCTGGCAGTGTATTAACCTGCAAATTGTTATTCGTGGTTAATCCACGAAATTATTGGCAACTCGTTTACGTATTTATTGGTAGTTTAACTACACTATTGTACCGGTGGTTTATCCACATTGAGCTTCGACTCGAATTGATTGGTGATTAGAAGACGAGTTCTGGGGAACTTGTGGTGTGCAACAGATGGTTGGGTAGGAATCCTCCTTTGCATTGCATCATACTCATTACATATACGTTCGTTATTGAAATGTTAACGAGATGTGCCATGTACTAAATTGTAATGAAATTGTTGATTGTTCATGTTATTGATGACTTACACTGAGCCATTATATGCTTACCCCCTAGTCTTAACTTCTCAGGTAATGATCGAGACTAGGATCGAACCCAACATGCAGATGTATCATGGACTTCAAACTATTTTCACTTTAAATAATATTCCTTAATTTATTATTCAATTTTTGGGATTGTAAAGCTTAACTTTAGACTGTGGTTTGTGGGTTTTTTTTTTGGATTTGGGTTTTATGCATGCATTATTCAGCACATTGAATATATATATATGTAAACTGGAAATGTATGTTACTCGACTTAATTAAAATCTAACATGAATAGGATTTTCCATTGTAGTAAAAGATAATGAGCTTTTGCAAAACAAAGCGTCAAACACCGAGTTTTTTTTTTAAAAAAAGTCATTATCAATAATAAAATGAGCTTAAGAATAGATGGCTAAATAAATGTACGTTTTCCAAAATAACTAAAGTGCAACCGTGGTTTTTCCAAAATGAGTCAAGACAAGGTTTTTATGGCCCGTAGGGTTACTTAGTCACTTCCATTACTAACGTAGTCTCCATGATCTGACCGTAATGTTTAAGCCAAACTGGAGAAGTTAAATTACATATTTAAATAAGATAATATTATTAGTTTTGAAAAAAATCTAAAAGATATTCACATCATTAATTTTAATATTTTTCAAGTTTACATGGTCTAAATATCAACTGAATATAGTATCTTTAACAATGTGCAATATGATACATAAACTTTGATTTGATACAAATATATACATGAAACTTTGCTTTTGGTTTAATTATGAACATGAAACTTTAATTTTGATTCCATTGTACAAATTTAATAAATAAATACATTCATTTATTTTCATATTGAATACATATAACTTTTTTGTATGCAATATTTTAAATGTAGAATGGTGTTGCATCAATAAAAGTGTTAGTAGTTTGTGAATCTTAAATGAAATTAAAGTTTTATGTATATGATTGCACAAAATCAAAGTTCATATATCACACTGCACATGAAACCAAAGTTAATGTGTAATTTTAATATTTATCTCAAGTTTACATTTAAAATGGTTAGTTTTAGTAACACTTCTCATGCACGTGATATTATAAAATTATTGTAATAACCCATTTTGCCCGGTTTAGAAATAAACCAAAATAAAAAAACAAAACGAAAAATAAAACCAATGTCCATTTATACAGTCCATTTAAAAAAGCCCAATACCCTTGGCCCAATTTACATACCCAAACTACCCAGAACCCAACATCTAAACTAAACCCGTAACCCATACCTAAAACTTAAACAGACTTGTGACCCAACACCCAGCAACCTAGACCCAACTCAGACAGGCCCAAAACGGCCCAACTCCTAAACTGAACTTAGAGACCTAGGGTTTCTGGGGAATCCCTAGGCGCCGCAACTGACTCCAAGCAGCCCCTAAACTCAATCATCGTGCCGCAATGGCCCTTTGGTCCGCCCCTCGTCAAGAAGCGATTCGTGCACCGATAACGCCATCATCGCTGAGATATTCTCGATCACTTGCAAGAAAAGGAAAGGGGAGCAGCAAAACTTGGCAACGAATAGGCTAGAATCAATATTTTCCTTTTTCCTTTTTCCTTTTTGGGTTATAAAAACCCATCAAAAACATGTAACGGGGGGGATACAGAGAAAAAATACAGGAATAAAAAATAATTATTTCGCAATAACAGAGGTGATTTGTTATTTCTTTTTGTTCATCTTATTTTTTTTTTCTCTTTGATTTACTCTTTTTATTTTACACATATATATAAAAATTATTAAAAAAAGAAAAGAGTGAAGATTTTATCTGAGGGCCGCCACGGACGACGGCGCGTGCACCGGCACAAGCGGAGGAGTCCCATCGGATTCCTCGGTGAGGGCCGAATACTGGAGAGAGTTTAAGGGGATAGTTTTCTGTTTTTTTTTAAATGGGTGTAAAGTGATTTTTTTAACTGTTATTTCACTTATATAGTAAACTGAGGATGACGCCGTTTAGCAGGCCAGACCAGTGCTTTGACCCGACCCGAAGGCAGGATCCGCGTGTTTTCGTTAAATGGGCTAATTGCTATTTCAGTCCTTCCTCATTTTAATTTTTTTTATTTCCATTTAATTTAAATTCTTTTTATTTTTAAATTAACCCTAAAATTTGTTTTTATTCCAATTTAGACCCTTGGTTCATTTTAAAGACTAAATCTATTATGACGCCGTTTTGAAATTTGGCATAATTGCCATTTTAATCCTTGGATTTTAACGCGTATTTTAATTTAGTTCTTTTAATCTGTTTTAATTGCTAATTTAATCCATGTTTCTTTGATTTAATTTTTTTATCCTTTTATTTTATATTATATCTAATTATTTTACCATATTAAAAAATCCTATATTATTTTATATGTTTATTAATTTGCTAATAGTGTGAAATTTGTATATATGTATATTTTATATGTACTATTTTTATATATTATTTTAATATTATTTATTAAGCATTATATTATATATTAGTTTTAAAATTTTGTTTTGTATAAAATTTATTTTAATATATAATCTATTTTATTTATATTTTTATATATATATCTATATATATAGTTCTTTTTTATGATTAGTATATTTTGTATATAAATGTTTTTTTTTACTTGAAATTATTATATATTATTCACTAATTATTTTTATACATAATCTTTATATATTTTTATTAATTATTTTATATTATTTTATTATGTATTATGATTTTTATTAATTATTATATACATTTATTTGTATCTTTATTATTGCTTTAGCATGTTATTTATTTATTTATTCATGTAATATTATTTATTGATTATTTATTGTTAGAATTGATATGTATACAACATTTTACTCATACCATTTTTTATAAAAATACTTTTTAAATTAAAGATTATTTAAAAATGGTGATATGTGATATTTGGGGGCTTCGAGAAGAATTTTGCCCTAACTTACTGGGTCTCGATTTTTCTCGTGTAACTTCAAATATTAAATATCCTTTCTCATTTCAAATTAAAACTTATTCTCGGGAATTCAAAATGTCGTGTCCTAACATGCTGGATGTGACATTATGTTATCTTGAGGTAAGGTTTTTAAAAATAAGGCAATGTTTAGGTATTTAGAAATTCGGAAAATAGTGCCCTAACGTGTTGGGTGCAATTTTCCGTTTGGCTAAATAACTAAATATCCTTTTAACAAGTTTTGTAAATCGTGAGACGATTTTGATTACAAAGGTTTTAAAATATCATGTCCTAACGTGTTGGATATGATGTTTATATTCGTTTGGAACAAGAAAATCTCAAATTTTAACTTAATGTGCTCAAAGTTTTTTTAAAGAAATCATATTTTTGAATACTTTTAAATTTCAAACATTTGGATATGATTTAATCGATTAGATACCAATTTTTGGGCGTTATGAGGATGCTAATCCTTCCTCATACATAACCGACTCCCGAACTTATTTTCTTGTTTCCGCGGACTAAAATCAAATGTTTTAAAATAAAACGTTTTACAAGGTGATCCAATCACACCTAAGTAAAAAAGATTGGTGGCGACTCCATTTTCGTTTTTAAAGTTGATCCACATTTTCTAAACCCGATTTTAAAAATGGTTTCGACAGCTTGGCGACTCCGTTGGGGACAATAAGAGAGTCAAGCTGTAAAATTGATAATTTCATGTCCTTTTGTCTAAATTCAAAATTTTGTTTTTTTAAAAAAACATGATCCTTTTATTGCATATGGTTCTAAATATCTCTCTCTGTATTGCATTGCATGACCGTCATGGTCACACCCTTAAGTGAGAGCGAGAAGCTATGCCTTCGTGAGGTTTTCACCTCCGCATGGGCTAGTGGATTGCTTCCGGAATACATCTGTACTTATGTCTTCGTGAAGTTTTCACTTCTGCATGGCCATAGGGAAATGCATTCCCCTGAACCGAACTCGGTCCATATGAGCCTATAATGGGTGAGGATCGAGGAATCTGCTGGTTCGGGTACCTTAAACTTTAGAACTAAACTGCATATAGTAAACCCTAAGAACCCACCTTAGGTAGAACTATGCCGAACTTTCGTAGTTACCTAGATAGGTGTGCATTATTTCACTTGCTTTATATTCTATTTTATGGCACTAATTCATTGTGTTTCATTTATGTGCATGTCATTTCATATTTTAGAGGTATCGATTCACGATCAGTTTCTAAGTTAGAAAGCTGGTTATGGAGAACGGGTTCCTTGATAAAGTGGAAGACAATGCAATCGTTCATATATGGTTAGAGCAAAATCAATTAAAAAGAAGATTTCAGGGTATGGATTCGTTTGAGCAAGAGGGGAATAGGGGCAATGCTAAAATCCTTGTCTCCTCAGCCACCTGTGCTTCCTGATGTTGTTCTGATCAAAGCAGAATTGGATCCAAAGAAGATTGTACGACACCCTATGATAAGGTGTGGTGACAGAACTAAAGGGCAAGAGGTAACTATACTCACCAATCATTTCAAAGTGATCGTGAGAAGTACGAATAGACACTTTTGTCAGCACAGTGTTTCTCTTTCATATGAAGATGGTCGCCCTATGGACGGTAGGAGTGTTGGAAGGAAATGACCGATAGAGTGCAAGAGACCTATAGCAATGAATTGGCTGGAAAAGACTTTGCTTATGATGGGGAGAAAAGTTTATTTACTGTTGGTGCTCTTCCAAATAACAAGCATGAGTTTACAATTGTATTTGAAGATGTTAAATGGCCTTATTAGTCAAATACCTTTAAAGTGGAGATCAGCTTTGCTGCAAAGACACCCATGCAAGCAACTCAAAATGCTCGCCACGGACAGGAATCTGAAAACTCTCAAGAAGCACTGAGGGTGCTGGATATCATTTTAAGGTAGCATGCTGCGAAACAGGGATGCCTACTTTTTTGTCAATCTTTCAAGATAATCAGAACAACTTCACAAACATTGGAGAAGTTGCCCTTGGCTATAGGGGTTTCTGTTCAAGTTTAATAGCCACACAATGAGGCCTTTTACTAAATATCGATGTATCTACTACCATGATAATTCAACCTGGTCCAGTAGTTGATCAATTTCCCAAAGAGCTCCTCTGGTTGGAAAATTGAGGCAGATGCCTCAAGAAAGGATGAATGTTTGTCTAAGTTATGATGCTGAACCAATGCTGAAATCTTGAGGTGTTAATATCAACTCTAATCTCACCCAAGTGGATGGACGCATTCTGCCAGCACCAAGGTTAAGAAGGGGCAATGGTGGAAATTTCTTTCCGAGGAATAGGCGTTGGAATTTTAACAACAAGAAATGGGTGGAGCCAACTAAGATTGAAAGATGGGCTATAGTCAACTTCTCAGCACGATGTCATACGAACAGCCTTGTCCAGGATCTGATTAAATATGAAGACATAAAAGGAATTTAGATAGACCCTCCATCTAATGTGTTCCAAGAGTCCAATCAGAACAGACGACGCTCTCCTTTGGTTAGAGTCGAGAAAATGTCCAATCTAAACTTCCTGGAGCTCCACAGTTCCTTCTTTGTTTGCTCCCTGATAGGAAAAATTATGATCTTTATATGCCATTGAAGTAGAAGAATCTTTCTGAGTAGGGTATTGTGGCTCAGTGTATGGCATCAGCTAGGGTGCATGATCAATATATTACAAATTTTCTTCTGAAGATCAATGCTAAGCTTGGACGGTTTTTTCATCACTACCGAAGCTATAATTCCGCGATTAAGTTAAAGTCAAGCCTGAAAGGTAAGTTAGAAACAGCACTACACAGTTGTGAACTTTAGATCGAGCTTCTTGAAACAAGAGAAGGGCGTTGGAAGGAAGAGCTTCATCATTCCCATGACCAAGTTAGAAGTTAGGATTACTTCATGGGTCAAACAACGGCTCAGATTCGAGAGGTAGTTGATCATCTTCAGATTTTGGCATCACAGGCTGATACATTGAGCATGAAGTATAAGCTACGATCAGATCGTGGTCAAGAGTTGGCTTTGTTGTGTAGGAAAGTCAGAACTTTAGGATTAAGGGCAAAAGCATATAGTAGTCTATTTTATGTAAAGGATTTTGTTTTCTAATAAAGTTTTCTAGAATGAATTTGATCAGAATCGATACCTCTTTGCATTCATGCATTTGCATTACATTGCATCATTTGCATTAGACTTATAGGTAAAAATATTTCAGTTAACCTGGAAAACATGGAGCAAAGGTTGGAAAGAATGGAGCAAATGCAAATACAGATGCAGGGGCAATTGACCGAGATCCAACAAGAAATGCGAGAATTCCAAAGGAATATGATAGGCCAGCTAACTCAGTTGCTAGCCAAAGAACTTGAAAAAAAGGAGTAGCCCAGTGGACACTAGCGAGGATGATGAGGAAGACATTGTTTATTCTCCAATGGGTATCCCGACTCAACCAGACACGCATCTGCATGGAGGACCCATCATTGTTGAATCCCGATGTCAAATTGATACTTCGGCCCTATTGAATTCCCCAATGGGTTTAGGTTTTAACCCGAGCGATGATCAAGCCAAATCGGTTGCTCTGGTAGAAACAAAGGAAGGAGGAGAATGGACTTCAAAGGCCCTGAAGAAGAAGGAAAAGAAAGCAAATAATACCGGTAGGTATAACAAGAGACATTTAGAGCTGATTACAGTGAATCAGCCAAAGATGGTAGTTACCAGCAATCAAGTTTCCCCAAGGCAAAACTCTAAAAGGCTCCAATTTACGCCAATCCTCATGACGTATAAGGAGCTATATCAAAGTTTGTTTGATGCACACGTGGTGTCCCCATTTTATTCAAAACCGTTGCAACCTCTGTTCCCAAAATGGTATAACGAGAATTCCCAATGTGAGTACCACGCGGGAATAAAGGGCCACTCAATCAAAAACTGCAATACATTTAAAAAATTGTCAAAAGGTTTATTAAAATGGGAGTTGTGAAGTTCGACGATCTATCAAAACCTGATCACTTTAATAAGGTAGTGAATGTAGTGATTAAAGAAGGAGACAAGAAAGTTGCTACTCCTTGAAGAAATCAAAGAGGGAGTCAGAGAACAAAGTTTCCAAACCCTTATGTACTTGGGAGTGTTTTGAATAATAAGACTGTGGAAGAAATCCCTTTACTTTTAGGGCTAATCTAGAGTAATGTTCAAAACATGCTTGTTGTCTAGAGCCTAGAGGCAACAAGAACTCTTTTGTGAAATAGGCTTATGTTCAAAATTTTATTTCAATAAAATGCATCTGTTTGAGCACATATTCTTTTATTCTTTCTATTTTATATTGTACATTCTTTTGTTTTTTAGAATATTCATGATTATACCAATAATCATCCTTAGAATCATTTATTCTTTGGATTTGTTCTCCTTCGTACCTAGGTATCCAGATATCAACGTCATGAGCGACGTTGTTACTGACTCCCTTTTTGAACAAGATATGGGTCTAGAGGATCTCAGGACTTTGAAGATGACAGAGATTGTGACATATCTTCTGACTTGTTAAGAATGGTGAAACTGGAGGAAAAATAGATCCTACCTTACATAGGGTCAATGAACATTGCGAGCCTAGAAAAGGAGAGAAGATCAAAACCCAGCTCACCATAGAAATAATACGAGACATCATTGAGTTATTTTCAAGAATTCAAAGATGTTTTTGCACAATCATATCACGACATGCCTAGGATACTAGATGCGGGCTAAACATAAGGATCGAGTATTGCCGATCTACATAGAAAGGAGTGGTATCAGCTATGCCAAATTTAAGGAGACAAGATTCATATGCCTACTCCAGTTCTTCACAAATTTTCCATATGTGGGGCATAGATGTGATGGGGCTAATCTCTTCAAAAGCTTTTAGCCAATATTGATTCATCGGCATAGTTGTCATTTACTTCACTAAAAGGGTGGAAGTAGCTTCATATGCCAATGTTACAAAGTCGAAGTCATCAAATTCAAAAAAAAAGGGGGGGAAGAATAAAAGAAAAGATCAGTTACCAATGAAGAATGCCAAAAAAGGACAAATGTTAAAAGCTTTTAGTCTGTTCAAAGATCAGAAACCATATCATAGTCCAATAAAGGTGGCAAAAAAAAGATCATGATCGAGACTTGTAAGGATTGACATAAGAAGCTACCGTTACATTCTGAACGTCGGCCAAAACCTTCACTGGGGCAACATCTTGCCCATTATGGAATTGAAGCGTTTTTGCCAATTGAACCTAATCGAAGAAGAGGTTAAAAGTTATCATCGAAGAAGAGGTTAAAAGTTATCCATCACGGTCGGATGATGTGAGCTTACGACAAAAAGGGGCATCCAAGAGAATTCCATAAAAGGGAACCTGATGTTGAAAAATATTTTTCCTCTAGAAAACGATTTTAGAGGAAAGCATATGCCAAACTGGGAAGGACTTATGTAGGGCCTGCATTAATATTTGAAGACTTGCGCAATCCGACGGATTCAGGTTTAGTCAAGAGATATTTGACCTGAAAGAGGAAAGATCAAGGTGAAAACCTGTAAAGGGTGCCTAAAAACAAAACAAAAGAAAAGAAAAGAAAAGAAAAAAAACACAAAAAAAAAAGAAAAAAAAGAGGAGTGGCCAAAACGAAAACCCGCAAAGGGCCCTTTGAGACCAAAGGGGCTTTGAGTTGAAAACCCGAAAAGGCAGCTCAAATTTTGAATAAAAAGTGGGGCATACAGTAGTCTTGCTACGTCTGAATTAGCAATGAGGAAGTATGTTACGCCTTGGGGCATCGACGAAGTACTCTGGATCCCCTAAGCACATATTGGGTTTAAAATGGTCCTCAAGAGATCAGAACAGAGAAGCTCAGACTGCGATATTTGGGGCACCTAGTTTCCCATTTTACCCATTTTTTATCTTTGATTACTTTATTCTTTTCAAAGCAATACCTCGATCAATTTTCTTTTATAGTCTTTTATAGTCTTTGCTATCTTTGCTTATTTTATTCTTTTTAAGATACATCAATCAATTTTCATTTATTGCCTTGGTTATCTTTGATTAGCTTATTTGCTTCTTTCATGTCCATTGTTGTGATATTTTTCAAGCATTTTATATTGAAATAATGATTTATGGACTAATAATACTTTCATAAAAGGAGTTTCGTATATTACTCTAGAAGCTTCTAAATAATATGAGGAATCTGAAACATGACTATTATTCAGAACTCACCAAGCCTAAGGGCTGGAAACATTGAAAAATGATTATCTCTTCGGATTCTTATGGGATAAGACAATTTCATTGGTGATACTATATTGGCAAATGACGAATAAGGTAATTTATGTGTAAAAAGGGATCATTGTCGGGATACCCTACATTCATGTAAATTTCAAACTCATACATCTGGTCATTACACTTAGAGAATGGTGTAACAGATTGAAAGTGACACAAGTTTTATACCTCTGAGTGGTAACAGAAAGATGGAAGAAATCGAATTTTATTCCCCCGAAGTTGCAGTAGGAAGGACCAACTTCATGACTCAAGATCCAAGCAAGGCTGATTTAGAAATTACATTGGAGCAAGCTAGTTAAGTAGAATATGATTGATGAACAAGAATGAAAAACAAATGAGTGATAACACCTAGAGTAGGAATCATACTCATAACATTTTTGTATCATAGCAAATTTTATTAGGTGCATTTGATTCATTCCGGTCATTGCATTCTAATCCTAATCATTTTCATGACATGTTGCATTCATGTCACTCATAACACATGAAACCGAGTCTACAGGATATGTCCTTCAGTAGATGGTGTAGCGATATCGGTGAAGTTTCAGATCTTATCTTCCTGAAGTTGTAGGAAAAAGATCGAAGACGTTTTAGTCTTATCTCCCTAATTTTACAGCGGAGTAGACTAAAAAAATAGAAGATTTTATCTCTCTGAAGTTGCAGTGGAGCAAATCGAAAGCAAAAGATCTCATCTTCCTGAAGATGTAGGAAGCAGATCGAAAAGACTTTCAGCCTTATCTCCTTGAAGTTGTAGGGAGTAGACTGAAGATAGAAGATCTCATCTTCCTGAAGTTGTAGGAAGTAGATCGAAAAAAATTTCAGCCTTATCTCCCTGAAGTTGTAGGGAGTAGATTGAAGACAGAAGATCTCATCTTCCTGAAGATGTAGGAAGCAGATCGAAAAAACTTTCAGCCTTATCTCCCTGAAGTTGTAGGGAGTAGACTGAAGATAGAAGATCTCATCTTCCTGAAGTTGTAGGAAGCAGATCGAAAAGAATTTCAACCTTATCTCCCTGAAGTTGTAGGGAGTAGACTGAAGACAGAAGATCTCATCTTCCTGAAGTTGTAGGAAGCAGATCAAAAAGACTTTCAGCCTTATCTCCTTGAAGTTGTAGGGATTAAACTGAAGACAGAAGATCTCATCTTCCTGAAGTTGTAGGAAGCAGATCGAAAAGACTTTCAGCCTTATCTCCCTGAAGTTGTAGGGAGTAGACTGAAGACAGAAGATCTCATCTTCCTGAAGTTGTAGGAAGCAGATCGAAAAGACTCTCAGCCTTATCTCCCTGAAGTTGTAGGGAGTAGACTAAAGACAGAAGATCTCATCTTTCTGAAGTTGTAGGAAGTAGATCGAAAAGACTTTCAGCCTTATCTCCCTGAAGTTATAGGGAGTAGACTGAAGACAGAAGATCTCATATTCCTGAAGTTGTAGGAAGCAGATCGAAAAGAATTTCAGCCTTATCTCCCTGAAGTTGTAGGGAGTAGACCGAAGACAGAAGATCTTATCTTCCTGAAGATGTAGGAAGCAGATCAAAAAGACTTTCAGCCTTATCTCCCTGAAGTTGTAGGGAGTAGACTGAAGATAGAAGATCTCATCTTCCTAAAGTAGTAGGAGGCAGATCGAAAAGAATTTCAGCCTTATCTCCCTGAAGTTGTAGGGAGTAGACTAAAGACAGAAGATCCCATCTTCTTGAAGATGTAGGAAGCAGATCGAGAAGAATTTCAGCCTTATCTCCCTGAAGTTGTAGGGAGCAGACTGAAGATAAAAGATCTTATCTTCCTGAAGTTGTAGGAAGCAGATCAAAAGCACTTTCAGCCTTATCTCTCTGAAGTTACAAAGGAGTAGACTGAAGATAACAGATCTCATCTTCCTAAAGTTGTAGGAAATAGATCGAAGATAGCAAAATTGGTATTCTTGAAATTGCAAGAAGCAGATTGAAGCTGTCAAACTTACTAAAATCAAGATGAAGTTCCAGTACCGTTCAAGTTGCAGTGGAGTTGGAGTCGTTTGAAGAAGGCGAGGATCAAGAAGTTGAAGCTCGGCCAAAACCGGGTAAAATTGGTCCTTTTATAGTCTTTTCTCTATTCTCGTTTCATGACAATGAGCAAAGAGGGGTAGCTATAATAACCCATTTTGCCCGATTTAGAAATAAACCAAAATAAAAAAAAACGAAAAATAAAACGAATGTCCATTTATACAGACCATTTAAAAAAGCCCAATACCCTTGGCCCAATTTACACACCCAAACTACCCAGAACCCAACATCTAAACTAAACCCGTAACTTATACCTAAAACCTAAACAGACCTGTGACCCAACACCCAGCAACCTAGATCCAGACTCAGACAGGTCCAAAACGGCCCAACTCCTAAACTGAACTTAGAGACCTAGGGTTTCTAGGGAAACCCTAGGCGCCGCAACAGACTCCAAGCAGCCCCTAAACTCAATCGTCGCACCGCAATGGCCCTTTGGTTCGCCCCCCGTCAAGCTGCGATTCGCGCACCGATAACGCCGTCATCGCCGAGATCTTCTCGATCACCTACAAGAAAAGGAAAAGGGAGCAGCAAAACTTGGCAACGAATAGGCTAGAATCAATATTTTCCTTTTTCATTTTTCCTTTTTGGGTTATAAAAACCCATCAAAAACATGTAACGGGGGGATACAGAGAAAAAATACAGGAATAAAAAAATAATTATTTCGCAATAACATAGGTGATTTGTTATTTCTTTTTGTTCATCTTATTTTTTTTCTCTTCGATGTACTCCTTTTTTTTACACATATATATATAAATTATTAAAAAAAAGAAAAGAGTGAAGATTTTACCTGAGGGCCGCCACGGACGACGGCGCGTGCATCGGCACACGCGGAGGAGTCCCATCGGATTCATGTTTATTTGTATCTTTATTATTGCTTTAGCATTTATTTATTTATTTATTTATTCATGTTATATTATTTATTGATTATTTATTGCTAGAATCGATATGTATGTTACAACATTTTACTCATACCATTTTTTATAAAAATACTTTTTAAATTAAAGATTTTTTAAAAACGGTGATATGTGATATTTGGGGGCTTCGAGAAGAATTTTGCCCTAACTTACTGGGTCTCGATTTTTCTCGTGGAACTTCAAATATTAAATATCCTTTCTCATTTCAAATAAAAACTTATTCTCGAGAATTCAAAATGTCGTGTCCTAACGTGCTGGATGTGACATTATGTTATCTCGAGGTAAGGTTTTTGAAAATAAGGCAATGTTTAGGTATTTAGAAATTCGGAAAATAGTGCCCTAACGTGTTGAGTGCGATTTTTCGTTTGGCTAAATAACTAAATATCCTTTTATCAAGTTTTGTAAATCGTGAGACGATTTTGATTACAGAGGTTTTAAAATATCATTTCCTAATGTGTTGGATGTGATGTTTATATTCCTTTGGAACAAGAAAATCTCAAATTTTAACTTAAAGTGCTCAAAGTTTTTTTAAAGAAATCATATTTTTGAATACTTTTAAATTTCAAATATTTGTATATGATTTTATCGATTAGGTACCAATTTTTGGGCGTTATGAGGGTGCTAACCCTTCCTCATACGTAACCGACTGCCCTACCTATTTTCTCATTTTCGCGGACCAAAATTAAATGTTTTAAAATAAAACGTTTTACAAGGTGATCCAATCACACCTAAGTAAAAAAGATTGGTGGCGACTCCATTTTCGTTTTTAAATTCAATCCACTTTTTCTAAACCTGATTTTAAAAATGGTTACGACAATTATAATACACTAAATTAATCTAACTATTTTCATATAAATATAAATAAAAAATTTTCTACCAATATAAAAAAATAAATATTAATATCAGTAAAAATTTAATATATGTATATAGAATATTTTAATTTTAATTTTTTATTCACATTTCACGTAATTATAAGTTTCACTAATTAATTTTATGTGTTTTAAATTAGATATTTATAAAGCTCTATAAAAATCTATATTATTTTTATTTAATTAATAGATTACATATGTTTTTACTATTATAATTATAAAAATTATTAGGCTTAAGGGTGTAAAAAGTCCTTGACCTAAAAAAAACAATTAAGTCCCTTTTTTTTTGCACTCAATTGGGTAGTGCTTTTTTTTTTTTCAATTATTTCCTCCACATGTCACGTTGTGGTTGTAACATGTGGCGAAAATATAAAAGAATTTATTAAAATCAATAAAATGTAGAAAAAAATTATTAAAATATAAAAATTATTAAAAATTTAGAAAAGTTATTAAAAATTTTAAAATATATATTAAAGATATATAAAAATTATTAAAAAATATAGAAAATTTATTTAAAATATATAAAAAATTTATAAAATTTAGAGTTATTATCTCCACCATATATCATGCCATAATTGTGACACATGACAAAAAAATAATTAAAAAATAATCATAGATCAGATTTTGGTATTGAATCATGGATTAATGGAAGAAATAATCATAGATCAGATTTTGGTATTGAATCATGGATTAATGGAAGATTACTAGCTAATAAGTTGGTTTTGGGATTGCTTTTGTATGGATATGCGTGGACACTAGACAACCCCTGGATAATTTTTCTATAGTTTTTCATGAATTTGTAATAATTTTATATATTTTATATATTTTTATTGATTTTAATCATTTTTTATCTTTATCCGTCATATGTCACAACTATGACATGACACGTGAAAGAGATAATGACTTTAAATTTTATAATTTTTTTCTATATTTATTATAAATTTTCAGTTTTTATATTTTCTAATAATTTTTTTATTTAAATAAATTTTAATACTTTTTTTTTCTAAATTTTTTATCAAACTTCAAATATTTTTCTATACTTTTTATATTTTTATTGATTTTAATATTTTTATTATTTTTTACCATGTATCACAACCACGGCGTGACACGTGATAGAGATAACTAAAAAAAATAATGTCGTTAACTTCAGCGATCGATAAAGTTAACAATCAAATAATATATTTTTTATGCATTTTAACAATTCAAGTACCCAATAAAATAAAATAAAAAGTATGAATTTAATTTTTTTTTTATAAAATTCAATAAATTTTCACAGCCAAATTATTATTACTCTCTATTATCATTTTTGGGTATCTACGTATCATTAACTATTCGTTCATTCATAATATTTTTAATAAATTATTTATTACTGTGTTATAAAATATTTACCTTAATGTTATTACTTATAATTACGAAATGTTATCATTCGTTACTATATTATACATATATAATAATAATAATAATAATGATAATAATAATAATAATAATTTATCTTTAATATTTTTATATTCATTAATATGTTATATAATCTTTATTAGGTATATAACTTTTTTACTAGTAATTTTATTTAATAAATTTGTTAATACCTAAGAACACACAAGTTGAAAAACTAATTATAGGTTGACTTATGTATACTTTTTATTTTTTAAGCTTAATAAATTAACTCGTTAAATTATATTATAAAACTTAAAAGTATAATTAGACCTTAATAATATTATAAAAATTATAGCTTGTAATCAATCATTTACTCTTGTGCTATCGATAATGTATAGTGATAGCATTTGACTACAAAATTGTTAACTCCTTTTATGTTTATTTATTTATTTATTTATCTTCTTTTAATTATAAAATTTGTCACATGTTATGAAAATTACAAAGGTAAGATTATTTTTCATTGGACCCAAGCATCCATTTATATAAAATTTTTAATTTAAACATTAACATTAAGTAAATTAAAAATTTTAGTTACACAATCGTAGAAACTAATAATTGGAAGGGTGGAGTGCTAAACTATGTATGATAACAAGTAGTACTGTCACATAATCCAATATACCGCATAGCATTATTTTCATATTAGTATAATTTTAAAACTAAAACTATATTTAATTTAAATCTCAAGTGGGTAAGCTGTCGACACCTTTATGTCTGTTTCAAAGTCTACCGACAGTAGCAGGTTAGGTTTTTATTGTTTTCTTTAGTCTGCCGGTAGTAGCAGTCGTAGGGTTTTCCTCGCTTTCTTTAATCTTAGGGTTTCGATTCAAAGAAAAAAAAAAGCAAAGCGATTGAGACGGGGGTTTTATATGTAAGACAATGGAGGAAGAATTGACGGATTTAAACATTGCCGATGAAAAGAGGACCCAGTTCGCGATCAAGAAGACGAAGAGGATAGCGATGATGAGTTTAATCTGTGCTTGGTAGGCAAGGTTCTAACAAATAGTGCGATCCACTTCCCATCTATGAGAACTGTCCTCACAGAATTATGGCATTCAATTGGAAGAGTTTCAATAACAGAAATCGAAGATAAAAAAAAAAAAAATTCCTCTTTCGATTTTACAACAAGCTGGATCTAAGGAGGGTAACAGATGGAATTCCGTGGTTTTTTAACAGACATCTAATTATCTTCCATCGCTTGGAGAGGAGAGGATCCAATTCATGTTCCCTTGATCTACTCGAACTTTTGGGTACAAATTCATAATCTGCCTTTAGGCTCAATGTCAAAAGGGATGGTAAGACAATTGGGAAATTTCATTGGACGCTTCCTAGAATACGACATAACAATAATAAGAAGAGGTGTGAAGAAATATATGCGAATAAAGGTATGCTTGGATGTGTGAAGTCCTTTGAAAAGGAAGAAGCGCATAATTTATAGACAGGACAAATCTACCTATGCAACCTTCCAATGTAAAAAGTTATCATTATTTTATTTTTTATGTGGAAGGTTAGGGCATGCAGAAAGTTTTTTCCATTTACGGTTAATGACAGGGATACAAGAGACGAATCTGGGATGGGATCTTTTTTTAAGGGCACCACTTAGAAGGATAGTGCAGTTTGAGAGCAGATAGTGGCGGGAAGAACCTAGGAACATTGTCAAAAGCAGATTAAGTATCGATGAGCAAAGGGGAGGAGAACTAATGGATAGTACATTGGACACTCAAACACATAGAATGGGAGGGAAAGAAATAGTAACAAGGTGAAATGGAAGAGCCAGCTTAGAGGGTTACCGAGGAGAGGTCATTGGACATAGTTTTGACATTAGGTTAGAACATAACATTCTAAAGGGGGAAGACAAAGACCACGAAGAGAATCCAATCGATATATTAAGAGGGAAGAAAAGTCAAAGGATGATCCATCTAGAGTACACACACATAACACGTATGGAAACTGATCTAGACAACAATTTATCGGCAACTTCTAATAAGTAGTGCGGCCGATCATAATGAAAACCTTAAGTCAAAATGTCTGCGGTCTGAGGCAACCGCAGACAGTAAGACATCTTAAAAATCTTTTGAGACTGTATTAGCCCTAGATTTTTTTTCTTATAGAAACAAAAGTTAACTAAAAAAGATAGAAAAAATACGGAGAAAGTGTGGCTATGAAAACGAAATAGACATAAGTGCGATGGGATCTAGGGGGCCTTTCGTTAGGGTGGAAAGAAAGCTTATCAATAAATCTAAAAAGCTTTTCTAATTTTTACGTTGATGTAGAAGTTAAAGAAGAAAGCGGAGAGGCCGAATGGAGGTTTATAGGGTTCTGTGGATCCCTAGTAGAGCATCTCATGAGGGGCTCATAGAATAAGTTAAGGCAATTAAAGGAGGATTGTCAGCTCCCATGGTTAATTATGGGTGATTTCAATGAAATGATGTATTCATTCGAGAAAAGAGGGGAAAGGTTGAGAGAAGAAAGAAAAATGGCAACGTTTAGGGAACTCTTGGAGGAATTTGAATTAAGCGATCTTGACTTCTCGAGCCAATGGTTTACTTGGGAAAGAGGACGACTTATAGAAAACAATATACGAGAAATATTGGATAGAGGAGTGGCAAACCCAAAATGGTGGGGTCATTTTCCTGGTTACTGTAACACCCCAAACTTAAACCAACACGTTATGACCTAATCTGACGTGTCACATCGAAGTGTTTTTCGAAATCAAGCTTGTTGAGAGAAATCCATTTTTAAACGATAGCAATGTTTGTTACTGTTTGTTTCTTAGTTAGTTAAAAACTCGTGGAAGCTACTCTAATTAATGTCATTTTGAATCTTGAAAATATTTGTTTGTCTTTTAAAACAGTTATTATTTTTTTGAAAACTTATTTATATCAGTTCAGCAATTTCGAAATAAGAAATTAAACCCAATTAAAAGAAAATAAAATCACTAGAGGTCTTATTACATAAATATCAACCTCAATATAAAGATTTAAATAACTAGGTCTAAAAGAAAATAATAGCGAACATGTGGCCACCTCTGAGTCCCTCGCAGCTCCAAATCATCTAAGGCTAGGGATTACCTGTACAGTTAAAAGAAAAGGGTGAGCTACGAGAACTCAGTGTGTAATCCCCTATCATGCAAGAATGATGCGGGCCTAAGCCCTATTCAAGAATAAAAGATGCAGTGTGGGCCTAAGCCCAATACAGAATCAATATAGTGGATATATGTAACCCACCCCACCCCAATCCAACTAACACACCACCCGTACCAACCACCACACCATGTGGGGATAAAATCGACCCACCCAACCAATACACTAATATTGCAGCATAGTTGCTAGTAATAACAGTATATGTGGCAAAGCCATCAATAATAGTAACGCAGCACAGAAGGCCGCCAAGACATGAGGGCAAAGACAAAGTCGCCAATAACAATATATGTGCAGAGCCACCAAGATGAAAGATACTTCTTCCATAATGAAGATCCCACCCCATGCAGTATGTCATGTCATAAATCATACGTATATACAGAATATCATACTCAGTAGCAATCATATACGAATCATGAACACATCAGTATGTCATGTCATAAATCATACGTATATGCATAATATCATAATCAGTAGCAATTATATACGAATCATGAACATATCAGTCATTTTACTCCTTAGGGGTATTTTAGTCATTGTAACACCCTTATCTCGTGTCCGTTGCCGGATTAAGGTTAGGAGTGTTACAAGACATATCAGAAACATTCGCAGACAACATCATACATTCAATCATCATACTCAGACATAATGTCCCTTAAATGGGTCCTCGAGACCTTAATCATGCTTAGAAGTCGGGCTGGGACTAAACTGAAGCACATATGAAATGTCATGAAAATTTTAAACTTTTATAAAATATAGGGGAAACACGCCCGTGAGAGGAGACTGTGTGCCCTCCACAGCTACTAGACACCCCCGTGTGTCCTTTCGTGTCTATATACTGACTTGGTCCTCACGGCTACCAGACACGGCCGTGTGTCCTGACCGTGGTCCTATACTGACTTCCCCACCACGGCCACCAAACATGCCCGTGTCAAGGCCGTGTTATTTTTAGGCTACATTCTGCCAATTTACCCACGGTCTTAGGCACGCCCGTGTGACATTATAGGCCATTCACAAGGCCAAAATGCCACCCATAAGGGTCAAACCTATAAGCAACATATATCATCCCATTTCATTCACATGTAACCATTAAAACATACCAAATAGTCATCCCAAATCATGCATATTTGACAACTAAGGAGAATCACACATTAATACATTCGAAATCAACTCCAAACATAACAATTTACATGACCAAAACACAATTATGCTCAAACATCATTCACCTATAAACTTACCATTTCAAAACCATTTCCATATCTACTAATCATACCAAAACAACTTCACATATCATACTTCTTTAAGCATATATCAAAACATTTCTAGCCAAATCACATGGCTAAGTTCACTTTACAAATTATACCAAGAACTAGCCTATACATGCCATATCTAGCTATATACATCTCCAAGGTGTACCAAAATGATGTTAGTAGTGTGATGACGATCCTTGACGGTCCTGAGCCTTCAGTAGCTTTGACGACCTATAAAACAGATTAAAATACACACAGAGTAAGCTTTCCAAAAGCTTAGTAAGTCAATACACAAACAAACTTGATATGTAAAGCATGAAAATATATAACCACATTGGCACATTTCTTATACAAGGTAAATTTCTCACATTTATACTTTGATTCATATTCTTGGGCAATTTGCTACATTTATCAATTCAAGAATCTTAGACACATAGTTTTTCATATATGCTTTCATGTGACATATTTCCAATCCATCATAGTAAAACACGTAGTCACTTACCTTATATACACATTTGGTGTGTAATCAACGTACCTGAACCGGACATTCATTTACTTAATCTATCAAAGCTCAGATTTTTCATTCGTATTTTAGACTTGACCGTTGAACCATAAGGAATCCAGTAGGATACTCAAAAGCTCGAAATAATAGTACAATGCCATCGTCCCAGATGAGGTCTTACATGTATTCAGATATCGATGCCACTGTCCTGGACAGGGTCTTACACGAATCAAAACGATGCCAATGTCCCAAACATGGTCTTACACGTAAGGATCATAATGATGTCAACGTCCCAGACGTGGTCTTATACGTAAAGCTCATATTGATGCCAACGTCCTAGACACGGTCTTACACATAATCAGATATCGATGCCACTGTCCCGGACAGGGTCTTACACGAATCCCAAAACAATGCCAACGTCCCAGACATGGTCTTACATGATGAAACAGAGCGGATATCTATGTCATGACATAGCTAAACCTATCTATTCCTAGGTTCGTACGGGACTTCTCAGACATTGTCACTATATCGACCTTATCTGGAATTCATATGCATAACATCACATAGATATTCATTATCCACAATAATCATGAGAATATTTACAATTTCATATAAATGCGTTTATTTGCATAGTGACTTACCTCGGATTTCGATTTATCGGAATAGAAACTGCTACTCGTTTACTTTTGCCTTCCCGCGATCTAAATCCATTTTCCTCGGTTCTTGATCTAAACATATTTAGAATTAACCCTTTTATTCACTAATTCATACAATTCAATCTAAGGACACACATTTAGGGTAATTTGCAAATTAGCCCACACATTTGCACACTTAATTGATTTAGTCTATTTTTCTCAAAACATCAAATTCACAAATTTCAAACATACACCTGCTTAGTCAAATACATATACATCACATATGAGCCTACATTTTTCATCAATTTTACAAATTAGTCCTTTAATTTGCCATTTTCTTAATTTAGTCCTATTTAGCTAAATTCATCAAAAATTCAAGAACAAAGTATGTTCATCTAGCTTATATCTTTCATTTAACACTAAGAATCATCACAAAGCTCAACATAACATCAACGACATTTCTCATAAACAACATCAATTCATCAAATTAAAACATGGGTTTTGTAGCTCTCAAAGCAACGATTGCAAAAACGTAGAAATTATCAAAAACCGAAGACAAAACTCACCTTAATCAAAGCTTGAAATGGCCGAACCTAGCTTAAAGTTTTTCTCCTTTTTCTTTCTTTGATTTCTGGCTAACAAAGATGATAATATGGCGATTTTCATGTTTTTCTTAAGCATATAATCATTTATTACAAAAAGACATTTTTAACCTTTAAAACAAATATAACAAAACATATAATTCAAGGTTATTTTTTACCATAACCACCCACTAGCATAATAATGGCTTATTTGCCATATAAGGCCATCACTTTAAAAAGCCACAACACATTAGTACATCAAAAAATGGCATACAACTTTAAAATTTAATGCAAATAAATCTTTTGCTCAAATTAAACAAACGAACAGACAAATTCCATTATGAAAATTTACCACATGTTAAACCACATATCAACGGCACAGAATATAATGTTAAAATATTATACGGACTCAGATTTGTGGTCCTGAAACCACTGTTTCGACTAGGGTATAAACTGGACTGTTACAATTCTCCCCCCTTAGGGATTTTCGTCCCCGAAAATCTTACCGTTAAACAGGTTTGGATATTGTTGTCTCACTAAATTTTCAGGTTCCCATGTAGCCTCTTCATGTCGATTCCACGGTACTTTCACTAACGTAATTTTCTTATTTCTAAACTCTTTCACTTCACGAGCTAAGATCCGGATTGGTTCCTCTTCGTATGTCATATCAGATCAAATTTTAACTTCAGATGGGAAAATCACATGTGACAGATTGGATCGGTATCTACAGAGCATCGAAACATGAAATACGTTATGTATTTTTTCTAGCTCAGACGACAACTTTAATCTATATGCAACAGGTCCGACACGTTCAATGATCTCATATGGTCCGATGAATCTCGGACTCAATTTACCTTTACGTCCGAATCGAAGCACTTTCTTCCACGGAGACACTTTCAGAAATACTTTGTCATCGATTTCAAATTCTATATCTTTTCGTTTCAAGTCCGCATAAGACTTCTGATGATTAGATGCTGCTTTCAAACAATCTTGGATCAGTTTCACTTTCTGTTCTGAGTCTTTTATCAAATCAACCTCGTGAAACTTATTTTCACTGAGTTCGGTCCAATACAGAGGTGTACGACATTTACGTCCGTACAAAGCTTCATATGGTGCCATTTTGATGCTCATCTGAAAACTATTATTATACGTAAATTCAATCAATGGCAGATACTATTCCCACGTACCATTAAACTCAAGTATACAGCATCTTAACATGTCTTCAAGAATCTGAATAATTCGTTTAGACTGACCATCTGTTTGCAGATGAAAAGCTGTACTGAAGTGTAATTTCGTGCCCAAAGCTTCTTGCAATTTCTTCCAGAATCTCGACGTGAATCTTGGATCTCTATCGGATACAATAGACAGTGGCACCCATGCAATCTCACAATCTCGAAAATATAAAGCTCAGCTAATCTGTCAAGTGGATAATCAGGTCTTACCAGAATAAAATGGGCAGATTTCGTTAATCTATCAACCACGACCCATATTGCATCTTTCTTTCTCGGAGTCTAAGGTAAACTAGAAACAAAGTCCATGGTTACTCTATCCCATTTCCACTCGGGATTCAAAATCGGCTGAAGCAATCCAGACGGAACTTGATGTTTGGCTTTTACTTGCTGACAGACTAAACATTTCGAAACAAAGTCAGAGATGTCTCGTTTCATACTAGACCACCAGTAGTGTCATTTCAAATCCTGGTAAATTTTAGTACTTCCTGGATGAACAAAAAGACGACTAATATGTGCTTCATTCAAAATCAACTGAATCAATTTTGGGTTTCTCGAAACACAGATACGATCTCGAAATCTCAAGCAATCATCAACAATTTGAAATTCAGATTCGGAATTCATTTCACACCAAGCTCGTTTCGTTAGCAATTCATTATCAAATTTCTGAGCATCACATATCTGTTGTAAGAACAACAGTTTTGCTTTTAATTCAGCTATCACAGAACAATCATCAGACAATTCCAACTGAGTACTCAAAGCACGTAATGCAAACAATGATTTTCTATTCAAAGCATCAGCAACAACATTCCCTTTACCCGGATGATAATCTATCACGAGCTCATAATCTTTTAACAGCTCTAACCATCTTCTTTGACACAGGTTCAAATCTTTCTGAGCATCAGGTATTTCAAACTTTTATGATCTGAAAAGACGTGACATTTCTCACCATACAGATAATGGCGCCAAATCTTAAGTGCAAACACAATCGCAGCTAGCTCAAGGTCGTGCGTCGGGTAATTCTTTTCATGCGGCTTTAATTGTCTTAAGGCATAAGTTATAACTTTGCCTTCTTGTATCAGAACACATCCTAGACCATTTAACGAAGCATCACTGTATACAACCAATTCTTTACCCGATTCCTTTGTACTAACACCGAGCTTCATTAATAGAGTTTTCAAATCGATCAAAACTTTTTCTCGCATTTATCGACCATTCAAATCGACATCTTTACAAGTAATCTAGTCAACGGGTAGCTATTGTCGAAAAGCTTTTCACAAATCTGCGGTAATAACCAGCCAAACCCAGAAAACTGTGGACTTCAGATACATTTCTCGGAGGTTTCCAATTCAAAATAGCAGAAATCTTGTTCGGATCAACTCGAATCCCAGATGCTGACACAATATGTCTCAGAAAACTAACCTCGCGCAACCAGAATTCACATTTGCTAAATTTCACATATAATTGCTTTTCTCTCAAAGTTTGCAGAACAACTTTCAAATGTTTAGCATGTTCAGCCTCATCACGCGAATAAATCAAAATGTCATCAATAAATACAACAACAAATCGATCTAAAAACGGTCTGAAAATTCTGTTCATCAGATCCATAAAAATAGCAGGTGCATTGGTTAGTCCAAATGGCATAACTAAAAATTTGTAATGCTCGTACCTCGTTCTGAAAGCAGTCTTTAGAATATCTGAATCTTTCACTCTCAACTGATAATATCCAGATCTCGGGTTAATCTGTGAAAACACCATAGCTCCTTTTAGCTGATCAAATAAATCATCAATTCTGGGCAATGGGTATTTATTCTTTATTGTCACCTTATTCAACTGACAATAATCAATACACATCCTCATCGTTCCATCTTTCTTTTTCACAAACAAAATCGGAGCACCCCAGGGCGAGAAACTCGGTCTAGCGAACCCTCTATCAGTCAACTCTTGCAACTACGACTTTAACTCTTTCAATTCTGTTGGTGCCATTCTATACAGGGCTATCGAAATAGGTGTAGTACCAGGAAACAATTCAATACCAAACTCAACTTCTCGAATCAGAGGTAAACCCGGAACTCTTCAGAAACACATCAAAAACCGACAGACAATGTGCATCGACTCAATCTTCCTTTCAGACATTTTTGAATCAATCACATAAACGAAATATGCCTCATATCCCTTATTCAAATAACCCTGAGCTTTCAAAACATATATCATAGTAGGCAATCCATTCAAATCATTAGACTCAACTCGTACAATCTCATCATTCGGACATCTCAAATCTATAGTCTTTCTTTTGCAGTTCACAACAGCATCATGCATAAACAACCAGTCCATACCCAGAATAATATCGAATTCATCAAATGGCAAAAGTATCAAATCAACAGGGAAACATATATCTCGAAACATTAATGGATAGTTCTTGCATACTTTGTCAACCATGACACTTTTACCTAAGGGGTTCGATACTTTTATAGCAAACTCAGTAGACTCTACAGGCAAAGTCTTGCTGAATACTAAATTCATGCATATATATGAATGCGTAGAACCAGGGTCTATCAAAGCAATCAAAGAAGTATCATAAAGAGTAAAAGTACCCGTTACAACATCTGGTGACGAAGCTTCTTCTCGAGCTCGGATAGCATATGCTCTGGCTGGCGCTCTAGGTTCGGATCTGACAATGTTGTCTCTAGTAGTTCTCTGACTACAACTGACATTTTTGACACTCTTCGATGGCCTACCTCTCACAAGTGCATTATCAGATCTCAAATTTTGAACAGTCTCTGGTTTGATAGACTCACGGCAATCATGTATAAAATGATCAAGCGATCCACATTTAAAGCAAGCTCTATCGTTTAATCTACAGCTTCCTGGATACCTTTTTCCACAATGTTTACATTCAGGTCTCTCAGATCGAACATTACCAACATTGGCCACTGAAGTTGCTGGAGTTTTAGAACTCATTTGCGATCTAGATTGATTTTTATTCGCATGTCCCACATTATCTCTGGAATGACTCTGGTTATCTCTGAATTTCTTCGAAGATGACTGAAATGATTTGCTTGGAAATCTTTTTCTCATATCACGGGCTTCAGATTTAGCTTTTCTCTTATCTTTCCCGAGTGCCTCAGCTTTGCAAGCTCTGTCAACGAGTACAACAAACTCTTTTATTTCCAAAATCCCGACTAGCAGACGAATGTCTTCATTAAGACCATCTTCGAATCTCTTGCACATTATAGCTTTAGAAGATACACATTCCTGGGCATACTGACTCAGTTTGACAAATTCTCGTTCATATTCTGTAACAGACATATGGCCCTGCTTTAGTTCTAGAAATTCCTTTCATTTCTGATAAACAAATCTCTCACTGATATATTTCTTCCGGAACTCGATCTGAAAGAAGTCCCATGTAACTCACTTTTTTGGAACCACAGAAATTAGAGTTTTCCACCATTGATAAGCTGCATCTTGAAGTAAAGATACCACACACTTTATGCATTCTTCCGGAGTCAGAAACATTTCATCAAATACCTGGATCGTGTTTTCAATCCAGAACTCAGCCTTTTCAGCATCATCATCTTTAGTAGCTCAGAATTCTTCGGCACCATACTTACGGATCTTGTCAACAGGAGGCTTATTCAACAGATTCAGATGTATAACTGGTGGTACAACTGTAGTCTGAGGGGGACTAACTGGGGGCGGGGTTGTGAAATAGTCGGGTTATTCTTTACAAACTGAGTGAACCACTCACTCATCATCTGGAAGGAAGCTTGTTTAGCTTCTCTCTCTTGACCGCTCGTAGCTGGTCTCGATTCAGAGGACGCTGTCCCTTGCAGCGGAGCAGGCGCATTACTTTCTACGTTATCAATTACGGCTCTTTCAGGATCCATTACTATACGAAAATCACATTTTATACGTCAGGATTCATCACACTATCACAATTCAGATATATGGCATGTATAGCTAGACTTTGACAGGCTACGTTAGTTCGAGAATCAGCTAAACCGTAGCTCTGATACCAACCAAATGTAACACCCCTATGCCGTGTTCGTCGCTGGATTAAGGTTAGGAGCGTTACCAGACATATCGAAAACATTCACAGACAACATCATACATTCAATCATCATACTCAGACATAATGTCCCTTAAATGGGTCCTCGAGACCTAAATCATGCTTAGAAGTCGGGTCGAGACTAAACTGAAACACATATAAAATGTCATGAAAATTTTAAACTTTTCTAAAATACAAGGGAGACACACCCGTGAAAGGAGACCGTGTGCCCTCCTCGGCTACTAGACACCCCCGTGTGTCCTTTCGTGTCTATATACTGACTTGGACCCCACGACCACCAGACACGGCCGTGTGTCCTGACCGTGGTCCTATACTGACTTCCCCACCACGGCCACCAAACATGCCCATGTCAAGGCTGTGTTATTTTTAGGCTACATTCTACCAATTTACCCACGGTCTTAGCCACGCCCGTGTGACATTATAGGCCATTCACAAGGCCAAAATGCCACCCACAAGGGTCAAACCTATAAGCAACATATATCATCCCATTTCATTCACATATAACTATTAAAACATACCAAATAGTCATCCCAAATCATGCATATTTGACAACTAAGGAGAATCACACATTAATACATTCGAAATCAACTCCAAACATAACAATTTGCATGACCAAAACACAATTATGCTCAAACATCATTCACCTATAAACTTACCATTTCAAAACCATTTCCATATCTACTAATCATACCAAAACAACTTCACATATCATACTTCTTTAAGCATATATCAAAACATATCTAGCCAAATCATATGGCTAAGTTCACTTTACAAATTATACCAAGAACTAGCCTATACATGCCATATCTAGCTATATACATCTCCAAGGTGTACCAAAATGATGTTAGTAGTGTGATGACGATCCTTGACGGTCCCGAGCCTTCAGTAGCTTTGACGACCTATAAAATAGATTAACACACACAGAGAGTAAGCTTTCCAAAAGCTTAGTAAGTCAATACACAAACAAACTTGATATGTAAAGCATGAAAATATATAACCACATTGGCACATTTCTTTTACAAGGTAAATTTCTCACATTTATACTTTGATTCATATTCTTAGACACATAGTTTTTCATATATGCTTTCATGTGACATATTTCCAATGCATCATAGTAAAACACATAGTCACTTACCTTATATACACATTTGGTGTATAATCAACGTACCTGAATCAGACATTCATTTACTTAATCTATAAAAGCTCGGATTTGTCATTCATATTTCAGACTTGCCTGCTGAACTATAAGGAATCCCATAGGATACTCAAAAGCTCAGAATAATAGTACAATGCCATCGTCCCAGACGAGGTCTTAAATGTACTCAGATATCGATGCCACTGTCCTGGACAGGGTCTTACACGAATCAGAACGATGCCAATGTCCCAGACATGGTCTTACACGTAAGGATCATAATAATGCCAACGTCCTAGACGTGGTCTTATATGTAATGCTCATATTGATGCCAACGTCCCAGACGTGGTCTTACACATAATCAAATATCGATGCCACTGTCCCAGACAGGGTCTTACACGAATCTCAAATCAATGCCAATGTCCTGCACGTGGTTACTTACACATTAAACAGAGCGGATATCTATGTCATGACATAGCTAAACCTATATATTCCTAGGTTCATACGGGACTTCTCAGACATTGTCACTGTATCGACCTTATCTCGGAATTCATATGCATAACATCACATAGATATTCATTATCCATAATAATCATGAGAACATTTACAATTTCATATAAATGCGTTTATTTACATAGTGACTTACCTCGGATTTTGGTTTATCGGAATAGAAACGGCTACTCGTTTACTTTCGCCTTCCCGCGATCTAAATCCGTTTTCCTCGGTTCTTGATCTAAACATATTCAGAATTAACCCTTTTATTCACTAATTCATACAATTCAATCTAAGGACACATATTTAGAGTAATTTGCAAATTAGCCCTCACATTTGCACGCTTAATCGATTTAGTCCATTTTTCTCAAAACATCAAATTCGCAAATTTCAAACAAACACATGCTTAGCCGAATACATAAACATCACATATAAGCCCACATTTTTCAATAATTTCACAAATTAGTCCCTCAATTTTCCATTTTCTCAGTTTATCCCTATTTAGCTAAATTCATCACAAATTCAAGAACAAAGTATGTTCATCTAGCTCATATCTTTCATTTAACGCTAAGAATCATCACAAAGCTTAACATATCATCAATGGCATTTCTCATAAACAACATCAATTCATCAAATTAAAACATGGGTTTTGTAGCTCTCAAAGCAACGATTGCAAAAACGTAGAAATTATCAAAAACCGAAGACAAAACTCACCTTAATCAAAGCTTGAAATGGTTGAACCTAGCTTAAGGTTTTTCTCCTTTTTCTTTCTTTGATTTTCGGCTAACAAAGATGATAATATGGCCATCTTCATGTTTTTCTTAAGCATATAATCATTTATCACAAAAAGACATTTTTAACCTTTAAAACAAATATAACAAACATATAATTCAAGGTTATTTTTTACCATAACCACCCACTAGCATAATAATGGCTTATTTGCCATATAAGGCCATCACTTTAAAAAGCCACAACACATTATTACATCAACAAATGGCATATAACTTTAAAATTTAATGCAAATAAATCCTTTGCTCAAATTAAACACATGAACAGACAAATTCATTTACGAAAATTTACCACATGCTAAACCACATATCAATGGTACAAAATATAATGTTAATATATTATACGGACTCAGATTTGTGGTCCCGAAACCACTATTCCAACTAGGGTATAAACCAGACTATTACAGTCATTTTACTCCTTAGGGGTATATTAGTCATTTCCCTCATTAGGGGTATTTCAGTCATTTTACTCTTTAGGGGTATTTCAGGCATTTTACTCATTATGGGTATTTCAGTCATTTACTCAATAGGGGTATTTCAGTCATTTTACCCATTAGGGGTATTTTAGTCATTTTAATCCTCCCCGAAGGTCAACAGTCACCTCAAGTGACACAAATAACATATATGGTCGAAACGGTGTAAATGGGCCCAAAACCTAATATTCGGCCTAAGTGGGCCCACACGCTCGTGTGGCCCATTTAGCCCAAATTCAATCACGGCCATGTGAACATTATAGCCCAATTTAGTAATTTCCACTCATCGTGGATTTATTTCGTGTAGGGCCCACGAGCCCATTAGGCCCATTTCAGCCCAACTAGGCCCATAACGGCCAAAGAGCATGAGGATGCTCGTGGTGACCTCTACAGTATATCGCCCATGATTGTGGGCTTGGTTTACCACACGAGCACTCATACGCTCATGAGGCCTCGAATGTTGAGGTTTCGACTTATTGGCTTTTGCTGACTCACAGAAACGATAGTGTGATTACACACCTTTTTACGGAGTCGTTCCAAGATCTACAAGCACCCAACCTAGATTCATCGAGATCCAATGTTAGTCCTTAATTGTTAGGGTAACACCCTCTTAATAACACTTAATCCGAAATACCCTTCTTACCTTGTTTGAATGAGGGTGACCTTAATCCCTCAACGAACGCTATTCAGAACGATCACAAGCCTTCGCTGCTTTCCAAAAGTACAGTCAAGAACCAATTAGTAAGTGGTAGGGCATATTCGGCCAACCCCAAAAACATAAGGTAACCTTATTACCTTACCGGACATTATGAGAACGAAAGTGTGACTCCTCTAAGCCATTCACACTTCACCACTCCTTGAGGAAGACCCTAGAATCACACTGAGTGCGGTACGAGAAGAATGAAATCATAATCAGTTAATGGGGTTATTCGATTTTGGAAAAGAAAGGAATAATCGGTTAATGGGGTTATTCGGTTTTGGAAAAGAAAGGAAGAGCATAGGTGCATTCGATTTTAAAAGAAAAGCAGAGAATAGTTTTTGATCACTAGCCGATAGTCAGAGCCTTTGCAGTATATCGACGCAGAAAAGGATTAACAACAGTGATATTCGGCCAACAAAGATGTAACAGCCCGATTTAGGGGCTAGTCAGAATAATGATTTCGAGGTCACTAATCCACGGTTAGAGAAATTATTTTCATTTTATTTTATGTGTTATAACATTTATAAGGATGCATGAAAGTTTTGGTGTTTTAATTTTAGCGATTTCTTGCTTAATCGCGAAAAAGGACTAAATCACATAAAGTGTGAAAGTTCAATTTTATTTGCTAAAGGTGCCAAATAGCTATAGAATATTAATTGGAGGTCCTTAAAGTGATATTAGGCCATTGAATTAGTGTTGGCCGGCCATAGGAAGCTAGGGGGACAAAGGCATTAAATGTTGTTCAAAATTTGGTGATGTTAGGTGTTTAAAATAAATAAAATAAGATGAATAAAGATGTTTTCATCTTTTCACTATTCCTCCAACTTCATCCACTAAAAATTGAAGAGAAATAAGGGTTATGGAGCTAAAAAATTTCAGCAAAATTTCTCCTCACAAGTAAGTGATTTTGGTGATCTTTCTTGATAAAAATTGTACTTTTGGAGTCCCCAAAGCTTAAGCTAGCTAATAAGGGGACTAATTTTCAACATGGTTGGAAGTCTAGGGACTTTCCATGAGAGAGTTTATGTTGGTTGCTGAGTTTTTATGGAAGAAAATGAATGTTAGGAAGATGAGAAACAACTTTTGTGAAAGGTGTTGTCATGAAAACACCTACTTAGGACTAAGATGCAAATGTTGTATAATGTTCATTAATGCATAAAATAGTTGGAATTTTGGATAGTTGTAAAAGGATTAAATGTTCAACTAGTCTTGTTTAAGAAGAAAATGTGATGAAAAGTGATTTACGAGCCTAGGGGCAAAATCATAATTTTGCTAAGGTGCAGGGGCAAAATAGTCATTTTTGCCTAAGTGTAGATTATGAAGTATTATGATTTTTAAGTGATTAAATGAGTAAACTCTATTGTTCTAGATCAAAGAAAATGAGAGGCGGACCTAGAACGAGAGAAAAGAGAAATGTGGGCAAATAAGTCCCTTTCTACCCTCTTAGATATTGAGGTAAGTTCATATGCTAAATTATGAAATTCTAAGTGAAGTATTTAACATTTCAATGTTGTATGGATTGTTTAATTGCCTCTATGTATATGTTAAATACGTTTTGATGAAATGTCAAGAAATAAGAGTCTTATTTTAATCTAAGACTAGTGGGAAAAAAAATTAGCATGATATGATGATAATTAAGGTCCCGTGTAAGACCATATTGGAATATGGCCTCGATGTAAGAATTTGTATAAGACCATGTCAGGGACATGGCATCGATCTGTTAATACATATAATATCTTATCGAGGATATGATGTTAATGTGACCTTATATGTATGAGACTCAAGAGTTTATTTAACAATTTGAGTGATTCAACGGGTAGGTTAAAAGTGAGAAAGTATGTGGTTGTACCACGAGAAGCACAAGTATGTGTTAGAACTGAATTGAGATGAATTCGGCATATGATGAACCCCTAGTGGGATATGTATAATCAGTGCACCTTAGTTGCATAAGTTATATTTATTAATGCATTGTGTGAATACAAACGAGTATCGTAGAAAGCTAAGTAAGAATGGTAGTGTGTGAGGATGTTCCTGGATGAACATTTAAAATAGAGAAATACATGTGGATAACTATCCATGAATGTATAATAACGGTGGGCTGTGTACGTTACCACCTGTTTAATTATTAAATGATGGGCTGTGTGCGATACCATCGCTTATAAAATCATTTGGTGGGCTAAGTACGATACCACCATAATTATAAATGATTGGTAGGCTATGTGCGATACCACTTTATTAGAGATTGAGGGTGGGCTAAGTGCGAAACCACCTAGAGATTGGTAGTATGAGTGGCCTATTGAAAATGTTTGATGTGTTGTTTTATATGATCATATGGTGACAAATGCAGGGACGTATGCAAATTAACACGAGCAATTGGCTTGTGGCATGGTTAGAATGTGGTAAGAGACAAAATGAGTAAGTTTCAAGAATGGTTAAGTAGGTAACCATAAGTTTAAGAGTAAAACTCTTTATAATACCTTGTGATTGAGTATATTCAATGAATATCAGTAGTTGATTGTTATATGCATATGAACTTACTAAGCATTATTGCTTACTCCTTTCCTTTCCCATCTCTTATAGGTTAGCTTAACTAGCTCGGGTTGGAGACCGCCGAAGATTTTTCACACTATCAGGCAGACACTTGGTATGAGGTTTCAAGTCCTTATGAGTTATGGCATGTATAGGGATCTTATTTTTCTTCAGTTTAAGTTATAGTTAGTGTGCCAAATATGTTGGCCTAAATGAGTCGTGAGACGATTGTGTATAGCCATGGATGATGGCTCAAGTAGATTGTAATTGTACTAGAAAAAGTTCTCCCTCGTGTATGGGATGAAGACTTCATTATTTTTATGATTAGTTGTGATAATTCAAGAGTTATATTGATGATATGTGAAGTTATGTGATGGTGTATGAATGTATGCAAGTGAGAGTGGCAAAGGGCTTGGTAGATAGCCTGCTAATTGTCCACATGGGTAGACCCATGGGCATGTGTCTACACCATGTGGGAGGTACGGTTAGCACATGGGCGTATACCCCAGGCCGTGTGAAGTCTGCTCCTTACACTTGGAATTTAAATCACCCCACGGCTGAAGCACACGGACGTGTGTATAGGTGATAAACTGTAATATATACATATTTTAATCCCACATTTGGCATACTTTTGGATGATTTATCCCTTGAATTGTGGAATTTGATGCTCCTAATCCTTTACTTTCATGTTTTATACTTAGGAGAGCATAGGAGGATGAAAAGAATGAGAAACGGGCCAAAAACGAAAAAAATGGGCCAAAGTGAGAAGTCAACACGACCTGGACCACTCCACACGGCCGTGCCACTTTAGCAAACTCAAACACGGCATTGGACTCGATGCATACAGGCGTGTGCCACGGGCTTGTCCCTACCGTGACCTGTTTTAATTCCACTCGAAATAAGACACTTGTGGGCCAAGTAAAGCATCCCGAAAGCCTATATAAACACCGTAGAGGGCAACCTAAAAGGGGGAGTTGGACAGAAGGCCTCTGTTAGGGCTTTTGACAGGAGCAAAGCCAGAGAGAGCTGAAATTAGGGAATTACTCGAAGAAAGCCAGTTGATCCATCTCAGAAGCCAGGATCACGCTCAAGACTGAGGATTTATCATTCAATTTCCTTCAGGGGGTTTTAGGATTTTTCTTTATGTTTTGTTATTTAATTTCTTCTGAGATGTATTCGTTTCTAAACATGAACTAAACCCCTCAAATACCTGAGGGGGATGAAACCTAAGATGGATCTTGTTAATGTTTTCTGAACTTTATGATAAATACTTGATTTGTTCTTAATTATGTGTTCTTAATTCTTGTGTTAATATTTCAGGATATTGATTCAAGTATTGATAGGTGCACCATTAAGCTATACTACTGTTCGATAGGTGCGCTTGCGTCAATCGTAGTGATAGTTAGTTTTTAGGCTCGATCATTCATTATATAAATATTAAAACTTTCGGATCACGATCAAGTTTTTGGCGCCGTTGCCAGGGAACTGAAATATTAGGAACACTCAATTTTTATTACTTTAGCCATTTTTCTTTTATTTATTTATTTCTTTCTAATTTTTATTCTTGGTTTTCTAATCTCTCTATTATTTTTTTTGATAGGTTTTTCTAGTTTATGACTAGGAGGAACCCGTCAGGACCCTTGATTTTTGACAACGATATAGAAGGTACCATTCGCAGAAACAGAAGAGAAATAAGGCGAAGCTTACAATACATAGAAGAAGAGCAAGAGGACGAAACCAACACTATCGAAGAGATGGCTAATAACAATGTACTACCTCCTATGGTTGCTGCAAATCCGGTGAATCAAAATCCTACTCCTCGTACTATGTATGATTATGCTAAACCTAATTTAACAGGAACTGAGTCAAGTATTGTTAGACCTGCTATTGTTGCAAATAATTTTGAACTGAAACCTAACACAATTCAGATGATACAATAATTTGTTTAGTTTGATGGTTTGCAGGATGAAGATCCAAACAATCATTTGGCGAATTTCCTAGAATTTTGCGATACTTTCAAAATAAATGGCATTTCTGATGATGACATTCATCTTCAGTTGTTTCCCTTTTCGTTGAGGAACAAAGCTAAACAGTGGTTGAACTCGTTACCAAGAGGATCAATCACTACATGGGAACAAATGACCAAAAATTTTTTGTTAAAATATTTTCCACTGGCTAAAACGGCTATGTTGAGGAATGATATCTATTCTTTTGTGCAGATGGATTTAGAGACACTCTACGATACATGGGAGAGATACAAGGATTTACTAAGAAGGTGCCCTCACCATGGGTTACCCTTGTGGTTACAAGTTCAAACCTTTTACAACGGTGTGAACCCCTCAACCAGGCAGTTGATTGATTCAGCCACCGGCGGAACCCTGAATAACAAGACCCCTGAAGTGGCTTATAAGTTTATAGAAGAGATGTCACTGAATAACTATCAGTGGCAAGTTACAAGGACAAGGCCAACAAAAGTCGCCAGTGTTTTCAACCTCGATGCAGTGACCATGCTATCAAACTAGGTAGAACTGTTAAATAAAAAGATTGACGGTTTGTGTAGTTCTTCGTAGGTACATCCAACAATATAATGCGATATGAATGGAGGAGGGATGAGCAATACAAAATATCCTCCTTACAACCCGAGCGCTAAAAACGAACAAGTTCACTATATGGGTAATAATTCTAGATCTCAGAATAACCCTTATAGTAACACTTATAATCCAGGTTGGAGGAACCACCCAAATTTTTCATGGGGTGGTTATGGAAATCAAAGGCAAAAACCACCTCCAGGCTTTCAACAGCAACCTTACCCACAAGAGAAAAAGCGGAATCTTGAGGATATACTAGCAAAGTTCATTTCAACATCAGAAATTCATTTTTAGAATACAGAAACGGCGTTGAATAATCAGAAAACATTAATTCAAGGGCTTAAAAATCAACTAGGATAGCTGATAATATCGAACCTAATCAAAAAAGACAACCAGGTCATTTACCTAATAATACCGAACCTAAACCACAAGAGCAAGTGAAGGTAGTAACATTAAGGAGTGGGAAGGTATTGGTTGAAGCAGAAAAGAAGATGCCACAAGAAACTGATAAGGAAAAAGATGAAGAAGTCAAAAATGTAACACCGGTATGTGAAGAATATAAACCACCAATCCCATATTTGGCAAAGTTGAAGAAAGATCGCTTAGACGCACAATACGGTAAATTTCTTAAACTTTTAAAGCAGTTACATATTAACTTACCTTTTGGTGAAGCTATTTCGCAAATGCCGACACAAGCAAAATTCCTAAAAGAGCTTCTAACAAATAAAAGGAAGTTTGAAGAGATATCGACCGTGGAACTTAATGAAGAATGTTCAGCCATCCTCCAAAATAAGCTACCAACCAAATTGAAAGATCCAGGAAGTTTCACTATTCATTGTTTAATTTGTAGTTTAAACATTGAGAAAGCACTAGCTGATTTAGGTGCCAGTATTAATTTAATGCCTTATAAAATGTTCAAGCAGCTTGGTCTCGGGGAACTAAAACCTACTAGGATGAGTATTCAATTAGCTGACAGATCTATTAAATACCTTAGGGGAATTATTGAAGATATTCTGGTAAAAGTTGAAAAATTTATATTCCCTGTTGATTTTGTTATGCTTGACATGGATGAGGACGTTGAGGTGCCTTTAATTTTGGGACGCCCCCTTTTTAGCTACTGCTAGGGCTATTATTGATGTAGGTGATGGTAAACTTGCGCTAAGGGTAGGCGACGAGGAAATTATTTTTCAAATATACGATACTATGCGATATTCTAGAGAGTAAGATGATTCCTGTTATTTTATTGATGCCATTGATCAATTTATTCAAGATTCTTTGCAGAAAATCATATATGACGACATGTTGGAACTGTGTCTCACTCAAGGTTAGGGGGTGGACGATTATACCGATGAGTTGAATTCTAATACATCTTCCTCTAGATAAAAGAAAGACGAAGGCATTGAAATCAACGACGAACTAAAACAAAAACCCTCTATTGAAAAGCCACCTAAATTGGAATCGAAACAGTTACCAAATCATCTCGAATATGCATTCCTCGGAGATAATTCTACACTACCAGTAATCATCTCTTCAGAACTAGAACCCAAAGAGAAAAACGAGTTACTGCAGGTATTAAAGGAACATAAAAGAGCCATAGCTTGGAAAATTTCTGACATTAAAGGGATAAGTCCATCGTTTTGCACCCACAAAATTTTAATGGAAGATGAGTATAAACCATGTGTGCAACCTCAAAGACGATTGAATCCCAACATGAAAGAAGTTGTTAAAGCTGAGGTAATTAAACTTCTAGATGCTGGAATTATTTATCCTATTTTTGACAGTACTTGGGTGAGTCCTGTGCAGGTTGTTCCAAAGAAAGGAGGCATGACTGTTGTAGCTAAGGAAAAGAATGGATTGATTCCTACAAGAGCAGTCACAGATTGGAGAGTCTGTATTGACTATAGGAAGTTGAACGACGCCACGAGAAAGGATCACTTCCCTTTTACCCTTTATTGACCAGATGTTAGAAAAATTATCTGGGCATATGTACTACTGCTTCCTAGACGGGCTCTCTGGCTACTTCCAAATACCAATAGCTCCTGAGGATCAAGAAAAGACAACATTTACATGTCCATACAATACGTTTGCTTATCGTAGAATGCCTTTTGGATTATGCAATGCTCATGCTACTTTTTAGCGCTGCATGTTAGCCATCTTTGATGAACTTGTGGAAGATATTATGGAGGTATTTATGGACGACTTTTCGGTATTCGGAAATTCTTTCCATCTTTGCCTTAAAAATTTAAAACGAGTTCTAATGAGATGTGAGGAAACGAACCTTGTGCTTAATTAGAAAAAGTGTCACTTTATGGTTCGAGAGGGGATTGTGTTAGGCCACAAAATTTCTAGTAAAGGGATTGATGTTGATAAAGTAAAAGTTGAAACCATATAAAAATAAGCTCCCCCTAGTTCAGTTAAGGCTATTCGAAGCTTTTTAGGACATGTTGGATTTTGTCGAAGATTTATTAAGGAATTTTCTAAAATAGCTAAGCCTTTAACAAAACTACTAGAAAAAGATATGCCTTTCAATTTTGATCAGGAATGTTTAGATGCACTTTACACCATCAAAAATAAATTAATAAATGCTCCAATTATAATTGCACCTGACTGGAATTTACTTTTGAACTAATGCGTGATGCGAGTGACTTTGCAGTAGGTGCAGTTTTGGGACAGCGAAGAGACAAGCATTTTTAGCCAATTTATTATGCTAGCAAAACATCGAAGGCCGTACAAGAAAATTACACCACCACAGAAAAAGAATTACTAGCCGTGGTTTTTACATTTGACAAATTTAAACAGTATTTGATATTATCTAAAGTTGTCGTTTACACTGACCATTCAGCTTTTCGTTATCTTTTAACTAAATTCGATGCAAAACCTCGACTCATAAGATTGATTTTACTCTTACAGGAATTTGATTTGGAAATTCAAGATAAGAAAAAAGCTGAAAATCTTGCGACAGATCATATTTCTGGGCTTGAAAATCCACATATCAAAGAACTCGATGAGAGTGAGATAAATGACTCGTTTCCTGAAGAACAACTATTTGCTATATCTAAGTCCGAGGTACCTTGGTTTGCAGACATTGCAAATTTCCTAGCTGCTAACATCCTACCAAAAAGGTTAACACATCATCAAAAGAAGCGATTCTTTGCTGATGTAAAAAACTATTTTTTGGAAGACCTTTTTCTTTTCCGTATATGTGTAGATCAAGTAATTCAGAGATGTGTTAAAAAGGTAGAAGCAAGTAAAATCTTAGAACATTGCCATTTAGGACCTTCAGGGGGACACTATAGCGGGATCAGGACAGCACATAAAATGCTCGAATCAGGTTTTTATTGGCCTACCTTGTTCAAAGACGCTAGCAGGTATGTTGCTTTATGTGATAGATGTCAGAGAACAGGTAATATCTCTAAATGCAATGAAATGCCTCAAACATATATGCTATCATGTGAAGTATTCGATGTATGGGATATTGATTTTATGGGCCCATTCCCTAGCTCATTTGGGAATAAATACATCTTAGTAGCAGTGGACTATATGTCAAAATAGGTGGAAGCTCAAGCTTTACCTACTAATGATACCAGAATGGTGGTGAGGTTTCTTAAGGAACTCTTCTCTCAATTTGGAACACCTAGAGCAATTATTAGTGATAGGGGTACTCATATTTGTAATACTCAGTTTGACAAGGTCTTAAACAAATATGGAGTACACCATAGAACAGCTACCCCTTACCACCCTCAAACTAGTGGACGAGTGGAAGTAGCAAATCGAGAGCTTAAGCGTATTCTAGAGAAAGTAGTTGAATCAAACAGGAAAGATTGGGCATTAAAAGTAGACGATGCTTTATGGGCCTATAGAACGGTGTTTAAAACCCCCATAGGAACATCTCCATACAGACTTGTCTACGGAAAAAGTTATCTACCATCTGAATTAGAACACAAAGCTTTTTGGGCTATAAAATTATTAAATTATGATCTTAAACCTGTAGGTGAGAAGAGAATGATACAGTTGAATGAGCTAGATGAATGGCAAGCTAATGCCTAAAAGAACTCACGTCTATATAAGGAGGCAACAAAGCGACGCCATGATGGTCGTTTAGAGCAAACGAAGCAATTCAAAGTAGGAGATTTAGTCCTACTATACAATTCAAGGCTCAAATTGTTTCCTGGAAAGCTAAAATCAAGATGGTCAGGTCTATTCATAATCGAAACTATTTTTCCCTACGACACAATCGAGGTAACTCATCTGACTCGTGGCACATTCAAGGTAAATGGTCAGCGACTGAAAATTTATAATGGTGAAGATTTTAGGGATATGAAAGAGGAGCTTCGGCTCCGTGAACCTTCATTTAGGAGTGAAAACAGGGTAAGTCTAGCTTAAGACTTTAAACGAGTGTTTCTCAGAAGGCAAACCGAGCACTAATATCACTAACATCCATATTTTTGGTTTTAGCATCTGACTAAGAACTAACCAATTTAACAGACGCAAGATTTCTTATCTGCAGGCATAGTACACGAGCGTGGCCGTGGCCGTGTGGAAACCACGGGGAGATACATAGGAGTGGCAGAGGCTGTGCGAGTCAAGGAAGAAAAACTTTTCCCCAACACGGGATGCAATAAAAGAGCTACGGCCGGGCGATGCAGTCTTGGTCGATTCTGAGTAAATGACACGGGCGTTCGACACGTTCGTGCCTCAAAGTTGTGGGTGACACTCAGTAAATGACACGGGCGTATGACACACCCGTGCCTCAAGGCCGTGGTTGAAATTGATTAACGAACATGGGCATATGATTTTATGAACGGGCGTGGGAGAAGTGAACAAAGACGCACATGGTCGTGCGATTCGACCGTGTCACACAACAAGCCCATGGGACACGGGCGTGGAACATGACTTAGACACGCCCAATTTCAAAAATTCACGAATGACACGGGCTAAAAAAGACCTTATGGGCGTGGCCACGGACCGTGTGCCCTATTTGCTATTTAAACCAACCCACTATTCATTTTCTCCCTAAAATCCTTCTCCACAAAATCCTAGCCATTTTCCTTCTCCCCTACTCAATCCGGCCACCACCATCGACACCCCCCGGCCTTTCTCCTCTCCCTTTTTCCTGATTCCCTTCCTCCTTTGCCCCTTGTTCTACACGCAGGCCATGCCTGTGCAAGATCCGCACACCCGTGCATTTTCCCTCCACGACTGTTGCGCCGTCCCCACGCCTCCGTTGGTTCATTCTATCCCCTCAACTTTCTACTTTGTTGCTTAATCCTATTTATTCCATGCTTGTTTTCAGATATTAGATTTATGCCTTTAAATTTTTAGTATTCATTCTTGATAATTATTTTCAATACTGAGGTTTACTTAAGTGTCATTTTGAATTCCTTGAACCTCTAGTATTAGGAGAACATTTAGGAAAAATTTTCACTGTGAATATCATAAGATTGTAATCTTGGACTCATAGGTACAATCATTATATGGGATGATATTCTATTGTTTAGGAACATAATGTCTTCTTCCCGCGGTAAGAAAACCGTAGTCCCTATTTCAAAAAAATGAAAAGGACCCGGTGCGACCTCCTCGAGCGCCTCCGCCGAAGTACGCCATCCATTCCTACGATTTCCTCCATAATTGATCGTGTCTGTCGAGTCTTAAAATTTATAAAAAGAATGATCGAACCTAGAAACTAACCCTGACAACAATTTGAGGCAAGCGCACCTATCGAACAGTAGTATAGTTTAGGCAAGACCGAAATGTCGAACCCAAAGGAACCAAAAGTACTAATAGTAACTCTCTTTTTATTATTTAGCCTAAGAATTAAGGGATTTATTTATCTAATCTAAAATTAACTATCAACTAAACTAAAGATGCAAAGACAAAAAGGATGAATTGAGAAAATAACTGGAGAGAAAACCAATTGATTAAGATGACACCCAAGGAAGAATCCACCTAGACTTCACTTGTTATCTAACTCTAAACCAAACGATTTATTCATTTGACTTGATCCGTAAGATTCCCTAAGTTATATTAAACCCTCTCTCGAAGCGAATAACGTCTAACCCTAGGTTGATTAATTGGAATCTCTTTCTAATTAAAACCCCTAAAAATGCATTAACTCGATCTATGGACTCCCATATTAGGTTTCACCCTAATCCGGCAAAATCTCGTCACCCTATCTTTAGGCGTGCGATCAACTCCGCTTAATTATGCTAGATCTACTCTTAAGCAGGGAATTTTGCTCCTCCACCTAATCACATCATACTTGAATTAATATCCCGAAAATATCAACACAAGAATTAAGAACACATAATTAAGAACAAGTCAAATATTTATCATATAGTTCAGCAAACAATAACAAGATTCATCTTAGGTTTCATCCCCCTTAGGTATCTAAGGGTTTAGTTCATAACAATAAAAGAAAACATCTCAAAAGAAAAGATAAAACAAAACATAAGAAATCCCTAAAACCCCCTGAAGGAATTGAAGGAGAGATTCACCGTCTTGAGTGTAACTCTGACTTCTTGAGATGGATCAACTGGCTATCTTCGAGTGATTTCCACAAATATGACCTTTCTGGCTCGGCTCCTTGGCCTAGCTAACCGTCCTCTTCTAGGTTATACTTAGGGGGTTTATATAGGCTTTTGCAACGGGTTTCTTTACCCCTAAGTATCCTTTTTCGAGTGAAATTACTCTTCTCCACGACAGGGACACGACCATGGCACACGCCCGTGTGAATTGTGGCCAGGCCGTGTCGGTTTCTATTTTGGCCCAATTTAGTCCGTTTAAGCTTTCTTTTCGTCATTGGGTGCTCCTCTGGGTGAAAAAACATGAAAAGAAATGATTAAGAGCACCAAATTACATAAATCGAGGCTTAAATCATCCAAAAGCATGCTAAATGTGGGCTTAAAATATGTTACTTTTTCGGTTTATCAAATACCCCCACACTTAAGCTTTTGCTTGTATCAAGCAAAATTCTCAAGTCACAATTAAAACAAACTTCCTCGATCTATAAAATTTATCAATAATGTTTCATCATAATTCAAAGATAATTTATACATGGATAATTTAACACAAAGGGTCCCAAAGATTCAAACAATCAAAGTCATATATTTATAGCCCTAAAAACTTTAGGTGTTTCCCTTCATCTAAATAATTACCTCTAATTCAAAATCGACAAGGGTTGATATCCTCACTAGAGATTCACTCAAATCACTCAAAGTGTTTAAGGTTCAAAATTAAGCACTCAAAAGTTGAACATGAAAAGTTAATCCCATAGGCTTGCATGAAGATCAAATCTCCACCACTATAATATGAGATGATACATAAATCAAAAGGTCTTTAACACGAGGCTTAGGTTAAAGGTGTGGATAAAGGCTGAATTAGAGGGTTAGAATCGAGATTGACCTGACAAAATACCTAACTAGAAAAATGAACTAATCTTAAATAATTACATCAATTGAAAACTAATAATACGAGCTTTTTCTTCAAGATTTGCACTTTAAACATGTAAGCTCACTTAATTATAGAACTAATAATGGGTATACTTTTTTTAAGAACAAGTCAAATGATAATAGGAAAGAATTTTTACAACTGAAATATAGAACATAGTTAGGCAACTGCTCAAAATCAAATCTCGACAAAAAGGGTAATCAAGAAGAATGGTAATAACAAATACAAAATACTTTGGGTTAATATTAGTGGGTAAGTCAATGAAGGTAGGCCTTTTAGTGGTGTAAGTGCGTTAAATCCTAAGTGCCTTTATCATCTCTGTATATTAAATCATAGGTGTGGTCTCGACATATATAATCAATGCAAGTTCTAGAATAACAAATCAATGTTGACACACTCATAATCAAAAAATGAGCACGAAAAAGAATATATGCTCTATAAGGCTCAAAGTCTCACAAAACATTATGGGTGTTTGATATCAACCTTGTAAAATTCAAACTTTAAGGTAACATTCAGATTTAGGTAGACAACCTAAAAAAAATTTATTCTGAAAAATAGACTTATCATGCTTGATTCTCTAATATTCTTCAAATTTAATCATCAATGCACAATTATCAATGACTTAATCTAAAACATATCAATAGAAATCATAAATCAGGGAAATTTCATTCTAATCATAATATGAGAAACTTACTTTTCGAACAAGGCATAATTCAGGGATTTTCAGATAATACTATAATTAACCCCCCACACTTAAGTTGTACATTACCCTCAATGTACAAAGATAGATAATAATATTTAGTAGATAATAAAAAGAGAGGGAGAGAAGTGAAACTTCCTGAATTATGGCTGAAATCTTTTGGTGGATGTGGAAAATACGTTGGAGGTGTCGTCTTTTGTTGTTGTGGTTACTGACGAGCTCTACGCTAGATGAAGAAATTGGAGAGCTCGTGAAGAATTAGCCAGGAATTATTAAGACACATTTAAAATAAACTAAATATATAATTAAAGACAAGAAAGACGAAGAGAAAGAAAATAAAAAGTAAAATAAAATTAAAAGAAAAGATGGATGGACTGATGGGTCCTTATTGTTGGATGGTTCACGAGGTGGGTGTAACCTCTAAGGCTGCGGAGGTGCTGGCGGTGGCAGAAGTGGCGTGATTCCCAACCAGCCTTTAGAACTTCGAAGGCTGCGGTGGTAGTGGTCTTGGTTCCCGAGGTGTGATTCCCTAGCAGCCTGAAGAACCTGACACTAAGAAACTAAATTAGAATAAACTAAATTAAGCGTAAGATAGTCAAAGAGAAGGAAAATAAAGAAGAAGATAAAAGTAAAACAAAAGATAAATGGTCTCAAAGACCCTTGGCTTGTCTAGTGGATGAAGCGGCCGGCATGAGCTTATGTTGATCAGTCTCCCTTTGGGAGACTGTGCTTCGATTCTGCCGTTTCTTAGACGTTGAGTTTTTGAGGATCGGTAATTAGGGAAGGGTTAAAGAAGAGAGATATGGAGGGGAGAATTCTGAAGAATAGGATGGAAAGTGGTTGAGAATAGGGAGGGAGGGTGGTTTAAATAGACTTTTCAAGTCAGGTACATTCACATGCCCGTGTCTCGTAGGTGTGGCATCTCACACGGCCACATCGGATGGCCGTGGTAGACTTCGTTCATTTCTTCCACGCCCATGCTCATGTCGCCACGCCCCTGTGCGATCAAACAGTGTCGACCACGACTGCATCGCACAGCCGTGGGGTTTTTTTCAGTGCCCGTGGGTGGTGGTTTGAGTCTATGACTCGAAGATTTAATTTGTTCTAACTTGTACCATCCCTGCCATGTCAGTACGGAGATTCGTGAGGTCCACACAGCCACGACCACGGCCATGTGCAAGGCCGTGTGACCTGAAAATCTGCACTTGGTTAGTTTATAGTTAGGTGCTTTAAGGATAGAATAAGATAAATAAAATAAAAATGAAAAATATAAAAGTTAATTGGGTTAGTACTCGGGTTGCCTCCCGAGAAGCGTTCGTTTATAGCCTTAAGCTAGACTCTTCTCTCATTTGTGTATTCATGGTGGTTTGAGGAGTTGGAAGTCCTTCCTCGTGCTGGCAGTTACATTATCATGATAGAGTTTAAGTCGAGAAGCATTTATTTTTAAAGTGCCGAACATAGGGTTACTTACCTCGACTGTTCCGTATGGAAAAACATCGATTACCTTGAAAGGGATTTCCTTGCTGGTGTTAGGATCAGGAGGGGACACTCGTGGATCGACTTTATCTAGTAATACCTGATCTCCTATTTTGAATTTGTGATTCTCGTAGGGTGGCTTTGGTTCTGCTTCGGGTATCCCTAGTTCTTCTTTAAGATGCATCTTCTCCTTTTTTATTTCATCGATCTGAATCCCTTGTTCCTCATGAGTTATTTCTTTGTTGGCACCGGGTTCTGGATCGGGATCATGTTGTGGTGTTTCCTGAAAAGAAGGGTTAACCGAATGGTTATCAATAGAATTGGTTATTCGATGTTCTAGCTGAATCGAGGGCTTGAAGAGTGACTGTCTTGTCACCTACACAGAGTATAAGTATACCTGCATCAACATCGACTTTAGTTGTCGCTAAGAATGGTCTTCCTAAAATTAGGGGACCGTGTTGTCCTCATCCATGTCTAAAACGACAAAGTCTACTGGGAGTACGAATTTATCAATTTTCACAAGTACATCTTTGATAATACCTCTAGGAACTCTAATAGTTTTATCAGCTAATTGAATGCTCATCCTAGTTTGTTTAGGTTTCCCTAGACCTAGTTGTTTAAACAATTTATAAGGCATGACACTTATGCTTGCCCCTAAATCAGCTAACGCATTATCAATAGATAAACTACCAATCAAGCATGGAATTTTAAAACTCCCTGGATCTTTTAATTTCTGTGGCAGTTCGTTTTGCAACATTGCTGAGCACACTGCGTTCAGTTCCACATGTGATTCCTCGTCAATCTTTCACTTATTTGTCAACAGCTTCTTCAAAAATTTTTTGGAATCTGGCATCTGCAAAAGAGCTTCAAGAAACAGTAAGTTAATATGTAATTTCTTTAAAAGTTTATGAAACTTACCGAACTGTTCCTCTGTATCGTCTTTCGTTAATGCTTGGGGATATGGTATGCGAGGTTTGTACTTTTTGATTACCGGTTTCGGCTTGTTGTTTACCTCAACCATATCTTCTTTTACCACCTTCTTTTGTTCTGAATTAGGCGGGTCTAACCCTTCACTATCTTGAGCTGTTATGTCTTGAACTTGCTCCCTTGGGTTAGTCTCGGTGTTGCTCGGTAGTCTTCCCTGTGGTCTCTCAGAAATCTACTTAGCAAGTTGCCCGAATTGATCCTTGAAATCTTGTGACAATGCCTCAAGTTTTGTTTCTACCTTCTGGAAATGTGTTTCTGAGGCTGCTATGAAGTTTGTCAGGACCTCTTCAAGGTTTGGCTTCTTTTCCTGTAGGTAGGGCTGTTGTTGGAAGTTTTGGGAAGGTTGTTGCCTTTGATTTCTTTGACCGCCCCATGAGAAATTGTGGTGGTTCTTCCAACCTGGATTATAAGTATTACTATAAGGGTTGTTGTTAGAACAGAAATTGTTTCCCATATAGTTCATCTGCTCGCTTTCCATGCCCTGTCCATAGGGTGGGTACTTAGGATTCACCACTCCTTCACTTGCGTCGCACTGCATAACTAGATGTGCCTACGAAGAATCATAGAAACTATCAAATTTTTTATGTAACAACTGTATCTAATTTGATAGCGCGGTTACTGCGTCAATGTTGAAAACTCCTGCTGCTTTGGCTGGCCTTGTCCTTGTAACTTGCCATTGATAGTTATTCAGTGACATATCCTCTATAAACTCGTAGGCCGCTTCAGGAGTTTTGTTATTTAGAGTTCCGCCGACAGTTGAATCAATTAGTTACCTTGTCAAAGGATTCACACCGTTGTAAAAAGTTGGACCTGTAGCCACAAAGGTAATCAGTGGTGTGGACACTTCCTTAACAAGTCTTTGTATCTCTCCCATGCATCATAAAGTGTCTCTAAATCTATCTGCACAAAAGAAGAGATATCATTCCTTAATTTGGCCATTTTGGCCGATGGAAAATATTTTAATAAAAAATTTTTGGTCATTTGGTCCCATGTAGTGATTGACCCTCATGGAAGAGAATGTAACCACTGTTGGGCTTTATTTCTCAGGGAAAAGGGAAATAACTGAAGACGGATAGCATCATCAAAAACACCATTTATTTTAAAGGCATCACGAAATTCTAGAAAATTCGCTAGGTGTGTGTGTTAGTATCGTCTGTATAGTGTTAGGTTTCAGTTCAAAATTATTTGCAGCAATAGTAGGCCTAACAATACTAAACTCAGTTCCTGTAAAACTAGGTTTAGCATAATCATACATAGTACATAGAGCATGATGTTTGGCCATCTCTGGAGATGGTAGATTATTTTCAGCCATCTCTTCTGTGGTATTTATTTCGGCTTCTTGCTCTTTGTCTATGTAGTTTAAGCTTAGCCTTATTTCTCTGCGATTTCTACGAATGACAGGTCCTATCGGGTTCCTTCTAGTCATAAAATAGAGGTACCTGAAAGGAAAGAAAGAAAAAAAATTTAGTAAAGTAAAAAAAAAAAAAAAATAATAAAAAAATGGCTAAAGTAATAAAAATTAAGCTTTCTTAATATTTCAGTTCCCCAGCAACGGCGCCAAAAACTTGATCGTGTCTGTCGAGTCTTAAAATTTATAAAAAGAATGATCGAACCTGGAAACTAACTCTGACAACAATTTGAGGCAAGCGCACCTATCGAACAGTAGTATAGTTTAGGCAAGACCAAAATGTCAAACCCAAAGGAACCAAAAGTACTAATAGTAACTCTCTTTTTATTATTTAGCCTAAGAATTAAGGGTAATCTAAAATTAACTATCAACTAAACTAAAGATGCAAAGAAGAAAAGGATGAATTGAGAAAATAACTTGAGAGAAAACTAATTGATTAAGACGACACCCAAGGAAGAATCCACCTAGACTTCACTTGTTATCTAACTCTGAACCAGACAATTCATTCACTTGACTTGATCCGTAAGATTCCCTAAGTTATATTAAACCCTCTCTCGAAGCGAATAACGTTTAACCCTAGGTTGCTTAACTAAAATCTCTTTCTAATTAAAACCCCTAGAATCGCATTAACTCGATCTATGGACTCCCATATTAGGTTTCACCCTAATTCGACAAAATCTCGTCACCCTATCTCTAAGCGCGCGATCAACTCCGCTTAATTATGCTAGATCTACTCTTAAGCAGGGACTTTTGCTCCTTCACCTGAGCACATTATACTTGATTTAATATCCTGGAAATATCAACACAAGAATTAAGAATACATAATTAAGAACAAGTCAAATATTTATCATATAGTTTAGCAAACGATAACAAGATTCATCTTAGGTTTCATCCCCCTTAGGTATCTAAGGGTTTAGTTCATAACAATAAAAGAAAACATCTCAAAAGAAAAGATAAAACAAAACATAAGAAATCCCTAAAACCCCCTGAAGGAATTGAAGGAGAGATCCGCCGTCTTGAGTATAACTCCAGCTTCTTGAGATGGATCAACTGGCTATCTTCGAGTGATTTCCACAAATATGACCTTTCTGGCTCGGCTCCTTAGCCTAGCTAACCGTCCTCTTTTAGGTTATACTTAGGGGGTTTATATAGGCTTTTGCAACGGGTTTCTTTGCCCTTAAGTATCCTTTTCTGAGTGAAATTACTATTCTCCATGATAGGGACACGGCCATGGCACACGCTTATGTAAATCGTGGCCAGGCCGTGTTCGGACTTTTAATGAGGCACGACTGTGTGGTCTTCGGCCCAGGCCATGTCGATTTCTATTTTGGCCCAATTTAGTCCGTTTTAAGCCCGTTTCTCGTTCTTTTCGTCATTGGGTGCTCCCCTGGGTATAAAACATGAAAAGAAAGGATTAAGAGCACTAAATTACATAAATCGAGGCTTAAATAATCCAAAAGCATGCTAAATGTGGGCTTAAAATATGTTACTTTTTCGGTTTATCAAGGATCCTAGGAGGACCTTTTTCAAATACTCCACGAACGACCTCTCGGTGTAGGAAGAAGCATTGATTGGGCCGCTTTGGAGTAGGTCCAACTAGCAGACGACGTACAGGCTCTCCTGACTACCGATCCATGGGGGCAATTCTTTGAGATCATCGAACCCACATACCTAGAGCTCACTTTGGAGCTCTGTTCAAAATTTCACCTTTAAGCGGTGATGACGTACCCCGATGATCCCGGTACAATCCAATTCCGTCTTGAAAGCATTATACTTGAATTGAGTGTCCCACAGTTCAGGGCAACGTTGGGACTCTACACCGACAAATTCATGGAGGATAATAAACTCGAGGACCTCCACCGCCACATCCATAAATCCCTCTTCGCCTATTGGAACAACATAGCCCCCGGCTCGGGCACCTATGACCCCAGTCACTCTAAGGCGACAGCTCTCGCCCCATCCCTGAGGTACTTACACGCCATTTTAGCTCATACACTGACGGGTAGGCGAGAGAGCACAGGAGTCGTCAACACTCATGACGCCTACTTCCTATGGTGCATAGCGAACGGGCACGTCTTCGACTTAGCCTACTTAATTGCTCGCGCCATCCAACACCAAACAGAGTAGCACAAACGAGGGGTCATTTCCATGGGACCCTATGTTACATGCCTCGCGAGATACTTTGGTCTCTTCAACACCGCGGCACAATCATCATCCCTCACCTTGATAGGCCAGATGTCTCCACAGGGCATCTCGACCATTATAAACATGAGGATGATCAAGCGTCGCCGTGGGACCGATCCTCCCCAATACTAACTAGCCCATGCCACCGAGGAGGAGGATCATGAAGACATTACTGACGATGTCCCCCCACCACACGAGAGGCCACCACTGAGCCATCGCCCAGTTCATGAGACAGTTTCTCTTTCAGACATATCTGAGCACCTAACACGATTCGAGCAGCAATGCTTCTAACGCTTCGATCACATCGATGCCACCCTCCACCAGATATGTCAGCACCTTCACATTTCATCGCCGCCCTCACCTCGCAAGCCATCTAGCGATGAGGACTTCTGAGTCTTTTTTCTTTTTCCTTTATGATATTTTCATTTAAATTTTAAAATACTAATTTTCATTTTATTTTTAATTTTGACTAATGTTTATTTTAGTTATTTTTAGGTTTCATAATCACTATTACCCAATTTACATTTTCTGGCAATATCTGATTAATCCTTCAATGTTAAAGAACCAACTGATTTTATCGTAGTTAAAAAGCCTAAAATAAGACTCTAGAATATCCAACTCTAAGGAGGAAAATTTTCCATGACTCCTCCAACTTATCCTACAACTCTGAATCAAGTTTCTACACTTCCAACTCAAGGAATCCATCCAAAATTCAGGAAGTTTCACCTCTCCCTTTCTCTTTTAATATAATGCTATTAATCTCTAGAATATCTATCTTTGTACATTGAGGGCAATGTACATCTTAAGTGTGGGGTGAGTTTTAAGCTCTAACTTTTTGCATTATTCTCAAATCCTTGAATTTTGTTGAACAAATTTTGATTGATTTATGATTTTTATTGATATGTCTTGAATTAAAACATAGGCGGTTGTGCATTGATTGTTTAAACTTGAAGGCTTTAGAAAATCAAGCATGATAAGTTGATTTTTGAAAATTAAAAATTTTCTAGGTTGTTTTCCCAAGTTTAGGTATTATCTTGAAGTTTGAAGTTCACAAGGTTGACATAAAAAAAAAAACCAATAATTTCTGTGAAATTTTGAGCCTTTAGAGCATACATTCTTTCATGCTCACTTTTATTATTACTTTGAGTGAGTTAATATTGACATGTTATTCTAGAACTTGCTTTAATTATACATGTCGAGACCACATTTTTTATTTGATATACTGAGATGATAAAGGCACCTAGGATTTAACCCACTTACTTCCCAAAAGGCCTACCTCCATAATTAACCCTTAGTGAACCCCTTTAATCCTAATAAACCATTCATTGATTTACCCCTTATATTAACCCCCAAGACTTACTCTTTTTTATTCATTAAGAATTTTTCCTATTAACCTTTTTATCGAGATTTGATTTGAGAAGTTGCCTAACTATGTTTTCCATTTCAGTTGTTAAATTTTTATTATTGTACTTGATTTGTTCTTAAAAAAAAGTTGAAAGAATATCCATTATTAGTTCTATGTTTTTATGAGCTTAAACAGTAAATTCCACATCTTTAGAAAAAGCTCGTATTATTAATGTAATTATTCATTATTAGTCTATTTTTCTAGTTAGGTAATTTTCCAACCTCCTCTTTTAGCCTGTGACCACGCCCCCTAACCAAGCCACATTACAACCCTTTTTAAAGACCTTTTGATGGATGTATCATCTCAATTTATAGTGATGGAGATTTGATTTTCATGCAAGCCTATGGTAATAAATTTTCATGTTGACTATTGAGTGCTTAATTTATTGTCCCTTAAACACTTCAAGTGATTTGAGTGAATCCTTAGTGAGGATGTTAACTCTGTGATATTTTGAATCAAAGGTGATTACTAGATAAGGGGGGATACCTATGTTTTTCATGAATAAAATGCTCAACTTGGATTGTTTGAAACTTTGATGTTATTTTAGTTGAATTCTCAATGTATGATTACCTATGGATTATTTTGTAACATTATTGATAGGAGTTATAAATTGAGAAGAATGAAATTTAATTGTGAGTTGAGAATTTTGCTTGAGGACAAGCAAATGCTTAAGTCTGGGGGTATTTGATAAACCGTAATATATACATATTTTAATCCCACATTTGGCATACTTTTGGATGATTTATCCCTTGAATTGTGAATTTTGATGCTCCTAATCCTTTAATTTCATGTTTTATACTTAGGAGAGCATAGGAGGATGAAAAAAACGAGAAATGGGCCAAAGTGAGAAATCAACACGGCCTGGACCACACCACATGCCCGTGCCACTTTAGCAGACTCGAACATGGCCCTGGACTCGATGCACACGGGCGTGTCCCTGTCGTGACCTATTTTAATTCCACTTGGAATAAGACACTTGTGGGCCAAGTAAAGCATCCCGAAAGCCTGTATAAACACCATAGAGGGCAACCTAAAAGGGGAAGTTGGATAGAAGGCCTCTGTCAGGGCTTTTGGCAGGAGCAAAGCCAGAGAGAGCTGAAATTAAGGAATTATTAGAAGAAAACCAGTTGATCCATCTCAGAAGCCGAAATTATGCTCAAGACTGAGGATTTTTCCTTCAATTTCCTACAGGGGGTTTTAGGATTTTTCTTTATGTTTTGTTATTTAATTTCTTCTGAGATGTATTCTTTTCTAAACATGAACTAAACCCCTCAAATACCTGAGCGGGATGAAACCTAGGACGGATCTTATTATTATTTTCTAAACTGTATGATAAATACTTGATTTGTTCTTAATTATGTGTTCTTAATTCTTGTGTTAATATTTCAGGATATTGATTCAAGTATTGATGTGCTTATTCAGAGCAGCAAAAGTCCCTGTTTAAGAGTAGATCTATCATAGTTAAGCGGAGTTGATCGCACTCCTAGAGGTAGGACGACAAAAATCTGTCGGATTAGGGTCAAACCTAATATGGGAGTCCATAGATCAAGTTAATGCAACACTAGGGGTTTTAATTAGAAAGATATTTTAATTAATCAACCTAGGGTTAGACGTTAGTAGCCTCGAGAAAGGTATTAATATAAATTAGGGAATCCTACGGATCAAGTCAAGTGAATAAATCATCTGGTTCAGAGTTAAATAACAAGTGAAGTCTAGGTGGATTCTTCCTCTGGTATTGTCTTAATCAATTGGTTTTCTCAAAAGTATTTTCCCAATTCATTCTCTGTGTCTTGGCACCTTAGCTTAGGAATTAGTTAGAAAAACATCAATCCCTTTTATTTTAAGGCTAGATAATAAAAAGAAAATCAGTACTAGTACATTTGGTTCCCTTGGGTTCGACATTCCGGTCTTGCCACAAAGCTATACTACTGTTCGATAGGTGCACTTGCCTCAATCATGGTGATAGTTTAGTTTTTAGGCTCGATCATTCGTTATATAAATATTAAAACTCTCAAATCACGGTCAATATGCCGTGTGGATAAGTTAGAATGCCAAGGTTTGGCACACGAGCCAGGGCCACAGGAGTGTCAAGGCCGGGTAAAATTAGTCAGTGTCGACCACGGGTGGAAGATACGGGCATGTCTTAGAGGTACACGGGCGTGTCCCTAGACCAACACGGGCGTGTGGCCTCTGTTTGGAAGAAAACTTTTCCAAGTTCACAAGAGCTCCGGGATAAGTTTTGAAACATCTCGGAAGTATGTTTAGGGCCTCCTAGGCCGAGCATGTGCAAGTGATGGGTTTAAACAAAATTTTATAACCCTATTAGAGATGTTTAAGCAAGAATTTTTTGGTAATGCCTCAAACCCTATTCCGGCGTGAATACGGGTAAGGGGTGTTACATTTAGTGGTATCAGAGCTATGGTTTAGTCAGTTCTCGGACTAACCTAGCGTGAGTAAGAGTCTAGCTATACATGTCATAGGTGGATCGTGATAGTGTGATATCTCCCGGCTCTAACGAAATTATTTTGTTAAGACAGAGATGATTTCCAACCGAGCTAAATCCAATAATGTTGTAAGTGATAATGAGGTAATTGAAATGTGCTTATGCATTGTTGAAATTCAGAGAGGTATGAATACAAGTTTATAACATATGTGTGATAAAGTATGAAATGAGATAATTCTAAGTTGAGGATTGAAATGAGAGTTATAAAGTGATAAGCTTATCTGTATTGGCTTGATATGCATATGATGTTCTATACTCGACCGATTGGGTTAGGTGTATGCAGTGAGTAAACATATTCAAAGAACTGGATATGTGTGTAGGTACGACTATTAGAATGATGTATGAACAATATGTCCACATAGTTGAATTTCATGTGCGATTGCTAAAGTAGAGGATGTATAATGTTTTGTTTTATGACTCTGTTATGAAACCACACATATCATAGTGTGAGAGTTAAACTGAGAAGTTTGACTAAGTAGAATGCAGGAGATGAGTACGGTTGTTTAATGATAAATTGATGAATAAGACCATGGTTAGACCATGGCAATACATGAGATCCCATATAAACCATGTCTGGGACATGGCATTGGCAACGATATGTGATCCCGTGTAAGACTATATCTGGGATATGGCATCGACATCGAATAGTGATTCTGTGTAAGACCACATCCGGGACATAGCTTCGGCATGAAATCGTGTAAGACCATATATGGGATATGGCGTCAATATTGATATAAGATCCCGTGCAAGCCCATATCTAGGATATGGCATCGGCATCAATATGAGTTTCCATGTAAGACCATATCTGGGATATGGCATTGGTATTGATATGAGATTTTGTGTAAGACCATAGCGAGGCTATGGCATCGTGATGACAAGTAAGGTGATAGCTGGACTATGATGTTGTGATACGAGTAAGACCATAGTTGGACTACAGGTAAACGACATACTTAAATCTGTAAGACATTCTTTAATTGATAAGTGATGGTAATAGAAATTGGAGTTAAATATTGAGTACTCGAGTAGACATTAATGTGGAACTTGAGTAAGTGAAGTTGCTGTTTGAGATTATAAGTGATAGAAACAATTGTAGCATGAGTAAGCGTGAAAGCTCGCCTGGAGCGAGTTGTGTGACTACGATGATATTTCATTAATGATGAATGTTAAATCACATGTATGTAGTCACGAGAGTCAAGTTAGGAGCTCCATGACCTCACCCCCTTACCATTGTTGGATCATGATGAGATATTTATGAGAGTCAAGTTGAGTAAGTTCATGGGTATGGAATAAAAGAGTTTAGTGTCGAAACAATTAGTATTGTATATAAAGATAAAGGTGATTAGAGGATGAGAAATAGTTTTGATAAGTATGTCTGAATGCTTTGATGATTGTATTGATTATACAATGTTAAGAGCAAAGAGAAAGTTAGCCTAGGCTATTTGACTCAATTGAGTGTGAAGCCTGAGGTGTATGTTTATTGAGACCTTCCTGAAGTGATGTTCATTAATGAAAGGAATAGTCAAGGAGTTTCGAGAACAAAAATAGTTAGAGAAACAATATTTGAACTGCGAGAGTGTTTGATCATGAAAACCGTAGTTGTATGGATCATAATGATCTCTTGAGTATTATGTATTAATATTTGTTGCCTTTCAGGGGTGATGTAGTTGTTCTTCTCATTAATCGTGATCGTGTGAGAATGTTAGCTGACTGTAAGATTAGATAAAACAGTTGTCGATTTAGTCAATTGAAATCGACATTCTTTTATCTCTTCGTAACCTTATTCTGATACTTTGAGGAGGAAGTTGATGATAAAACGTTATGTGTGATTCCTCTTATAATTCCGTTGATCATGATTATCTTTAAAGTGTGTGTTCTCTCAGTTGTGATAGTTATATCTACTATGATTGCGCTTTTGATTTGATTGTAGAAAGGTGATAATTCTAGTATAAGAAATGAAATCACAAGTTTCACATTGTGCGATGGGTTTTCGGGTAAGCCGAATAGGGTTAATGCACTCGATTGAGATGTCCCTGCTATCTTGGAATATGACGATAGTAAAAGTTTTAAATTAGCACATTAAGAGAAACTCAAACGAGAGTGTGTTTGAAATATATTCTCGGTGAGGAGAAAAGAGTAGATTGATGTATTGCGATATGGTTCGAGTTATGTATATATTTAAGCATGAATCAATAAAGAGAATGAAATTCTTTGTGTACATGAGTAAGGAGCATGATACAGAGGTATGCTTATTGAAACATTTTAACCGTGATGGTTAAGTTGAAAGTCATTAAAGGTACTATTAAGTGAAAGTTTTAGTAGTGAGTTTAGTATGAATCAAGAAAAGGAGTTTGTAAGATTGCATGTGATTAATGCAACATCTATGTTGGTATAATTGAGAATGCTTGGTATCATATTGATGCATGATACTCTACTAAATTGAGTAGTTAATGTTGAACGAAATGTTGAAGTCCTTGTGGACCATATTGAATATGAAAATGCTATAGTCAAGATATGAAATAGATAAGGTCCCGTATAAGACCATGTCCGGGACATGGCCTCGGCACTGAGTTGAAAGTCCATATAAAACCTTATCCGGGATATGGCATTGTCATTTAGAGGTGACTCCATGTAAGACCACCTCGGGGATGTGTCATTGGCTTTGTACCTACATCAATGACGATGAATATGCGTCTTTGATTATCCCTTGTATGACGATGAATATGCGTCTTTGATTATCCCTAGTTATCAATGGGATAAGTAGATGAATTGGAAGTAGAAATGAGACTAGTATTAAAGTCATGTGAATGAGTGAATACAGGTACTCGTGAATAAGTCTCGAAGAAGCTATTACGAGGTTTAGCACGGTATGTGTAAATAAGGGCAATTGTAAGTAAGTATGACAAGAAGCCTATGACTTGTGTATGTTTAGTTAATGCCATGGATGGTATTCTAAATAAGCTCTGAGTGAGTTTGACTAAGATGTTAAGAAACTTAGGTTGAATAAAATTTCCATTGTTGATGTTACCTTGAGGTAAAATTTGTACATTGATGAATTCAGAACTTCATGTTTACTCATGCAAGACTAAGAAAAAGTGCAGTTATATGCATAAATGTTTTGACAATAGAGTACATTTCACGATATGGTTGAGTTTATGGTCAGAAGTAGTCGACCACTAAAAGCTGAGTTTTCAAAGCGTACAAGTCAGGACTATTACAGTCGGTGAATGCCTTAAAGAGAATGTGAGATAAAACCCTATAGATTTCAAATTTGGATTGACATAATTCCCAAGGAGGGGGATGTCATTCGAATTATAGTGAATCAATCGGTAAAGATCTGAATGATCATTTGGACATGTACAGAGTTCCCAATTGGTAGATTACTGAGTATATGCCCAGGAGGAAGAGTAATCTAGGTCTCAAGTTGTGCTTCGATCTTGTGTACTTTAGCTTAAAGGTTGTTTGAGAAGAAACTTGAGGATAAGTTGATTTGTGATTTTTAAGAGTTGGTAGTAACGTTTCAGGAGTGTTAGGAGCAACTTCTCCTGGAAAAATTTTCAAGGATGAAAATCTTAAAGGAGGGGAGAATTGTAACAGCCCGATTTAGGGGCTGGTCAAAATAGTGATTTCAAGGTCACTAATCCGAGGTTAGGGAAATTATTTTCATGTTATTTTATGTGTTATAACATGTTTATAAGGATGAATGAAAATTTTGGTGAGGATGTTCCCGGATCAACATTTAAAATATAGAAATACATGTGGATAACTATCCATGAATGTATAATAACAGTGGGCTGTGTGTGTTGCCATCTGATTAATTATTAAATGATAGACTGTGTGCGATACCATCGCTTATAAAATCATTTGGTGGGCTAAGTGTGATACCACCATAATTATAAATGATTGGTGGGCTATGTGCGATGCCACCCTATTAGAGATTGAGGGTGGACTAAGTGCGAAACCACCGAGAGATTGGTAGTATGAGTGACCTATTGAAAATGTTTGATGTGTTGTTTTATATGATCATATGGTGACAAATGCAGGGATGTATGCAAATTAACACGAGCAATTGGCTTGTAGCATGGTTAGAATGTGGTAAAAGACAGAATGAGTAAGTTTCAAGAATGGTTAAGTAGGTAACCATAAGTATAAGAGTAAAACTCTTTATAATACATTGTGGTTGAGTATATTCAATGAATATCAGTAGTTGATAGTTATATGCATATGAACTTACTAAGCATTATTGCTTACTCCTTTCCTTTCCAATCTCTTATAGGTTAGCTTAACTAGCTCCGGTTGGAGACCGCCGGAGATGTTTTCACACTATCGGGCAGACACTTGGTATGAGGTTTCAAGTCCTTATGATTTATGGCATGTATAAGGGTCTTAATTTTGTTCATTTCAAGTTATAGTTAATGTGCCAAATGTGTTGGCCTAAATGAGTTGTGAGATGATTGTGTATAGCCATGGATGATAGCTCAAGTAGATTGTAATTGTACTAGAAATAGTTCTCCCTCATGTATGGGATGAAGACTTCATTTTTTTTTTTATGATTAAATGTGATAATTCAAGTGTTATATTGATGATACGTGAAGTTATGTGATGGTGTATAAATGTATGCAAGTGATAGTGGCAAAGGACTTGGTTGATAGCCTGCTAATTGTCCACATGGGTAGACCCACGGGTATGTGACTAGACCGTGTGGGAGGCACAGTTAGCACATGGGCGTATGCCCCAGGCCGTGTGAAGTCCGCTCCTTGTACTTGGAATTTAAATCGCCCCACGGCTGAAGCACACAGACGTGTAGATAAGTCAAAATGCCAAGGTTTGGCACACGGGCTAGGGCCACTAGCATGTGAAGGCCGTGTGAAATTAGTCAGTGTCGACCACGGGTGGAAGACGCAGGCATGTCTTAGGGGCACACGGGCGTGTCCCTAGACCAACACGAGCGTGTGGCCCTTGTTTGGAAGAAAAGTTTTCCAAGTTCTCAAGAGCTCCCGAATAAGTTATGAAACATCTTAGAAGTATGTTTAGGGCCTCCTAGGCTGAGCATGTGCAAGTGATAGGTTTAAACGAAATTTTATAACCCTATTAGATATGTTTAAGAAAGATTTGTTTGGTAATGCCTCAAACCCTGTTCCGGCGTGAATACAGGTAAGGGGTGTTACAAAAGGATAGAAGATGAACAGAAGTTAAAAGAAAAGAAGGGAAGGTTTGGCTATGAGAGAAAGAAAATATCAAAGATGAGGAGAAGAATGACACGAATGGTCAGAAGGGAATGACACGAGTGGTCGGGCCAGTAAATCTGAGATAAGACTTGAGAGAACCCAAAATGCAAAAAGGTGAAAAACCCCAAACTCTCCACAAAGAAATTCGGCACTCTCCTATCAACACTCACAAGAACCAAACAAGGAAATCCTAGTGCCGAAAATGCTCCCTCTTTTCCTCTTAGCCGAATTTCACTAAGACCTTAGAGTCCCACATGGCCACAACTCTCCTCACACTCCAAATTCCTTGAAAATCTCCACAAATCACTCCCCTTATCCCTCATTTATATCCTCCAAAACAACTCCAAGACCAATTCAAACTTCACCTTGCAGAGTTTCAGTCCAACTCCACTTCTCCTGCTATAAGGAAATAAAATAAATATTCTTTTGCATCCAAGGGATTCAAACCCAAGCTCTCGCATCAGCCAATTCACGCCACTTGCCACTAAGCAACAAGCTCCTCTTGTGTCATAAAACAAGCATTTTTACTAATAAGGCCTAAGTGCCAGTGTCCAAGTTCATTTAAGGGAAAAATAAAAATTTTGCAAGAGTCAAGACTTGAACCCAGGCTTCTCACACACCCCCATACACACCAAATCACTTAGCCATTAAAGCAAACAAGCGATTTGTGTCAGAACATGCAAAATTACAGACCCTAAATATTTGGGGCGTTACAGTTACTCTTTATGCCATTTGACGCATAGCTTCTCGAACCACTCTCAGTACTACTGAACACATTGAGGGACTAATGAGACAAAACAATAAGGAGAGATTTTCCCTTTCGATTTAACGCAGAATAGGTACTTGAAGAGGACTTTGAGGAACAAGTAAAGATTGTATGGAATTCAACTAATGATGAACTCCCAGGAAAACTCACAATGTTGAGCAACTCGTTAAAAGAATGGACTAGGATCACTAAAGGGAACCAATAAAAAAAGAGAAAAATTAAACGAAAAGTTCATGATCTTAATGAAGATGATCCCGAAGAATAATGATTAGCAGAAATAATAGAAGTCAAGCTAACGTTGAATATGAAAGCAGATAATGAAGAAATATTTTTGGGAATAATGATTAAAGGCGAGCTGGCTTAGAATGGGTGATCAAAATATGGCTTTTTTCACAATTTTACATCCTATTGTAAAAAGATAAACACAGTAAAGGGGCTTGAAAACAAAAGTGGTAGGTGGATGAAAGGGGATAAGGATTACTTGAGTTAGTGACAAAATATTTTAAATATCTTTTCTCCTCAAAATCTTTACAATATTGTGAGAATTTATGAACGGAAATTCAACCCTACATATTTGGATACCTTAGTGAGGGACTTTCAGCTAGTTTTAAAGAAGAAGAATTATGTGATGCGTTAAAGTCAATGGTTCCTCTAAAGGCTTCAGATAAAGATGGCTTCGTGCTCTCTTTTTTCAAAAATATTGTAATATTGTAGGAAAGGATCTGACTAGCTTTTATTTAGAAATTTTGAACAACCAGAAAGAATTAGCCATTATAAACAGAACCAATATCGTCCTAATCCTGAAAGTATTGAGGCAAAAGAATATGGGTCAATTTAGACCGATTAGCCTTTGCAATGTAGTATTTAAAACAATTTCGAAAGTTATAGTTAACAGATTCAGAAAAGCCCTTAGCTATTGCATTGAGGAAGCACAAGGAGCATGTAACACACCTAACCCTATCTGTCGTCGGAATAGGGTCACGGAGCATTATTGGAGTTTACAGGACGAATACAGTTAAGTTATATCAATTACTATTCATATCCAAAACCAATCATTTTGAACCATATTGTCCCTTAATTTGACCCTCGAGACCTAATTTACACATTAGAAACAAGTCGGGACTAAACCGGAAACTTAGAGAATTTTTTGAGAAATTTCAATTTTTTTCTTAAATACAAGGGTTACAAGCCCGTGTGGGCAGGCTGTGTGACTCACACGGCCAGGTGACACGCTCGTGTCTTAGACCGTGTGGGCATTTGATGTGAGGCACACGAACATGTTCCAGCCAGTGTTCAAATTAGGGTAGCTACTGATTTGGGTCACACGACCAGCCACACACCTGTGTGCCAGGCCATGTGGACAATTTAATTTTCGAAAATTAGGTATAGGATTCACACAGCTAAAACACGTCCGTGTGTTGGGTCGTGGGATTCACACGGTAGAGACAGACACCCGTGTGATCAACTCTGAGCATTTTATTTTTCAAATTTTAAGATGCAGGGGACACACGGCCAAACCACACGCCCGTGCGCGTAGTCGTGTGTCATACACGGCTGAGACACACACCGTGTGAACGAAAATAGGCAATTTTCATGGTCACTTTTCTCACCCAAATTGTCTTCAACCTACAACAACACTTACATATGTATACCAACCAATTCAAGACATTAAAACCAAGTCAATATTAACATTATATTATCATCTCATGTATTCAAACTTCTCTTTGGTAAAACATATATACTTTCCATAATTCAATCTAACCATAACAAGGACACATATATTAACCATATTATAACCTCGTATTTATATTCACTAAACATACCATCATTAACCATTCTAATGGCTAAATTACAAACAACCATTTATATGCCAACGTTGGGCAAGTTATCCTATACATGTCATTATACCAAAATAAGTTTTCTATTTATACCAAAATAAGCTGAAGGATAATGTGATGGTCCTTCACTTGATTCCAACCTTTATGAGCTTTCGAGCACTCTAAAACAGAGGAAAAAAACTGAGTAAGCATTTCAAATGCTTAGTAAGTTCGTATAACAGGAAATTCACTTACAAATCATATTCATTTAAAGTAAGCATACAAACATGCATCCAAAATTATATGGCCAATTGCGTAAACACATGCTCTCATCAAAGAAGTTAGTCATAAAATTTACATTATTTTCAAGAAAACAGAGATGAGCTCAACATACATCCATTTCCAGGTATTTCAGGAATATTCAAAATATAATTCATTTAATTCTCATATTTTCTCATATCAAGAGTTTTATCCGTTGAATCATTGAAACATCGATGGATACCCAAATAGTACACATAAGATGTACTTATCATTGATCCGTCAATTCTTATACAGGGGTACTCATTTGAGTATATAATCGAGAAGCACACTCTCAAGCCTTATAACAGAAACTTTACACAGAGCCATATCGGGAAGCCCACAAAGATCCTATCGGGAAGCTTATCTGGGCTATATAACAGGAAGCTCATAAGAGCCATAATCAAAAAGTTCACAAATAACCGTATTGAGAAGCTCACGGAGAGCCTATCAGGAAGCTCACAAAGAGCCATGTAACAGGAAGCTCTGGATAGCCATATATCAGGAAGCTTACAAAGATCCAATTTAATAGGAAGCTCATGAAGAGCCTATAATCGGGATGCTCATAAGAGCCAAGGTGTGTCCACAACAAATATAGGATCAAAACCTATCGGGACGCTCAGAAGAGCTATAACGGGAAGCTCGCAAGAACCATACATGGGAAGCTGGCTATAATAATCTCGAAGGTACCTGGTGTTCAGATTTTACTTGCTGACATATCAAACACTTAGATACAAGTTCAGAAATGTTACCGTTTCATTCCCAGCCACTAGTACATCTTTTTCAAGTCATGGTACATTTTATTAGTTCCTGGATGAATAGACATAATACCATTGTGAGCTTCGTACAATATCTTCTTTACAAATTTTGAATTCTTTGGCACACATATTCTGCCTTTGAATAACAGACAATCATTAGACCCAATCTAAAATTCTGAATCACAATTAAACTCACACTGTACCCGTTTAGCTCGTAATTCATCATCATTTTTCTAAACTTTAGAAATCTGCTGTAGAAACGTAGGTCTAGCTTTTAGCTCAACTGTGATTGAACCATCTTCAGATAATGATAACTGGGTATTCATTGCTTGTAAGGAAAACAAAGATTTTCTACTCAAAGCATCAACGACCACATTGACTTTTCCCAAATGATAACCAATAATCAGATCATAATCTTTTAATAACTCAAGTCACCAACGCTGTCTCAGATTCAAGTCTTTTTGCGACATCAGATACTTCAAACTTTATGGTCGGTGAATATATGACATTTTTCACCAAACAAGTAAAGTCACCAAATTTTCAATGCAAACACAATAGCTACCAACTCTAAATCATGTATTGGGTAATTCTTTTCATGTGGTTTTAGCTGTCTAGAAGCAAAGGCTATTACTTTACCTTATTGCATTAAGACACAGCCTAAACCATTTAGTGATGCATCATTGTAAATTACAAACTCCTTACCCGATTCAGGCTGAACTAATACGGGTGCTTCAGTCAACAAGGCTTTTAATCTGTCAAAACTTTGTTGACATTTATCAGTCCATTCAAACTTCACATCTTTTTGCAACAATAGTGTCATCGGAAAAGCTATCATAGAAAACCCTTGTACAAATATCCAATAATAACCAGCTAATCCTAGAAAACTCCTAAGTTCAGACTCATTTTTCGGTGGATTACAATTAACAATAGATGAAATTTTATTTGGATCCACCCTGATACCTTTTCCAAATACTATATGTCTAAGGAAACCGACTTTCCAAAGCCAAAACTCACATTTACTGAATTTGGCATATAGTTGTTTCTCATGTAGAGTTTGTAACACAATTCTCAGATGATCAACATGTTCATTTTCATCCCGAGAATATACTAGAATATCATCAATAAATACTACCACAAATCTGTCTAGATACGGTCTGAAAATTCTATTCATCAGATCCATAAATACTGCAGGTGCATTCGTCAAACCGAACGGCATCACAAGAAATTCATAATGCCCATACCTGGTTCTGAAGGTTGTCTTCGGTACATCTGAGTCTTTCACTCATAACTGATAATAGCCAGAACAGAGATCAATCTTTGAAAATACAGTGGCACCTCTCAACTAGGCAAACAAGTCATTAATACGGAGAAGTGGATACTTATTCTTTATTGTAACTTTGTTGAGCTATCTATAATTAATACATAACCTCAACGATCTATCTTTCTTTTTAACAAACAAAACCAGCACACTCTAAGGTGATGAGCTGGGTCGAGCAAAACCTCTGTCTATTAATTCTTGCAACTATGCTTTCAACTCAGTAGGAGCAATTCTATAAGGTGCTATAGATATCGGTGTTGTTCCAAGAACAAGATCTATGGAAAATTCCACCTCTCTAACTGGTGGTAATCTGGGTAGTTCTTCCAGAAACACATTAAGAAACTCACAAATAACTGACTCTGACTTAATCTTCGACTCAGATACTTTAGTGTCCAACACATATGCAAGATAAGCATCATACCCTTTTCTGATATATTTCTGTGCTAATATAACTGAGATTACATTGGACAACCCATCCAATTTATTAGATTCAATACGAAGCAATTCACTAGTCTGACATTTTAACACAATGTACTTCTATTTACAATTTACCATTGAATCATACTGAGTTAACCAATCCATACCTAAAATTGCATCAAATTCATCAAATGGAAACAATATTAAATCAGCTAAGAAATAATAACGTCATATCATTAACGGACAATTTTTATAAACTTTATCCACCATCACATACTAGCCCAGGGGATTCAAAAGTTTAACCATGAATTCAGTGGACTCAACAGGTAAATTTTTAACAGACACTAAATTCGTCCATATGTATGAGTGTGTTGAACCTGGATCAATTAAAGTAGTAATATCAATATCAAGAAGAGAAAAAGTACCAGTAATAACATCGAGTGCAGAGGCCTCCTCACGTACATGAATAGCATATGTCCTTGCCGGTGCTCGTGCTTCAGATTTGACTGTTGAATCTTTTATCACACCTCGACTACCATTGACATTACCGGGGTGACGAGGTGGTCTGCCTCTTAGGGCAGGGTTACTCGGCCTAGAAGTCTAAACAGTATCTTTTTCAGGCTTTGCCGACAAGCCTCTGAGAAAATGATCAAAAGATCCACATCTAAAACATGCCCCACTTCTCATACGACATTCCCTGAAATGCAATTTATTACAATGTTTGCATCTTGGTTTAGGACTTCCAACGCTTTCTACACTTGTTATGGATGGGGAAAAAGAACTCGGATTTGAGCGTTGAATACTTCGATCCTGACCAGAATACCCCATAGATGTGACAGAACAATCATAATATTTCTTTGATTTGTTTGAAGCTGATGATTGTGACTTTCCCATAAATCTTTTGCTTGAAGTTCGGGCTTCCATCTCTGCTTATCTCTTTTCTTTATTTAGTTCTTCAGCTTTATGTGCTCGATCAGCCAGTACAACAAACTCTTTTCATTCTAAGATCCCAACTAACAACTTGATGTCTTCATTTAATCCCTTTTTAGACCGTTTACACATGGCAACTTCAGTCAGGATACACTCTCTAGCATATTTGATTAATCTAACAAATTCATTCTTTTTAAGCTCTAAAAATTCCTTCTTTTTCTGATCAAGGAATCTCTGGCTAATGTACTTCTTTTTGAAATCTGTTTGGAAAAAATTCCCAAGTAACATTTTCCCTCGGTACAACAGAAATTCTGGTATTCCACCACTGATACGCTAAGTCTTTTAGCAAAGATACAACACACTTCAAACATTCTTCAGGTGTACAAGATAATTCATCCAAAATCCTGATAGTATTCTCTAACCAAAATTTAGCCATTTCCGGATTGTCATCAGCTGTTGCTCTGAATTCTTTTGCCCCATATTTACGAATTTTATCTACTGGAGGTTTACCAGTTTTAATAAGTTCAGTACCTTGTGGCATATCGGGAACCGGTTGAGAAGCAGGAGGGGGAGGTTGTTGTACAGCAAGGTTTTCTCTTAAGAATTCTGTGAACCATTCATTTATCATTTGAAAGAAGGCTTGTTTTGCCTCCTAACCTCGACCCTCAAATTTGGGCCTTCTACTACTACTAGATGCAGCTCTTTGAACTGAATCTGGAGCATTGCTCTTAGCTTCCTCGGATTTAGCTCTAGCTCGGTTGGACGACATTACTATATGAAAAACACATTTAAAATGGTCAGAATATATCACACTATCACAAATTATATATAATGTCATGTATAGCTAAACTTGTACTTGCTACGTTAGTCCGAGAATCGGCTAAACTGTAACGCACCTAACCCTTATTCGTCGTCGAAACAAGATCACGGAACATTACTGAAGTTTATAGGACAAATACAATTAATTTATATCATTTACTGTTCATATCTGAAACCATTCATATTTAATCATATTGTCCCTTAATTTGACCCTCGAGACCCAATTTACACATTAGAAACAAGTCGGGACTAAACCAAAAACTCAGAGAAATTTTCGCAAAATTTCAAAATTTTTCTTAAATAAAGGGGTTACACGCTCGAGTGGGCAGGCCATATGGCTTACACGGCCAGTTGACATAGCCGTTTCTTAGGCCGTGTGGGCATTTGATGTGAGGCAAATGGTCGTGTCCCAGCCCATGTTCAAATTAGGGTAGCTACTGATTTGGATCACACAACCAGCCACACAACTGCCAGGACATGTGGACAATTTAATTTTGGAAAATTAGGTGCATGATTCACATGGCCAAGACACACGCCCGTGTGTTGGGCTGTGTTTCACACGGCAGAGACTCACGCCTGTGTCTTTGCCCGTGTGATCAATTCTGAGCATTCTGTTTTTCAAATTTTAATATGCAAGGGACACACAGCCAAACCACACGCTCGTGTGCATGGACGTGTGTCACACATGGCTGACACACACACCCGTGTGTCTACCCGTGTGGACGAAAATAGGTCATTTTCATGGCCACTTTTCTCACCCAAATTTTCTTCAACCTACATCAGTACTTACATACATATACCAACCAATTCAAGACATTAAAACCAAGTCAATAATAACATTGTATAAGATATATCATCACATGTATTCAAACTTATCTTTTGTAAAACATATATGCTTTCCACAATACAATCTAACCATACCAAGCACACATATATTAACCATATTATAACCCCACATATGTAACAGCCCGATTTTGGGCCTAGTCAGAACAGTGGTTTTGGGACCACAAATTCGACGTAGTAAAATTCATTTTTATTATATTTTTATGGTCTACAGTTTTATAGAATGATTTCATGAAAATTTCATTAAAAAATTTGACGTTTGGGAACTCAATTTAGTTTAAAAGACTAAATTGTAGAAAGTGTATAACTTGAATTCTATATTTTAAAGGTATCCAATTGCTATGATATTTTAAATTAGAGGTCCTTAGATGGTAATTAGACCATTATACTTCATAATGGACAAAAATGGACATGGTTAGGTATGTTTCTAAAGTTTTACATTAAAGGCATTTTAGTAATTTGGTAATTAAATTTAAAAAGTCAAAATAAAAGCCAATTTTTGTCCATCTTCCTCCCATGGCCGAATTTTACAAGGGGAAACCATGGCTAGGGTTTTTCAAGCTTCCAAGCTCGATTGTAAGTCCGTTCTAGCCCCATTTTTAGTGATTTTTATGTTTTTGAAATCCTTGTAACATGATCTATCTATTTCTACCACTAATTTAAGATATGATCAAGGTTTAGGGTTTTAACCATATTAAATATGTGTGTATTTTGATGTTTGATGGTAGAAAATGCATGTTTGTTGTATGTTAAACGACTTTTGCTAACTGATTTTAGGTAAAAATGTCAAAAAGGACTTATTCGTAAAAGTTATAAAATGAGTAGAAAAATGTGAATAAATGAGAAATGTGGGCTTTTATGAGTATGAAAATGGTTCATCTAGGCTTGGGTTTTGAAGAAATTGAATGAAATTCATTTTACGAGCCTAGGGACTAAAGTGTAAAAATGTCAAACTTTAGGGGCAAAAATGTAATTTTTCCATAATGTAACTTTTGGAATGAAATGAATAATGTGATGATTAAATGAAATGAATTTGGTATTATAGATTAAGAAAAAATGAAGTTCGAGTCTAGATCAAGGAAAACCAATGTGTTTGACAATTATGTCCATTTCCGCTATTTTTGTATCGTGGTAAGTTTGTATGTAAATAATGCTATGTTATTATTATATTTATAATGTTTTGATGTTACATGAATTGTATGATTGACTCTATGGATGAAATTGACGAAGTTTTGACAAGCGAGTAAATCCCGGTTGATCCTTAAGAATAGATAGGATACAAACGTCATGACATTAGGGTTACTCAGATTATGTGTAAGACCATATCTGGGATATGGCATCGATATGAGACTTCGTATAAGACCATAGCTGGGCTATTGGCATTGATATGAGATTACACGTAAAACCATATCTGGGATATGGCATTGATACGGTACTGTGTGTACTAGATTCCCGAGTATCCTTTAGTATTCCAAATGGTTCAACGGGAAATGTTGACAAAATGTTCAACGGGTATGTTGAAGATGAGAAAGTACGTGATTATGTTACGAGTTGGTACAGATATGTACGAAAAACTCAAAGAAAATGGATTCGGTATATGATAAACAATTGGTAAGAATGTGATTGAGTAAGTTGTGCTTATGAAGCTTAAATGACATTTATGTGGATATGTGTTATGTTATTCATATGATGAACTATTGGTATATGACATTTATGTTGATATGTGTCATGTTGATAATAAATGACATTTATGAAGTTTAAATGGCATTCATGTTAATATTTGTTAAGTTATTTATATGTCAAATGTATGAATAATATTTTGTATTATTTACATATGAACTTACTAAGCTATATAGCTTACCCCCCCTTCCTTTCCTATGTTTTATAGTGTCATTAAGCTTGCTCGGATTTGAGATCAACGGAGATCCTATCACACTATCAAGCTATCACTTTGGGTATTGATGAATTCAAGTATTTTGAGTTTATGGCATGTATAGGGACTTAGTTATTTTGTTATATGTGTCATTATGATTGTGGCCAATGTGTTGGCTTGTAATTGTCAAAGGCTTGTTTTGATATTTGGCCATGTAGATTGGTTTATTTGGGCTATTGTAACACCCCAAACCCGGCCCATACACTACGACCGAATTTGGTGTGCTACAGAGAAAGTATTTTTTTGAAAATCCCTTTAAGCCGATTTAAGTTCTATCGAAAATCTTCCATTTCCATTTGTTTTGCTAAAACCATACTTAGTTTGTTTTAAAAAAATATTTATTAAGTCGGGTTATTATAGATTTCATTTGTACCCGATGGCACTTTAAAACATTTTGCGTTTGATTTGAGGAAACATGTGCACCCGTTTTAATTTCATTAAAAAGTTTAAACAAAATATTCAAAACATGTAAAGATAATAAAAATAATCCTAGGAGGCCTTATTACAACTTATTTAAAATAAAACCAACATTAAAATATAATAAAACAAAATCCAAGTTCATCTAATTAAAATTCCACCGCATGGCCACCTCGAGTCCATCCGGCTCCATCTCCGCGATCTACTAATCTGCAAAATGTTAAGGGAAGGGGTGAGTCACCAAGACTCAGTGTGTAATCCCCCACCCGGTAAGGTAACTCATACACAAGTCATTAATAAACATGCACATGCAACCTAACCTAACCATCCATACTCCTTTTCTACCCCGTGTGGTCAAAACCACTGATGAAGTAAAGTCACAATTTAAATGATGGGGCCAACCCATCTTGTGGTCAAAACCACTGATGACCATAGGTCACAAAATATCAAGTGTGGTCAAAACCACTGGTGGTACCAAACCACTGGGACTTAGTCGCAAATTATCAATCGGTGTGGTCAAAACCACTGATGACTATAGGTCACAAATAGTCTGATGGGGCCAACCCATCTTGTGGTCAAAACCACTGACGACAGTCCATAATTCATCCCCCTCCTCTCATCAATCCCACCATCACATGCTTTTATAACAATTTTCATAAATCATACCGTAGCATTTAATCATCATGTGATGGCATGCAAATCATATATCAAAAATCACCAGTTAGGGGACTTACCCGGAATCCATGTTTAAGCCCACAAGCATATCATAGATCACTACTAAAATTTATACTCAAGACAATAATAAAGCAAGTTTATTAATAAAGTGTGTAAAGAGTTTACACACCTGTTTCTACCGAAATTCCTAGATCCCGAAGATCCGATCTACGTCGCTAGATCTCTTGTCTTACAAATGATTTGGTTTCCTACCAAATCCCGAGCCAAGCGATGGTTCACCTCGACAATCACCACACCTTAAGACACAAAATAGTTAACCTCCAAGCCTTCTTGACTTAACGAATACCTAAAGGAAAAGATTACTAAATCAAGTCCTTACCACCACTTACCTCCCTTTTAAACCGATTGGGGAAGAAGAGAGCACCCTTTTCTTTAATGTTAAGCCAAAACTACAAAGACAAATAGGGAGGAGTAGATTTGGCTAAAGAGATGCTGGAATTTTGAATAATTTTGGGCAGTTTGTCTAAGGGAATTTTGCAGCAAGATGGTAGGGGTTCGGCTAATGGAGGAAGAAAAGAAAAAGAAAATATGTAGGGGAAATCAATGGTGATTTTTGGCTAAGTAAAAGAGGAAGATGCTTTGGAAAATTTTGAAGGATTTCCTAGGGAAATTCTGTGACAGAGAGAGAAAAAGAAGAAGAAATAGTTGCTGGAATTTTTGGGCACTTCTTGCTGTACAAAAATCAATTTTGAACAACCCCCCAAGGAGTCCCAATGCTGGCCAATTCCTCCCTTTTAGGTGATAAATTCCAGCTTTTATTTATCACAAAACAAAGCAGAATTATCCTACATTTAATCCCTTATTCACCTTCAACAATTAATAACAATTAAACTACTAATAATCCCCCTTCCAATGAATTTTTGCAAAAATAAAACCTTATCTTTATCAATTTAAAGAGTCCACATTCATGCCAATTCTTTCTCTCCTTCACGCCAGCAGCAAAGAGGAAAAATAAAAATCCAAATGCTGCTTCTTGGACTTGAACCAGCGACCCCAAGCAGCAGCAGCAGCCACCTTTAAGCGCCCCAAACCAACTCTTCCCTTTGGACTTTCATGTTAAATATTCCCACCATTTATTTATAATGCCATCCTAGGCCGATCCCTCTTTAATGCAAAAGAAAATAAAACTCCCAGAACGCATACTGGGTAGCTCGAACCCAAGCTCCCTGCTTAACGCCACCTCCAGACTCCTAGTGGCGCTCCAAGCCGCTCCACCACCCTGACTTTCATGCCATAAACCTCACCATTTAACTTCTAAGGCCCTCCTTCTTGGCCCCCTTTTCCTTAACGCCAAAAGCCCAAAAATAAAACTCCTCCCCCTTGTAACTCCCAAGATTCGAACCCAAGACCTACCTTTGACGCCAGCTCCAAGGCACCTAAGTGGCGCATGAAGGCCACTTAGCCATGCTGTTCTTTGTGTCACGTTTCACCCAAAATTTTATTTAACCCCTATCCCCTAGCTTCCTTCCTTTTAACCCTTAAAAAGAAATTTTTAACACTAAGTCAGGCCTAGCTCGGGTTTAAATCTAGACCTAAACATGCGAAATAAATCATAGTATTTATTTCTTCAAGCACACACACAGATGGAAACAAATAATTAAATTTTCAAACAACCCCTAATTCAGGATGTTACAATTCTACCCCCCTTAAAAATAATTTCGTCCTTGAAATTACTTACTATCGTTCAATCGTGCATCCTTAACTCATCACACTACGCTACTGTTGCGCACTCTGATCTTAAAGAACTATCATACTTCCTAGAAACATTCCCTAAATTCATAATTCAAGTTCCATACACTTTACTAGCAACATAAGAATGAACTAACGTAACCACAACCAAGACAATTGAGGGTATTCCAGAAATAAGAAAGTTACCCGTTGTCATGTCTGGCACATCTTCCTCCTCGCGATGGCCAACTGCATAAACCAACCTTGGTTGCCTCGCCTCTGCACCTTCAGCACCTCAGCCACGCCCGTTACCATTATCATTACCTCTAGCTGCACCTCGACCCCTCTGTGGTGGTCCTTCATTTCTAACCTGAGCACGGTTTTGACCCTCTGGTTGATTTTTAGATAACTTCCGAGGACAATCCCTTACACGGTGATCGAACGATCCACACTCAAAACATCCTCGATTACCATTCCAGCACTCCCCCTTGTGAGGCTTGCAGCACTTATCACACCGTGGCGGCCATTGAGGATTAGTAGCAGCAGTAGGCCTAGCAGCTTGATCCGACCCATCAAACCTCGTCCTCTTCTGTTCATTACCCGAGAACCTTGAAGGTTCCGAGCTCCTCTTATTCCAATTCCGCTCTTGGTTCCGCTTAACGGACTGTCTTACTCCCTCAGCGACTTTAGACTTCTCCACAATAACAGCAAACTCTCGTTCCTGTTGTGGAGCTATCATCATTCTCAGTTCATCTCTAAGCCCATCTTCGAACCTGACACAGCGCTCATTCTCGGTACCCACAATACCACGAGCATACCTACTCAACTGGAGGAACTCGGCCTCATATTCCGCCACTGACTTATTTCCCTGAACCAGGTTCAAGAAAGCCTTTCCTATGCGTCTACATAGCTAGTTCCATTATACTTCTTTTGGTAGGCTTCCCTGAAGAATTCCCAAGTAAGGTTCTCTGCCATCGTTCCGTCCCTTACGGTGAGCCACCACTGGTAAGACTCATCCCGAAGCAAGGAGATGATACCCTTCAACTTCTCCTCAGCGGTGAAATCCAAATCACCCATAATCCTTTCAGTGGATTCCAACCAATACTCCGCCGCACTGGGCGCCACTCCAGAAACTCCTCTGAATACTTCTGCTCCGTTAGCACGAAGTCGTTCAACCACAGACTTACGGGCTCCTGCACCCACACCAGCCCTCAAGAACTTCGTTCCAGCACTGTCTGACTTGAGATCGACATCATTTCCACTGGCCCGATCTTGAAATTGATTTCGCCGTGGCAGATCCGGCATCTCATTTTCGGACCCCACGACCGGACCTAGTTGGCTCCGACAAGGTCATCCTACCCCTACCACGGCCACGCGGTGGACGTCCACGACCTCTTGAACTCATTTTAACGATTGCGTTTATCTGACTAAGAATTTTATGCATTAGTATTTCACTTGGTTATCCGCGAAGAAATTTTATGAAGAGAGTTTAATAGAGTTTCTTTCGATCAATCAACGTTTTAAGTTCTCTATCCTAGTTCACATAGAGAAGAACATCCATTCCCTAATACCTTCCCTACTTATTCACTCTTCAGACATTTCTGTCCTGTTACTATCCCAGGGGTATTTTTGTCTTTTCCCTACAGGGCATTTTTGTAATAAAAGAAATTTTGGAAACTTCTTAATAGAACAAGACATTTTACAATTCCCAAAACTGGAGAGTATTTCAAAAATTTGCCAAATTTAAGGTACGCCAGAATTTTAGAAACTAGGGGTATTTTGGTAATTTTGTCAATCAGGGGTAATTTTGTAAATTTAATATATCAGGGATATTTTAACAGTTGTAAAACTCTGAGGGTCCTTTTTGGGAGTTTCCCTTCTTAAAACGATGACGCTGCAAAAATTTAGAATTCAGGGTCATTTTGGTAATTTTGCAAGTTGAGGGCATTTTTCGTAATTTTCCCAAAAACAAAGTATTTTTGATAGTTTGCATAGTAAGGTTTTTGGATATTTATAAAATAGTAAATTTTTTGGAAAAACCATTGAGTTGATATTTTATGAACCAAGGGCATTTTGGTAATTTTACCCCTAAGGGCTTTTTTGTAATTTTTCACAAAATTTTTCGGAAATGTTGTAAAGAGGGTTTTTCTCAGATTTAAAAGAGAAATTTTAGAAAAAGAATTTTGAAAAAGCTAAGGTTTTGTTGTTTTCTTCTTTTCCCAAAAACATGGCTAGTTCCCTTTCGGGTTTTAGTCATTATGTTTAGCCTATGACCGAGCCCTCTTGGTCAGGGTGAACCAAAGCTACGCACCAGGCAGGATTCCTGTGAAGAGGAGGTGAGTCACGAGGACTACTTAAATACCAAGCTGTTCCGGATCCAATCCTAGACATGCGCACCCAGGTTACCACACCCTAACTCGGTGACTTGGTCGTAGGTTTGTTTAATTAGGCGCTTAAAGTCTTATGTACTCTGTTTGGGGTAAACTAATCCTAGTGTTCAACCACTTAATCATACTATCTACGTTCCATACCATACCCTTCTACAGATAATAATTCATACAGAAGTTAGAGGTACTTACCTGGGCGGATTGGTGCCGAAGACTCGGTGCCATGCTGTTGAAGCCAAAATAGTTTCAAATCATTCCAATAAGGCCTACTAACATAAAAACAAAACATTTTGGGCCTTGGGCCCCCCACAGTCGAGTTTTGAATTGGGCTCTGATACCAATTTGTAACACCCCAAACCCGGCCTATACACTACGACCGAATTTGGTGTGCTACAGAGAAAGTATTTTTTTTGAAAATCCCTTTAAGCCGATTTAAGTTCTATCGAAAATCTTCCATTTCCATTTATTTTGCTAAAACCATACTTAGTTTGTTTTAAAAAAATATTTATTAAGTCGGGTTATTATAGATTTCATTTGTACCCGATGGCACTTTAAAACATTTTGCGTTTGATTTGAGGAAACATGTGCACCCGTTTTAATTTCATTAAAAAGTTTAAACAAAATATTCAAAACATGTAAAGATAATAAAAATAATCCTAGGAGGCCTTATTACAACTTATTTAAAATAAAACCAACATTAAAATATAATAAAACAAATTCCAAGTTCATCTAATTAAAATTCCATTGCATGGCCACCTCGAGTCCATCCGGCTCCATCTCCGCGATCTACTCATCTGCAAAATGTTAAGGGAAGGGGTGAGTCACCAAGACTCAGTGTGTAATCCCCCACCCGGTAAGGTAACTCATACACAAGTCATTAACAAACATGAACATGCAACCCAACCTAACCATCCATACTCCTTTTCTACCCCGTGTGGTCAAAATCACTGATGAAGTAAAGTCACAATTTAAATGATGGGGCCAACCCATCGTGTGGTCAAAACCACTGATGACCATAGGTCACAAAATATCAAGTGTGGTCAAAACCACTGGTGGTACCAAACCACTGGGACTTAGTCGCAAATTATCAATCAGTGTGGTCAAAACCACTAATGACTATAGGTCACAAATAGTCTGATGGGGCCAACCCATCTTGTGGTCAAAACCACTGACGACAGTCCATAATTCATCCCCTTCCTCTCATCAATCCCACCATCACATGCTTTTATAACAATTTTCATAAATCATACCGTAGCATTTAATCATCATGTGATGGCATGCAAATCATATATCAAAAATCACCAGTTAGGGGACTTACCCGGAATCCATGTTTAAGCCCACAAGCATATCATAGATCACTACTAAAATTTATACTCAAGACAATAATATAGCAAGTTTATTAATAAAGTGTGTAAAGAGTTTACACATCTATTTCTACCAAAATTCCTAGATCCCGAAGATCCGATCTACGTTGCTAGATCTCTTGTCCTTACAAATGATTTGGTTTCCTACCAAATCCCGAGCCAAGCAATGGTTCACCTCCGACAATCGGCCACACCTTAAGACACAAAATAGTTAACCTTCAAGCCTTCGGCTTAACAAATACCTAAAGGAAAAAGATTACTAAATCAAGTCCTTACCACCACTTACCTCCCTTTTAAACCGATTGGGGAAGAAGAGAGCACCCTTTTCTTTGATGTTCAGCCAAAACTACAGCAAATAGGGAGGAGTAGATTCGGCTAAAGAGATGCTGGAATTTTGAATAATTTTGGGCAGTTTGTCTAAGGGAATTTCGGCAGCAAGATGGTAGGGGTTCGGCTAATGGAGGAAGAAAAGAAAAAGAAAATATGTAGGGAAATCAATGGTGATTTTTGGCTAAGTAAAAGAGGAAGATGGAAAATTTTGAAGGATTTCCTAGGGAAATTCAACAAAGAAAGAAAGGAAAAAGAAGAAGAAATAGTTCTTTGGAATTTTTGGGCACTTCTTGTTGTACAAAAATCAATTTTGAACAGCCTCCCAAGGAGTCCCAATGCTGCCAATTCCTCCCTTTTAGGTGATAAATTCCAGCTTTTATTTATCCCAAAACAAAGTAGAATTATCCTACATTTAATCCCTTATTCACCTTCAACAATTAATAACAATTAAACTACTAATAATCCCCCCTTCCAGCCGAATTTTTGCAAAAATAAAACCTTATCTTTATTAATTTAAGGAGTCCACATTCATGCTAATTCTTTCTCTCCTTCACGCCAGCAGCAAAGAGGAAAAATAAAAATCCAAATGCTGCTTCTTGGACTCGAACCAGCGACCCCAAGCAGCAGCAGCAGCCACCTTTAAGCGCCCCAAACCAACTCTTCCCTTTGGACTTTCATGTTAAATATTCCCACCATTTATTTATAAGGCCATCCTAGGCCGATCCCTCTTTAATACAAAAGAAAATAAAACTCCCAGAACGCATACTGGGTAGCTCGAACCCAAGCTCCCTACTCAACGCCACCTCCAGACTCCTAGTGGCGCTCCAAGCCGCTCCACCACCCTGACTTTCATGCCATAAACCTCACCATTTAAATTTTAAGGCCCTTCTTCTTGGCCCCCTTTTCCTTAACGCCAAAAGCCCAAAAATAAAACTCCTCCCCCTTGTAACTCCCAAGATTCGAACCTAAGACCTCCCTTTGACGCCAGCTCCAAGGCACCTAAGTGGCGCATGAAGGCCACTTAGCCATGCTGTTCTTTGTGTCACGTTTCGCCCAAAATTTTATTTAACCCCTATCCCCTAGCTTCCTTCCTTTTAACCCTTAAAAAGAAATTTTTAACACTAAGTCAGGCCTAGCTCGGGGTTAAATCTAGACCTTAGAACATGCGAAATAAATCATAGTATTTATTTCTTCAAGCACACACACAATGGAAACAAATAATTAAATTTTCAAACAGCCCCTAATTCAGGATGTTACAGCTATCATGGTAGTAAGCTTAAGTATAGGTATATATGCGCTAATGTCTTTGGTGATATGGTCATGGTATACTTGGTGAATGATAAAAAATGTGATTTATGACATGAATGTGAAATGTTTGTGATCGTGTCCAAACTAACTATGACAATGAATAAGGCGAGCGCACCTATCATTTGGTAGTATAGCTATGACAAGATCAAAAATATCGTATCCTCAAGGACCAAGAGTACTAGTAATTACTTTCTTTCTATTATTTAGCCTAAGAATTAAGGGAGTTGTTGTTTAATCTAAAACTAACTAATTACTAAGCTAAAAATGCTAAGACACAGAGAATGAATTGGGGAAATACTTGTGGGAAAACCAATTGAATAAGACAATACCCGAGGAAGAATCCACCTAGACTTCACTTGTTATCTAACTCTGAACCAGGCGATTTATTCACTTGACTTGATCTGTAAGATTCCCTAATTTATATTAATACCTCTCTCGAGGCTACTAACGTCCAACCCTGGTTGATTAATTGAAATCTCTTTCTAATTAAAACCTCTATTGTTGCATTAACTCAATCTATGGACTCCCATATTAGGTTTGACCCTAATCAGGCAGATTTTCGTCGTCCTATCTCTAGGAGTGCGATCAACTCCGCTTAACTATGCTAGATCTACTCTTAAACAGGGACTTTTGCTCCACTGCCTAAGCACATCAGTACTTGAATCAATATCCTGAAATATCAAAGAAAGAATTAATAACACATAATTAAGAACAAATCAAGTATTTATCATATAGTTCAGAAAATAATAACAAGATCTGTCTTAGGTTTCATCCCCCTCAGGTATTTGAGGGGTTTTGTTCATGTTTTTAAAAGAATACATCTCAGAAGAAAGTATAAAATAAAACATAAGAAAAACCCTAAAACCCCCTGAAGGAAATTGAAGGGAAGATCTTCCTTCTTGAGTATGATTCTGGCTTCTTGAGATGGATCAACTAGCTGTCTTCGAGTAAATCCCACAATTCAGCCCTCTCTGGCTTCGCCTCTTCTGCCTCCCCCTTTTAGGTTATTATAACACCCCAAACTCGGCCTAAATGTTACGACCAGATATGGTATGTTACAGGGTGAAGTAAAAACAAAGTTTTGTTTAATTTAGGAAAAATCGTAGATTCGAAATCTTTTCGACTAAGGCGGTGTCTTGAAAATAGTGGTTTGGTAGTATAGAAAAATTTCAACTTTTAGTTAATCAAATATTCGTTAAACTTGGTGATATTTGGATGAAAACGTGTGTCTTGAATTACTCGTATTTTGAAAACTCCATTTCTAATTTCGTGATTAAATTTTCGTAGTGTCAACTTTTAAATAAACAATAGGTAAATAAAATAAAACCCAAATGTTAATTTATAAAGGCCTTATTACACAAATAAAATCCCCAATTAAAGTAAAGCAGGAAAAAGTTTACGAAAAGTAAAGTCTTTATGGCCTCTACGAGTCCGCCTCAACTCCCGTATCCATGATCTACTGATTACCTAAAAGGTTAAGCAAAAGGGTGAGCCACCGAGACTTAGTGTGTAAATCCCTTATAACACATAAACGGCTCGAGCCCACAATCGCATATTGGGCCTTAGCCCACTCAAGATGACATAAAGATAAATGAATGCATCATGTCCCAACCCAAGCCTAGTTTTTCCATCCTCTACACGCCAACCCGTACTTTCACCAATCACACCGCAGGGGATTTCTACAATCAACCCTCCATCCATTACACGCCACTTTGGCATGATCATCTTCATCGGGTCATAATGCCGATCACTAAGTGACCAAAATAATATAACGTGGCCTAGCCACCGATCACTGGGTGACCTTATAATATAAGGTGGCATAGCCACCGATCACTGTGTGACCTCATAATATAACGTGGCATAGCCACCGATCACTGTATGACCTCATAATATAACGTGGCATAGCCATCGATCACTATGTGACCTCATAATTAAGCACTTCCCCTTAACATCATAACCATATCCCATGCATAACATACATGTCAGAATGAATGCAACATGCTATCAACAAGGTAATAGATTACCACATACATCCATACACACAAGAACGATACCATAATCACGTACCTGGCATTCCTAGCCTTACCCACAAGGGTATCACGACTGTCATCACAACCTTTTCTGGCTTTTCAGCCCAAACAATGAATATTACAATTAAAATAAAGTGTATGAAGTTTTACACACCTGGTAACATGCAAAATAATACTCTCTACGTCAATACTATCGATAGTAGAAACGACTGTTATCTGCCTACTACTCTGTTCTAAAGTCGGTCCACAACCCGGTGGCTAATCTCGAACAGCTGACACCGTGTGCTTCTGAAACTTAGGGGTTGGGGCTATGAGTCCAACCCCTTCCTTTGCTTGGCTAGCGTTTGAGTCCATGAAAAAGATCTTGGTCAAGAGACCAGATTAAAACATTGAATCAGATAATAGATAAGAATATACGCTCAACATGTAAGGGTCCCTTACCTAGATCGACTAATCCTGGAGAGTATAAGGCTTGGATAAAACACTGATTGATTACCGAAGTCGACAAAAACTGAATATCCCTTAACAACCTTCAATTGCAAACTCGATGCCGAAAGAACATAAGATAAGGCCCCTCCTTCAATTGGCCATGAAACATAGAACAGGATTAATGCCTACGGCATCCAAAAAGAAAAGAGAATTGAGAGGGGAGAAGAATACCTACCACGATCAAATAGGATCCGATTGAAAAGGTTAAGAAGCGAAATGACAGTAGTCCACTAACCCAAGAACGAAAGAAGAAGATGAGCACACAAAGAGAGATTCAGCCAAGATGAAATATAGGAGGAATAAGAATCAATGGATGCTTTGACTAGAAGAAGAAACCCGTGGCAAATGGTGATGAAATGGTGAGGGATAAGTTTTGGCAAAAGAAGAATCAAGAAGAAAGACTAAAGAGATTCGGCTAACCAAGAATGGAGAAGAGAATGGAAGTAATTAGAGGTTTCGACTTTGTATGAGTATGATGGAAAACGGATGGTTTCGGTTTGAAATAAATGGTGTTTCGCTTTTGGTTTGTGAAGCTTAAGAGTATGAGTGGGGAGAAAGAGAGATTCGGCCAGGGAGAAGAAGTGAAAAAGATGAGATTTCGGCGTTTAGATGAAACAATTGAAAAGGAAGAAAAGTGAGAAAAGATGATAGAAGGGTTCGGCTTTAGGTGATGATGATTGATCATAGGCCTTAGGGGGTTTTGGCTATACCAAGAAATGCTTCCTAAGTTGCCACTAGAACACCAAAAACTCAAGAGACTAAGTTACCACCACCTCAAACATTCGGCACCTACAAAACCCCAAAACCGAATGCACTTCATGAGAACCCAAAATGGCTTATAACCCTCGAAGATTTTCGACACACCCCCACTAGACCCTAACCGAAATGTCTCCCCCCATTCTAAGCTCCCCATATTCGGCCACTACCTTCATTAACTTGAAAATCCCTTTCTTTGCTCCTAATTTCACTCTTGTTCACCCATTCAAATAAGTTTGAAAAATTCAAACTCCAACTTTCACTCATGGCCACCCCTTTCAAATAATTTGACTTATTCTCCCTCCACTCTTTAAGGTTCTTAGCCAACATCCAACACTACCCCCCTTGACGCCAAAAAGAATTCCAAAATGCAAATTGTGTGACTCGAACCCGCTCTCTCCTTGCTTCCCTGTGGCGTCACCTACCAACACTCTAAATGATGCCTCCTTGCCACTTTACCACTTCAATTCTTGTGTCAACAAACACGAGCAATAACCCTTAAGTCCTGTCCAGCCAGTTCTCCCCTGAAAGTGCCCAAAACTAAAATTTTGGCTAGGCTTTGGCTTCACCCTGATACTTCCCTAGACCTCCAAGCACCCCAAAATAATGTACAAACATAGCATACACATACACGACATACATTAGATGCAGAACCCCCAAAACCAGGATGTTACAGTTACACTTAGGGTGTTTACATAGGCTTTTGGAATGTCTTTCTTGGCCCCTAAGTATCCTAATCCTAATGGAATTAAAATAATTTATGGCAGGGACACGGCCATGTGAATCGAGCCCAGGCCGTGTTCGAGTCTGCTAAAAAAGCACGGCCATGTGGCGAACTCCAGGCCGTGTGGACTTCTTACTTTGGCCCATTTTCTCTGTTTATGGCCCGTTTCTCGTTCTTTTCATCCTCCGATGCTCTCCTAAGTATAAAACATGAAATCAAAGGATTGGAAGCATCAAATTCCACAAGTCAGGGGATAAATCATCCAAAAGTATGCTCAATGTGGGATTAAAATATGAACATATTACAGTTTATGAAATACCCCCACACTTAAGCATTTGCTTGTCCTCAAGCAAAATTCTCAACTCATAATATTCATCAATAGTGTTTCATCATAATTCAAAGGTAATTCATACATTGATAATTTAACCAAAAGGGTTCTAAATATTCAAACAATCAAAGTCATAGTTTTAAAGTACGAAAATATAGGTGTTTCCCCTTTCCTAAATAATTACCTTTAATTCAAAATCCAATAGGCTTGCATGAAAATCAAATCTCCACCACTATAGAATGAGATGATACACAGATCAAAAGGTCTTTTAGGGGTTGTAACGGGGCTTGGGTTAAAGGTGTGGATAAAGGCTGAATTAAAGGGTCAAAATCGAGATTGAATATACAAATTACCTAACTAGAAATAATGAACCGATAATGAATAATTATATTAATGGAACGAGCTTCTTTTAAAGATGTGAATTTAACTGTTTAAGCTCATAAAACATAGAACTAATGATGAATATAGTATCCAATATTTTTTAAGAACAAATCAAGTAAATAGATTTTAACAATTGAAATAGAGAATGTAGTTAGGCAACTGATCAAATCAAGTCTAGATATCAGGGTCGTCAAGAGAAATGGTGATAACAAATATAAGATGAGTTTTGGGTTACTATTAGTGGGTGAGTCAATAAACGGTTTGTTAAGATCAAAGGGGTTCACTAGGGGTTAATTGTGAGGGTAGGCTTTTAGTGGAGTAAGTGGGTTAAATCCTAAGTGCCTTTATCATCTCTGTATATCAAATCAATGATGTGGTCTTGACATGTATAATCGAAGCAAGTTCTAGAATAACAAATCAATATTGACGCACTCATAATCAATAAAGTGAGCAAGAAAAGAACGTATGCTCTAAAAAGACTCAAAATCTCACAAAAATTATGGATTTTTGATATCAACCTTGTAAATTTCAAACTTCAAGGTAATAATTAGATTCACGTAGACAACCTAACAAATTTTTAATTCTGAAAATAGACTCATCATGCTTGATTCTCCAGTCTCCTAAAGTTTAAATCATCACTGCACAATTAACAATGACTTAATCCAAAACATATAAAAAAATCATGAATCAACAGAAATTTCATTCTAATAGTAACATGAGAAAATTACTTTAGAACAAGACATAATTTAGGGATTTGAGAATAATGCAAAAAGTTAGGAACTTTTCAAAATAAAATTCACCCCCCACACTTAAGATGTACATTGCCCTCAATGTACAAAGATATATATGTAGAGATTAATAGCATGATATCATAAGAGATAGGGAGAAGTGAAACTTTTGGATAGATTCCTTGAGTTGGCATTGGAGACATTTGATTCGGAGGTGAAAGATAAGTTGGAGGAGGCGTCTCTGGTGGTGGTATGGTGGCCACCAACAATCACTACGCTAGATGAAGAAATTGGGTAACTCATGAAGAATTAGCCAGGAAATAATAAGAATAATTCAAAATATACGAATTATATATTTAAAGACAAGAAAGATAAAGAGAAATAGTGTAAAAAGTAAAATAAAATTAAAAGAAAAGATTAATGGACTAAAAAGTCCTTATCGTTAGATGGTTCGCGAGGTGGGCGTGATTTCTAAGAGCATGGTGTGGTGATTCCCTAACAACCTTTAGAACCCAAATTAAAGAAAACAAAATGTAAGAATAAAAATTAAAGACAAAAAGATAAAGGGAAGGAAAATAAAGGAGAAGAGAAAAGAAAAAGAAAAATTAAATAGACTCAAATGTCCTTGGCTTGTCGGGTCAATGAAGCGGCCGACATGAACTCTTGTAAATCGGTCTCACATAGGGAGATTGTGCTAAGGTCCTTTCTTTTTTTCGACATGGGAATGGTAGTGTTAGCCTTGCCTTTGGGCATTGAGTGATAGTGGTAAGGATGGTGAAAAAGGGAGAAAAACTATAGTGGTTGGGGTTGAGAGGAAAGAGGTTTGGTGGGGAAAGTGTGCAGAAAAAGGGGGTTTATATAGAAATAGGGATCTAGTGATTTCCCACGCCCGTGCACCATGGGCGTGTTGGGTCACACAGTCGTCTCGAATGGCCAAGTTGTGCTTCATCCGTTTCTCCCACGCCTGTGTACAGGTCACCACGCCTATGTTGATAAATTAGTGTTGACCATGGCTGTATCACACTGTCGTAGTGTTTAGTCAGAGCCTGTGGCTTGGGGATTTTTCGTCCTTGGTTCGTACTATCTCTGCCATGCTGGTACGGAAATCCGTGGTGTCCACATGGCTACGTACACGCCCGTGTGCAAGGTCGTGTGGTATGGAAACCTGGGTGGTTAGTTTGTAGTTAGATGCTAAGAATAAAAAATATGAAAATTAATGGGGTTAGTGCTCGAGTTGCCTCCCGAGAAGTGCTCGTTTAAAGTCTTAAGTTAGACTTACCTCTCATTCGCACATTCATGGTGGTTTGATGAGTTGAAACTCCTCACCCCTGCTATCAGTTCTACGACCATTATATAGTTCGAGTCGAGTAATGTTTACCTTAAAAGTGCTGAATTTAGGATTAGTTGCCTCGACTGTTCCATATGGAAAGATATTCAGTACCGCAAAAGGGATTTCTTTGTTTGTATCAAGATCTGAGGTAGCGATCCGAGGGTCTATTTTTTTCCAACAATACCTGATCTCCGATCTTAAATTGGTTTGGTTCATCCTTAAGTTTGACATGGTTTTTCTTTGGTTCTGCTTTGTGTGTTCCTAATTTCTCTTTGAAATGCTTCTTCCACTCGTCTAGTTCATCGATCTGAAGCATTCGTTCTTCATGAGTTATTTCCTTTTTGGTATAAGGTTTAGGATCTGGCTCAGTTGTGTAGTTCCCTGGTGCTTCCTGAAAAGAAGGCTTAACCGAATGGTCATTAATAGCATTTATTTTCTCACCTTGATTACTCGATGTCCTACCCGAATCAAGAGCCTGAAGAGTGATCGTTTCATCACCTACATGAAGTATGAGTTCACCTGTACCAGCATCAATTTTAGTTCTAGCAGTTGCTAAAAAGGGTCTTCCTAAAATTAAAGGAATATTATTGTCCTCATCCATGTTTAAAACGACAAAGTCTACTGGGAATATGAATTTGTCAATTTTCACGAGTACATCTTCAATTATACCCCTAAGAATTCTAATAGTTTTATCAGCTAATTGAATGTTCATCCTAGTTTGTTTGAGTTTCCCTAGACCTAGCTGTCTAAACATTTTATAAGGTATAACATTGATGCTTGCCCCTAAATCAGCTAAAGTATTATCAACAGATAAACTACCAATTAAGCATGGAATTGTAAAACTCCCTAGATCTTTTAATTTTCATGGTAGTTTATTTTGAAGAATTGTTGAGCATACTGCGTTTAGCTCCACTTGCGACTCCTCATCTAACTTCCGTTTATTTGTCAAAAGCTCTTTTAAAAATTTCCTTGAATCTGGCATCTGCGAAAGAGCTTCAAGAAACAGTAAGTTAATATGTAATTTCTTTAAAAGTTTAAGAAATTTACCGAATTGTTCATCTGTGTTGTCGTTCTTCATCACATTGGGGTATGGCACACGAGGTTGGTACTCTTTGATTATCAGTTTTGGTTTATCATGGCTTACCTCATCCCTACCTTCGTCTACCACATTCTCTTGCCTTAATTTTGGTTCATCTAACCCTTCACTATCATGAGCGGTTATTGCTTGAAGTTGTTCCTTCGGGTTAGTCTCAGTGTTGCTTGGTAGGTTTCCTTGTGATCGTTTAGAGAACTACTTAGCAAGTTTCCCTAATTGGTTCTCGATCCCTTGAATCGACACTTGTTGATTTCTGAGTGCTATCTTGGTGTTTTGGAAACGGGTTTCTGACACCGCTATGAATTTTGTCAGCATTTCCTCAAGGTTCGGCTTCTTTTCCTGGGGGTAGGGTTGTTGTTGAAAGCCTAGAGGGAGTTGTTGTCTTAGGTTTCCTTGACCACCCCATGAGAAATTGGGGTGGTTCCTCCAACTTGGATTATAAGTATTGCTATACGGGTTATTTTGAGGTTTAGAATTATCACCCATATAGTGAATTTGCTCGTTTTCAACGCCCAGGTTGTATGGTGGATATTCTGTATTGCTTATCCCTCCTCCATTTGTATCGCACTGCATAACTGGATGTACCCGTGAAGAACCACATCAACCATCAATCTTTTTATTTAACATCTCTACTTGATTTGATAGCATGGTTACTACGTCGAGATTGAAAACACTGGCGGCTTTTGTTGGCCTAGTTCTCATGACTTCCATTGATAGTTATTCAGTGACATCTCTTCAATGAATTTGTAGGCAGCCTCAGGTGTTTTGTTATTCAGGGTTCCGCCGACGGCTGAATCAATCAACTACCTGGTTGAGGGGTTCACACCGTTGTAAAAGGTTTGGACCTGTAGCCACAAGGGTAACCCATGGTATGGTCACCTTCTCAATAGATCCTTGTATCTCTCCTATGCATCGTAAAGTGTCTCTAAATCCATCTGTACAAAAGAAGAGATATCATTCCTCAACTTAGCCGCTTTAGCCGGCGAAAAATATTTTAACAAAAATTTTTCGGTCATCTGTTCCCATATAGTGATTGATCCTCGTGGTAACGAGTTCAACCATTGTTTGGCTTTGTTTCTCAATGAAAAGGCAAACAACCGAAAACGAATGGCATCATCAGAAATGCCATTTATTTTGAAAGTATCGCAAAATTCTAGGAAATTCGCCAAGTGATTATTTGGATCTTTATCCTGCAAACCATCAAACTGAACAAATTGCTGTATCATCTGAATTGTGTTAGGTTTCAGTTCAAAATTATTTGCAGCAAAAGCAGGTCTAATAATACTTGACTCAGTTCCTGTTAAATTAGGTTTAGCATAATCATACATAGTTCGAGGAGCAGGATTTTGATTTATCAGGTTTGCGGCAACCACAGGAGGTAGCGGATTGTTATCAGCCATCTCTTCGGTAGTATTGGTATCGTCCTCTTGCGCTTCTTCTATGTATTGTAAGTATCGCCTTATTTCTCTTCTGTTTTTGTGAACGGTACCTTCTATATCGCTGTCAAAAATCAAGGGTCCTGACGGGTTCCTTCTACTCATAAACTAGAAAAACCAATTAGAAGCAAAGTAAAGAAAAGAAAAATTAGAGAAGTAAAAATAAATAAATAAATAAATAAAAAATAATAGCTAAAGTAATAAAAATCAAGTGTTCCTAATATCTTAGTCCCTGGCAACGGCGCCACAAACTTATTCGTGTCCAAACTAACTATGACAACGAATAAGGCAAGCGCACCTATCGTCTGGTAGTATAGCTATGGCAAGACCAGAAATATCGTATCCTCAAGGACCAAGAGTACTAGTAGTTACTATCTTTCTATTATTTAGCCTAAGAATTAAGGGAATTGTTGTTTAATCTAAAACTAAATAATTACTAAGCTAAATATGCTAAGACACAGAGAATAAATTGGGGAAATACTTGTGGGAAAACCAATTGATTAAGACAATACCCGAGGAAGAATCCACCTAGACTTCACTTGTTATCTAACTCTGAACCAGAAGATTTATTCACTTGACTTTATCCGTAGGATTCCCTAATTTTTATTAATACCTCTCTCGAGGCTACTAACGTCTAACCCTAGGTTGATTAATTGAAATCTCTTTCTAATTAAAACCCCTATTGTTGCATTAACTCAATATATGGACTCCCATATTAGGTTTGACCCTAATCCGGCAGATTTTCGTCGTCCTATCTCTAGGAGTGCGATCAACTCCGCTTAACTATGCTAGATCTACTCTTAAACAGGGACTTTTGCTCCACGCCTAAGCACATCAGTACTTGAATCAATATCCTGAAATATCAAAGCAAGAACTAAGAACACATAATTAAGAACAAATCAAGTATTTATCATATAGTCGAGAGAAAACAATAATAAGATCTCATCTTAGGTTTCATCCCCTCAAGTATTTGAGGGTTTAGTTCATGTTTTTAAAAGAATACATCTCGTAAGAAAGTATAAAACAAAACATAAGAAAAACCCTAAAACCCCCTGAAGGAAATTGAAGGGAAGATCTTCCGTCTTGAGTATGATTCCTGCTTCTTGAGATGGATCAACTGGCTATCTTCGAGTAAATCCCACAATTTAGCCCTCTCTGGCTTCGCCTCTTCGGTCTCCCCCTTTTAGGTTACACTTAGCGTGTTTATATAGGCTTTCGAAATGTCTTTCTTCGCCCCTAAGTATCCTAATCTGAATGGAATTAAAACGATTTATGGCAGGGACACGCCCATGTGGCACGGCCATGTGAATTGAGTCCAGGCTGTGTTCGAGTCTACTAAAGTGGCACGGCCGTGTGGCGAACTCTAGGCCATGTGGACTTCTTACTTTTGCCCATTTTCTTCGTTTATGGCCCGTTTATCGTTCTTTTCATCCTCCGATGCTCTCCTAAGTATAAAACATGAAATCAAAGGATTTGGAGCATCAAATACTACAAGTCAGGGGATAAATCATCCAAAAGTATGCTAAATGTGGGATTAAAATATGAACATATTACGATTTATCAGTTTGGCAATATGGTCTATTGATGAGATGATAAAGTGGTGTATAATTAGTATCTTGAAAGTAGTCAATTGTGGCTTAATAATTGTTGTGAGTGTGATAGATGTTGATATTGTGTTGGTCATATCGTTGCCTAAGTATGTTATGTATGTGCCTTGAATTGGTGTAAGTGTATGTGTGTACAAGGGTGGCAAATGGCTTGGTAAATAGCCTTTATTTTGTCCACACAGGTAGACACATGGTCGTGTGTCTAGGCTGTGTGTGACACACGGTCTACCCCACGGGCATGTGTTACGACTGTGTGTCCCTTGCACCTTAATTTTGAGAAATAGAATGTCCAGAATTGAGCACACAAGCAGAGACACGAGTGTGTGTCTCAGTCGTGTGTGCTACACGGCCTAGCACACGGGTGTGTGGCACGACCGTGTGGCACAAGTCAGAGAGCACCCTAATTTGAGCATGGACTAAAGCACGGGCGTGTCCCAGGATCACAGGGCGTGTCCCTTGGACCACAAGGGCGTGTGGGCCCTGCAGTTAACAAAAATTTTCTACGTTTTGTAATGATTTCTAAAGTTTTTGGTTTAGTCCTAAACCACCTCCAAAGCATGTTTTGGGCCTCGTAGGCTTGTATAAGGGACTTTAAGGTTGAATATGAATGGTTTTAATTTGGATGAAAATTTATGACTCGGAATTGTGCGAATGCTTATGTTATAAGTCCAGTAATGCCTCGAGCCCTGTTCTGGAGTTGAATACAGGAAAGGGGTATTACAATATATATATTCACTAAACATACCATCATTAGCCATTCCAATGGCTAAATTACAAACAACCATTTATATGTCAACATGGGCAAGTTAGCCTATACATGCCATTATACCAAAATAAGTTTTCTATTTATACTAAAACGAGCTGAAGGATAATATGATGGTGCTCTGGCTGATTCCAACCTTTACGAGCTTCCGAGCACTATAAAACAGAGAAAAGAAAACTGAGTAAGCATTTCAAATGCTTAGTAAGTTCGTATAACAGAAAATTAACTTACCAATCATATTCATTTAACTTAAGCATACAAATATGCATCCAAATTTATGTGGCCCATTGCCTAGACACATGCTTTCATCAAACAAGTTAGTCATGAAATTTACATGATTTTCAAGGAAACAGAGATGAGCTCATCATACACCCATTTCTAGGTATTTTAGGGATATTCCACATATAATTCATTTAACTCTCATATTTTCTCATATCAAGAGTTTTATCTGTTGAATCATTGAAATATCGATGGATAGCCAAGTAGTATACACAAGATATACTTATCATTGATCCGTCAATTCTTATACAGGGGTACTCTTTAGAGTACATAATCGAGAAGCACACTCTCAAGCCTGATAATGGAAAGCTAACATAGGGCCATATCGGGAAGCCCACAAAGAGCCTATCGGGAAGCTTATCTGGGCTATATAATAGAAAGCTCATAAGAGCTATAATCGGGAAGTTCATAAAGAACCATATCGAGAAGCTCACGAAGAGACTATCAGGAAGCTCATAAAGAGCCATGTAATGGGAAGCTCGAGATAGCCATATATTAGGAAGTTCAAGCGAGCACTATCGGGAAGCTCACAAAGAGCCAATTTAACAGGAAGCTCATGAAGAGCCTATAATCGGAATGTTCATAAGAGCTAAGGTGTGTCCACAACAAATATAGGATCACAACCTATCGATATGCTCCGAAGAGCTGTAACGGGAAGCTCCCAAGAACCATATATAGAAAGCTCAAGAAGGCTAAGACGAGATGCTCTTTTGAGCTATGGTGTGTCTGCAACATATGCAAGACCACAACCAATACGGGAAACTTGTATGCATCGATTTTCATTTGTTCAAACGAAATTTAACACTTATCAGATATTATCGAATTTTTAATCAATTTCATATACATGAAAAAAATAAAACTCACATATACAACATTTAATTCAGATATATAAATGTACACAATTTAGTTACACGAACTTACCTCGATAAACATTCGAATATAAGGATCTACTAATTCGATACTTTTTATTTTCCTCGATCCAACTTAGTATTAGGTCTTTCTGGATCTATATAAATGAATTTAACGTCAATTTAATCCATTTCATACTCAATTTAATTCAATTCACACCCTAGGCAAAATTACCATTTTGTCCCTATACTTTCCACAAATAACGATTTTGACCCTAGGCTCGGAAAATGAAATTCATGCAATTTAATCCTTATTCCAAGCCTAACTTATTTTTACATATAACATTTACAGCTCATATATTTCATAAAAAAAGTTTTCCATGAATTTTACATCTTTACAATTTAGTCCCTAAATCACAATTTCATAAAAATTCACTTTACAAAAGTTGTTTATCTATCAACAACCTTTCATTTTCTACCATAAATTTCAAAATTTCAGCATACTCATCTATGAAGAAATTTTAATACTTTGATAACTTTACAAATTGATTTCCAAAATAGCTAAATTAGGTTAATTTGATTTCAAAAATATAAAAATTACTAAAAACGAGACATGATTACTTACCTAATTAAGCTTGCTTGATTTTCTTTCTCTTTCCTAGGGTTTCCATAGAAATTTTGGGGAAGTTGATGATATGAAATTATTTTATTCATTTAATTAACTTATCATCCATTAATTTTTCAACTTTCCAATTTAGTCCTCTTTTTTTCTAATATTCCATAGATGAATCTACTAACTTCTCTTATTCTCTAATTTTCATATAAGGACCTCAAGTTTTGAATTCCATAGCTGTTTGATACTTATAGCTACTAGAATTCAAGTTTTGCATTTTATGCAATTTGGTCCTTTCTGTAACTAAACATGTAATCAATAAAATCTTCATACGTCTTTCCTATCATAATTTAGACCATGAAATAATTTTAAAATAAATTTTATTTCTGACTCGGATTTGTGGTCTCAAAACCACTGTTTTGATTTCACTGAAAATGAGCTGTTATAGAGCATTTCTGCCAGACAAACAGATTATTGATAACATTTTAATGGCATACGAATTATTGTATTCTTTCAAGAAAATAATATATGGACCAGGTTCTTTTGCCTTAAAATTAAACATGAGTAAAGCATATAAAGGGTAGAATGGAATTTTATTGGAAAAAAGATGAGAAATCTTGGATTATATGACAAGTGGGTATAATTGATCATGCAATGTATCAAGAGTGTTTCATACTCACTTGTTTTCAATGGAGGAAAAAGAGTTGACTTCAATTCCACTAGAGAAATAAGGCAAGGAGATCTCTTAAGCCTACATCGATTTATCATTTGTGCAGAAGGTTTCTCAAGACTTCTCAATATTGCAAAAAGGGATGGAAAAAATTGAAGGGGCAAAAGTGGGGAGAGGTGGGTTGTCAAAAACCCATTTATTCTTCGCTGATGATAGTATCTTATATGGAAAAGCAACAAAGGAAGGGCCCTTAGCTATAAAATTAGTAGTTACCGAATATGAAAAGATTTTAGGACAACTGGTGAATTTTGATAAATCTTTGATTTATTTCAGTAACAATATAAGCGAGGAAGTCAAGCATTAAATAGGGAGCGATCTAAGAGTTCGTATCACCAATAATCCTAAAAAATACCTTGGATTACCAACGATGGTGGAAAGGAAAAAGAAAAACATTTTTGTAGAAATTAAAGAGAAATTTTTGACAAAGGTGAAAATTTGGAGTATTCGTAATCTTTCTATAGGAGGGTTCAGAAGTTTTTGTTAAATTATTATTACAAGTCATTCCAGTTTATGCTATACAGTTTTTCCAATTACCGATTTCATTATGTCGGGATCTAGAGAATATTATGTGTAAGTTTTGGTGGCAAAATTTAAAAACAAATAAAGGCATCCATTGGTGTAGTTGGACGTCATTGTGTACCCCCAAGGCGCAAGGGGGGGACTGGTTTTAGAGAATTATCAAAGTTTAAAAAAGCCTTGTTGGCAAAGAAAGGATAGAAGCTAATTATCAATCCTACTACCTTACTCGCTTGGGTTATGAAAGATAAGGACTACCCATGGAGCGATTTTATGAATGTTGAGTTAAGATCTTACCATTCATTTACCTGGAGAAGTACATGGGGTGCTCAAAGCAATTTAGAGATACACAGTGGTTGAAGGATTGGAGATGGAAAATCAGTAAATATTTGGAATGATGTGTGGCTTCCATATTCTGGATATGGAAAATTACAGTTTTAGAATATAAATTGGAGGTACTCTTTGGTTGCGAAACTAATTGACCATGACTCAATTACCTGGAAGGAAGACATCTTAAGGAGGCTATTCACCAAAGAACAAGCCAAGATGATTGGTTCCATCCTCATAGGGAATTCTTACTTACACTAAGTAACCTAAAGGCTTGTAAGCTGAGGTTTGATGCTCTATGTCCACTATGTGATGAAGAAGACGAATCGATCAACCATATCTTCCAAGACTGTAATCATGCAAAACAAGTTCTCCAACAGATGGAAGTGATATTCGTGCCCATACATGAAAATAAAGAATGGAAACACTAGTTAGCTGAGACTTTTAACATCAATAACACGTATCAATGTATATGTCTAGCAGTTTCATTCTGGGCAATATGGCATAATAGGAAAAAATAATTTCCATAAAGGTATTCAGCAAAGGATATGTGACATAGTAGGCTTTATCAAAGTAAATATTATACAACTAAGCATATTAGATGAAGTACTAGAAAGCAAGCACAATAGAAAGGAAGCTCATTGGGAACCCCCAACAGAGGAACAAGTCAAAGTAGATTTTAATATCACGTTTCAATAATAAAACTATAACACCCTAACCCGTAACCATCACCGGTCTAGGGTTAAGTGGCATTACTGGACAAATTAGAACTTTTACGAACATTTCACATCACAAAGTATATCATCGTCATATCATAGCAAAATACAAGCATATAGTACCTTAATGAGGTCTACAGGACCTTAAACATGCATTAGGAAGGGGTCGGGACTAAACCAAACACATACGAAATTTTCTGAAAACTTAACATTTTTCAAAGTTACAAAGGCCACACGCCCGTGTAGGCAGGCCGTGTGCCTTAGACACACTCGTGTGTCTAAGCCATGGCAAAACAGGGTATACATACTGACTTGTCCATATGGCCGAGGACACATCCGTGTGCTTCACCCGTGGTCGAAACTGACTTACATCACACGACCAGTCACACGTCCATGTGTCCATCCTGTGGTCGACACTTACTTGTTTCACACGGCCAGTCGCACACTCGTCAAGGGACACGGTCGAGCCACACGTCCGTATGCTCAACCGTGTGAGCAAATATAGGCCATTTGCGATGCCAATTTGCCACCGTTTTGGGTCAATCCTACAAACACAAACAAACACATTTCATACTTCAAAATGCAACCAAATCATACCAATAATATCCATCTTTTCTAACCATTCAAATGTATATCAAACATACCAACTTATGTACCATTTATCTCACTCTAATCACAAGCATTTCTAAGTATAATCCATCCAAAAACTTACCAATTCATTATGACAACCTCTAATCAATAATATACCAACTTTGCATCACAAAACATAGACTAAAATTTACCATATTCACATCCCATTTACAAGCTATATCACATAGCTTATATATATACAACTCAAAACATCATCTAATTCAACTACACTACACATGCCATACTTAATTATGTACACATTCAAAAGGTACCAAAATAGAGTTTGATAGTATGGTGATGATCCTTGACAATCCCCAAGCCTTCCGTAGCTTTAACGATCTATAAAACAATGCAAACACACATAGAGTAAGCTTTCAAAATCTTAGTAAGCCATATACAAATAAACTTAACATATAAAACATTTATAACCATTTCAATTACAAGAACTTTAACATATCTCAATAGCATATTCATATTTCTTCTTTAGCTCAATTGTATCTAACCATTTGCTTGACAACAAATTACATTTCCATGTATCTCATTAGATCATAGCACATTCATACATATATCACATTTTGTGTCAACATGTTTATGCACATATCTCACTTTTGCAAATTCACATATACTTGCCTTTCATAATCAAACATAGTATACATTTCAAACATACCTGAATCAGTTACACATTTCACATAGTCTTTCATTTCTCAGAATTTTTCGTTGAACCATTCGGAATCAAATAGGATACTCGGATAACTCAGAATACTCGTACAATGACAACGTCCCAGACGTGGTCTTAGATGTAATCAAATATCGATGCCACTGTCCCAGACAGGGTCTTACACGAAATCATATATGATGCCAATATCCCAAACATGGTCTTACACGTAATTCTCAAATTGACGCCAACGTCCCAGACGTGGTCTTACACGATATCACATATCGGAACCCTATGTCATGACATATGAATCCTATCTATTCCTAAGGTTCGTACAGGGCTTTTCGGACATTAACACATTGTCGATACTTTCTCAGATTTTATGTGTGTATCTTCCGTAATCATTCATCAGAATTCAATTTCATATGAACATAAATAAATCAATTCAAATACATTTATTTGTATATAGACTTACCTCGTATTCGGAATAAAGGACTAATTCGATTACTCGATCACTTTCGAATTTCCTCGGTCTAAATCTGTTTTCTTTGGTTCTTGATCTATACATATTCAAATTTAACTCATTTATTCACTAAATCATTCAATTCAATCCAAAAATACACATTTAGGGCATTTTACAAATTAGCTCTCACATTTTCACATTTTGACATTTAAGTCCCTATTTCAAAAAATCACAAAATGCACATAATTTCTTTGTACCCATGCTTAGCCGAATAATCATCATGACCATACAAGTCCATATATTTCATTTATTTCACATTTTAGTCCCTCAAAATATTATTTTCACAATTTAGTCCAAATTACTCAAATTCATCAAAAATCCAAAGACAACATCACAAAACTTACAAAATCATCAATGGCATATCTCAACATCTTAATCAAATTCTAAAATTAAAACTTCGGCTTGATAGTATACTAAGCAACGATCACAAAAACGTAGAAATTATCAAAAATCGAACAAAATACATACCTTAATCAAGCTTAGTAATGGTCGAACCCTATTTTGCTTCTTTTCTTTCTTTTTTTCTTTCAAATTCGACTAAACAAGATGACAATAGCCATCTTTTAATGTTTTATTTTATTTAACTTAATTTCCTAATTTACAAAATTAACCTTTAATAAAAACATATAATAATATATAATGGTTGGTCATAAATGTCCATTAACCATATAAATGGTCATTTGCATAATAAGGACTTCATATTAAAAAAGACACATCAATTCAGCACATAATTAATTAGAAAGCCACTTTTACATTTTCTGCGATTTAGTCCTTTTCTCAATTTAAGCACACAAAAAACAAAATTAATTCACAAAACTTTCACACATGCTTAATCACATATTGTAGACACGAGCAATAATAATAAAATATTTTTTTGACTCAGATTTGTGGTCCTGAAACCACTATTCTGACTAAGGTCTAAACCGGACTGTTACAATTTTTCCCCTTAGGGATTTTTGTTCCCGAAAATCTTACTGTTGAATAGATTCGGATATTGTTGTCTCACATCTTCTTCGGGCTCCCACGTAGCCTCTTCCACTCCGTGCCGATGCCAGATTACTTTTACTAACGGAAATTTCTTATTCCTCAATTCTTTAACCTCGCGAGCTAAGATACGAATCGGTTCTTCTTCATAAGTCATATCAAATCGAATTTGTATCTCAAACGGAGAATTACATGCGAAGGATCAGATCTGTATCGTCGAAGCATTGATATGTGAAAAACATATGAATCTTTTCTAACTCAGGTGGTAACAACAATCTATAAGCAACAGGTCCAATACGCTCAAGAATTTCATATGGCCCAATTAACCTCGAACTCAATTTGCCTTTTCTGCCAAAACGAAGTATTTTCTTCCACGGAGACACTTTCAAAAACACTTTATCACCGATCTCAAATTCAATATCTTTCTGTTTCAAATTTGCATAAGACTTTTGATAATCTGATGCGGCTTTCAAACTATCACGAATCACTTTCACTTTCTGTTCAGTCTCTTTTATCAAGTCAACCCCGTGAATCTTATTCTCGTTGAGTTCTGACCAAAACAGAGGTGTTTGACATTTCCAACCATACAAGGCTTCATACGATGCCATTCTGAACTCAAATGAAAACCATTATTGTACGCAAATTCAATCAATGGTAAATACTGTTCCCATGTACCTTCAAACTCAAGAATGCAACATCTTAACATATCCTCGAGTATCTGAATAATTCGTTCGGACTGTCCATCTGTCTGCGAATGGAAAGGAGTGCTAAAGTGTAGTTTTGTACCTAGTGCATCTTGCAATTTCTTCCAGAATTGTGAAGCAAATCTCGGATCTCTGTCAGAAACAATAGATAGTGGCACCCCGTGCAATCTCACAATATCAGAAATATATAGCTCAGCTAACTTATCAAGTGACTAATCAAATCGTTTCGAAAAAAAATGATCTGATTTCGTCAATTTTTCAACTACAACCCAAATTGCAACTTTCTTCCTCGGAGTCAAAGGCAACCCTGAAACAAAATCCATCGTCACGCTATCCCATTTCCACTCGGGGATCATAATCGGTTGTAACAAACCGAATGGCACCTGATGTTCAGCTTTAACTTGCTGACAGATTAAACATTTCGACACAAACTCTAAGATATCCCGCTTCATACAGGCCACCATTACATTTGTTTTAGATCATGATACATCTTTGTATTTCCCGGATTAATAGATAAGCGACTGCTATGAGCTTCTTTCAAAATCAACAGCATCAAATCTGGTTTTCTCAATACACAAACTCGATCTTGAAATCTCAAACAATCATCAACATCAACTCAAAATTCAGAATCAGAATTCAAATCACACTAAGCTCGTTTTTCCATCATTTTACTATCACTTTTTTGAGCACACATATGAAACACCCCAAACCTGGCCCACGATCTTTGACCAGATTTGGTATGTTCCTCAAGAAAACCGGTTTCAAATTCTTTTGTTACTTAGAGAAAACTTGTGCGATTAAAAAAAAATATTGTTTGGGTTGGGCTTTTATTGAAAACCAATTTATCTTACATTGAAATCCATTTATTTAAGGTGATAAACATTTAGGGTTTACTTCAAAATAAATTTACTTGAATCCATAAATAATAATTTGTAGACATAATAAATAAGAGTAAAAGAATTAAAGAAAACCAACTATGGCCTTATGGCCTTATTACATCAAATAATTCCCCAAACTTTAAGTTTAAGTACTTGATAAAAATAAAATCCACGTTAATTAAATTCCTTGCTGTACATGGCCATCCCTAAGCTTCACGAGCCCGGTCCATTCTTGTCGTCACACTGAAAATAGTCCCACAACGGGGTGAGTCAAACAGACTCAATGTGTACACGACACTTAATCATAATAGAATCAGGCATACAAGAATTACACATTCAAAACATGGAATACAAGTTATGATCCATTCCCAAACCAAAACCTAATCGTCCATCCGCTACACACCACCGTACCTGCCAATCACACCGTGGGGACTACTAAGTCGACCCTCCTTCGGCTACACACCAAATTACGGTCTTAGGTCACCGCATTCATGGTCTTAGGTCACCACGTTCAGATTACTGTGGTCTTAGGTCACCACTTTTCAGATATCACGGTCTTAGGTCACCGTGTTCGTGGTCTTAGGTCACCACATTCACTTCCCCTTTCAAAATAAAATCCATATGCCCCATATAATAATATGCATAAATATGCCAGAGTTCACATTCTTATTCTTATTCTCATGTTATAACTAACATATTTCATAATCCTAGTAGGAGTAAGAAACGTACCTGAGTACTTAGTACCATAACATGATACCTTAGCCACTTTCATATTCTTAATGTCACATATTTTAATTAAACATGCCATAAAACGTATTATGAAGTAGTGTGGGGTACCACCTGATTCGCTTAAAATTTCCTTGAGATCCCGAAAAGCTTGATCTAATGCTTAGATCCTTAATCCTTACATTGATTTATCACTTATTACCTTAATAAAAAGCCATTCGGCCAAAATTCCAAATCCTAGTAGGATTAGTATTCTTACCTTGTTGCCGATTGGAACACCAACAAATCCCGAAACTGTTCCTTGTTTCCCTAGGAATGTCGAAATCCCTAAAACCTTACGTTAGACTTAATCTTAATCATCGAAACATAAATCAAGGCCTTTGGCCGAATATTCACATGTCTTACTTTAATCTTAAAAATCCCGAATACTCCTCCTTTTAGTCGACTACTCTGATAATCCGAAAGATTCTTCCATATTCAGCAACCATAATATGTATGGAGTTAGATTATCTCTCGGCTAATCTAAAAGAAAAGAATGGAAATCAAACTTGTTCTTACCTTTGAAGAAATCAACAGCACCTATGCTTGAAGCCCTTCCAAGATTCGGCTTTTGAATGGATTGGTAAGAAGAAATAGGAAGAAAAGAAAACTTGAGAATTTTGACAATGGTGGACTATAGATTCGGCTTGACAAAAGAAAAAGAGAAGAGAGCACTTTCGAAATTCTAGAGAGAGAAGAGGAGGAAGAAAAAATGATGAGTAGCCCTATTTTCTTCCTTTTATAGCCGAAACTACTACTTAGAATCCCTTACTTGGCCACCACTCTTCTTTATTGATAAGTTTATCTCCTTAATTTAAAATAATTAGAGAATAATCCTTTATTATCTCTTCAAAAATAATCCAAATTAAATCCCTTATTTATCACCTTATTAATCGAATATTTATGAAAATAAAACTCCTCCTTTCTAGAAGGCTTGTGCCGTCCACCTCAGGCTTCTGGAAGCAAAAATAAAACTTCCTTTATTTGCTTCCCAAGTGACTCGAACTCAGGCCCAACACCTTGCATGTGGCGCCATTTCTAGAGGCCCTAAGTGGCATCTTCAGGCCACTTTTCCAATCCTATTTTTGTGTCAAATTTCACCAACTTTTTCTTTTAAGGCCACCTTGCCTTAATTTCCTCTTTTAAACTTTAAAACTCGACATTTTTAAGTCATTTCTAAGTTTCCAAAAATTTTCGTTCGGCTCTGTAAACTTGACATTTCCTTACATTTCCAAGTTTCCAGAAATGTTCACTTTTCTCTTTTGAATCATTTCCTTACATTTCCAAGTTTCCAGAAATGTTCATTTCCAAATCATTTTCATTCATTTCTGGGTTTCCAAAAATATTCAAAATTTATTCTTAGTACATAAAACATGTTACTTCATACAATTAAACCGAAAATGCATAGGCCCTTTCCAGGATGTTACAGTTCTACCCCCTTAAAATAATTTCGTCCTCGAAATTACTTACTAACGAACAAACGTATGGTCTAACTCACCCCACTACGCTATTACTGCACACTCTGATCTTAAAGAACTATCATACTTTCTAGGCACATTTTCTAGGTTCACATCCAAGGTTTCAGTCACTTCACCAGCAATACAAGAATAAGCTAACCATATAACAAGCAAAGCAATTAAGGGTATTCCAAAAATAAGGAACGTACCCGTTGTCACATTTGGCACATCTTCCTCCTCGCGATGGTCAACTGCATAAACCAACGTTGGTTGCCTGCGTCTGCACCTTCAGCATCTCTGCTTGGTGCTCCACGCCCTCGGCCCAAACCATTTCCTCCATGGTTCGGTCCACGACCTTGCTGAGGCTGCTGTCCACCTTTACCCACTGATTAACATTCGGGTTCTTTGGTCGACTTTCATCTAGGTTCTTAGGACAATGCTTGATCACATGATCCTTGGACCCACACCTAAAACATCCTCCTGTTTTCCTCCAGCACTCTCCTAAGTGCTTCTTTCCACACACATCACAAGGTCGATACCGCCCTTCTGAACCAACTTGCTGACCTCGCGGCTCATCAACTCTAGGCCTCTTCTTCCCAGATGATCCAGACGATCCAAAACCTCTTTCTGGCCTATTCCGATCAGTGTTCTGCCTTGCAGAATCCTTAATTCCCTCGGCCACCTTGGCCTTTTCCACTAACGTAGAAAATTCCTACTCCTGATACGGTGCTATTAACAGTCTCAGATCATCCCTTAGTCCGTCCTCAAAACGGACACAGTGCTCATGCTCAGTTGCCACTACACCTCGAGCATACCGGCTCAACCTCAGGAATTCAGCTTCATATTCTGCAATAGACTTGTTCCCTTGAACCAGCCCCAGAAAAGCCTTTCCTTAACATATTCCTAAGTCAGATCCTCAGCCGTGGCACCATCCCGAACAATCAACCACCATTGGTACGCTTCATCGCATAACAGTGCCACCATTCCTTTCAACTTTTCCTCAAGGGTCAGATCAAGCTCGTCCATAACGCGCTCGGTTGCCTCCAACCAGTACTGGGTGCCACACCAGATACTCCACGAAAAATTTTAGCTCCATTAGCTCGGAGCCGTTCAGGCACAGACTTTCGAGTTCTCGAATTTCCTCCTACACCAGCCACCAATTCCAAAACTCACAGCACAGCCTGCGACACAGCATCTTCCCCCGTCTGAGCTTGTTACTCAACACCAACAGCTGGGGGTGGTGGTGGCGGTGGTATCTCGTTGTCAGACCCTTGACCCGATCTAACGGGTTCTGACACAGTCATCCTTCCTCTACCTCGTCCACGATGACCACGTCCTCTAGGGCTCATTTCTAACGTCGAGATCTGATTAATAAGTTTTATGAATTAGTCTATGTTTCACTTGTTTACCCGCGAAGGAATTTTATGACAGAGTTTTAGGAGTGGTTCTTTCGTATTCATACATGCACACAGTCTTTTCATTCATTGATCCATCCATCAAACAAGTATGAACTTTCGTTCATTCAGAGAAACGTTGTTGTTTTCATTGTTATTGCTTTTCCCACTACCCAGGGGTATTTTCGTAATTTTGTCTTACAGGGGTATTTTCAAAATTTTTCAAAAGAAAAAGTTCTTTGGTGATTTTGCCACAAAGTATTTTGGTATTTTTAAACTCCCGGGGTATTTTGGAAAAATTTTGAAATCCGGGGTATTTCGGTAATTTTAGACCTCGAGGGTATTTCGGTAATTTTTCACAAATCGGGGTAAATTTGTAAAATTTACTAAATCAGGGATATTTCAAAAGTTGCAAAACTTTGAGGGTTCTTTTTTGAAAATTGTACTTTCCAAAACAGTGATGTTGCAAAAATTTTGGAAATCAGGGTCATTTTGGTAATTTTGTAAGTTAGGGCAATTTTGTAATTTTTCCCAAAATCAAGGTATTTTTGATATTTTGCAATTTAGGGTTTTTTTTTTGAATGTTTATAATGAAATTTTAGAAAAACTGTTGAGTAGTCGGACATTTTATAAACCAAGGGTATTTTTGTCATTTTACCACTAAGGGCATTTTTTATAATTTCATAAATCGGAAATGTTTCAGAAAATTTTGTAAAGATAGTTTTCACAAATTAAAAGAGTAATTTTAAGAGTTTTAAAACTAGGGTTTTGTTGTTTTTATAAAAACACGGCTAGTTCCCTTCGTGTTTTAGTCATTGTGTTTAGCTTTATGACCGAGCCCTCTTGGTCGAGTGAACCAAAGCTATGCACCAGGCGAGGATTCGAGTGGAGAGGAGGTGAGTCACGCGGACTGCTTAAGTACCAAGCTCCCACCGAAACCATTCCTAGACATGCGCACAGAGGTTACCACACCCTAACTCAGTGACTTAGCCATAGGGTTGTTTAGTTAGGCACTTAAGTATTATGTAAGTGTTGGGGAAAACTAATCCTAGGGCTCAAGTTCTTATCATGCTAATCTACGTTCCATTCCATTTCTACCCTTCTACATATCATACTATAAACCACACAAATGGATAGAAGTACTTGCCTGGTGGACTGCGGGTCGGAGACTTAGGTGCCATGCCAGAAATCTACTTATTTCAAAAATATTTTCATAAAACTCATTTGGGCTCGCTTTGAAAATGTTTTGGGCCTTAGCCCACAGGCCGAGAGTTTTAAAACTGGGCTTTGATACCAAACTGAAACACCCCAAACCTGGCCCATGAGCTTTGACCAGATTTGGTATGTTCCTCAAGAAAACCGGTTTCAAATTCTTTTGTTACTTAGAGAAAACTTGTGCAATTAAAAAAAATATTGTTTGGGTTGGGCTTTTATTGAAAACCAATTTATCTTACATTGAAATCCATTTATTTAAGGTGATAAACATTTAGGGTTTACTTCAAAATAAATTTACTTGAATCCATAAATAATAATTTGTAGACATAATAAATAAGAGTAAAAGAATTAAAGAAAACCAACTATGGCCTTATGGCCTTATTACATCAAATAATTCCTCAAACTTTAAGTTTAAGTACTTGATAAAAATAAAATCCACATGAATTAAATTCCTTGCTGTGCATGGCCATCCCTAAGCTTCCGCGAGAGCCGGTCCATTACTGTTTGTCACTTAAAATAGTCCCACAAACGGGGTGAGTCAAACAGACTCAATGTGTACACGACACTTAATCATAATAGAATCAGGCATACAAGAATTACACATTCAAAACATGGAATACAAGTTATGATGCATTCCCAAACCAAAACCTAATTGTCCATCCGCTACACACCCCCGTACCTGCCAATCACACCGTGGGGACTACTAAGTCGACCCTCCTTCCGCTACACACCAAATTGCGGTCTTAGGTCACCGCATTCGTGGTCTTAGGTCACCACGTTTAGATTACTGTGGTCTTAGGTCACCACTTTTAGATTACTGTGGTCTTAGGTCACCACTTTTCAGATATCACGGTCTTAGCTCACTGTGTTCGTGGTCTTAGGTCACCACATTCACTTCCCCTTTCAAAATAAAATCCATATGCCCCATATAATAATAATATGCATAAATATGCCAGAGTTCACATTCTTATTCTTATTCTCATGTTATAACTAACATATTTCATAATCCTAGTAGGAGTGGGAAACGTACCTGAGTACTTAGTACCATAACATGATACCTTAGCCACTTTCATATTCTTAATGTCACATATTTTAATTAAACATGCCATAAAACGTATTATGAAGTAGTGTGGGGTACACACCTGATTCGCTTAAAATTTCCTTGAGATCCCGAAAAGCTTGATCTAATGCTTAGACCCTTAATCCCTACATTGATTTATCACTTATTACCTTAATAAAAAGCCATTCGACCAAAATTCCAAATCCTAGTAGGATTAGTATTCTTACCTTGTTGCCGATTGGAACACCAACAAATCCTGAAATTGTTCCTTGTTTCCCTAGGAATGTCGAAATCCCTAAAACCTTACGTTAGACTTAATCTTAATCATCGAAACATAAATCAAGGCCTTTGGCCGAATATTCACATGTCTTACCTTAATCTTAGAAATCCCGAATACTCCTCCTTTTAGTCGGCTACTCTGATAATCCGAAAGATCCTTCCATATTCGGAAACCATAATATGTATGGGGTTAGATTATCTCTCGGCTAATCTAAAAGAAAAGAATGGAAATCAAACTTGTTCTTACCTTTGAAGAAATCAACAGCACCTATGCTTGAAGCCCTTCCAAGATTCGGCTTTTGAATGGATTGGTAAGAAGAAATAGGAAGAAAAGAAAACTTGAGAATTTTGACAATGGTGGACTATAGATTCGGCTTGACAAAAGAAAAAGAGAAGAGAGCACTCAAAAATTCGGCAGAGAGAAGAGGAGGAAGAAAAATTGATGAGTAGCCCTATTTTCTTCCTTTTATAGCCGAAACTACTACTCAGAATCCCTTACTTGGCCACCACTCTTCTTTATTGATAAATTTATCTCCTTAATTTAAAATAATTAGAGAATAATCCTTTATTATCTCTTCAAAAATAATCCAAATTAAATCCCTTATTTATCACCTTATTAATCGAATATTTATGAAAATAAAACTCCTCCTCCTCTCTAGAAGGCTTGTGCCAGTCCACCTCGAGCTTCGGAAGCAAAAATAAAACTTCCTTTATTTGCTTCCCAAGTGACTCGAACTCAGGCCCAACACCTTGCATGTGGCGCCATTTCTAGAGGCCCTAAGTGGCATCTTCAGGCCACTTTTCCAAGCCTATTTTTGTGTCAAATTTCACCAACTTTTTCTTTTAAGGCCACCTTGCCTTAATTTCCTCTTTTGAACTTTAAAACTCGACATTTCTAAGTCATTCCTAAGTTTCCAAAAATTTTCGTTCGGCTCTGTAAACTTGACATTTCCTTACATTTCCAAGTTTTCAGAAATGTTCACTTTCCTCTTTTGAATCATTTCCTTACATTTCCAAGTTTCCAGAAATGTTCATTTCCAAATCATTTTCATTCATTTTCGGGTTTCCAAAAATATTCAAAATTTATTCTTAGTACATAAAACATGTTACTTCGTACAATTAAACCGAAAATGCATAGGCCCTTTCCAGGATGTCACAACATATTTGCTGTAAGAATAACGGTTTCAATTTTAATTTAGCCAAAACTGAACCATCATCAGACAGGTCTAAATGAGCATTCATCGCGCGTAATGCAAATAGTGATTTCCGACTCAAAGCATCAGCAACAACATTAGCTTTACCAGGATGATAATCTATCACAAGTTCATAGTCTTTTAACAATTCTAATCATCTTCTCTGCCGTAGATTTAGGTCTTTTTGAGTCATCAAATAGTTCAGACTTTTATGATCTGAAAACATATGGCATTTTTCATCGAAAAGATAATGACGCCAAATTTTTAATGCAAACACAATTGCAACTAGTTCAAGAACGTATCTCGGGTAATTCTTTTCATGTGGCTTTAATTGTCTTGAGGCATCTATAACTTTTCCTTCCTGCATCAAAACACATCCCAGACCGTTCAAAGACGCATCATTATAAATCACGAACTCTTTACCAGATTCTAGCTATACCAAAACTGGAGCTTCAGTCAAAAGGGCTTTCAACTGATCAAAATTTTCTGACATTTATCGGACCATTCAAATTTCACATCTTTATGTAGCAATCTAGTCAATGAAGTCGCAATCATCGAAAAACCTTTTATGAACCGTCGATAATAACCAGCAAGTCCCAAAAAACTACAAAGTTCAGACATATTTTTCAGAAGCTTCCACTCTAAAATAGCTGAAATCTTACTCGGATCAACTTGTATACCAGACGCTGACACAATATGTCCCAAAAAACCAACTTCACGCAACCAGAACTCACATTTACTAAACTTTGCATACAATTGCTTATCTCACAGAGTTTGTAGCATGATTCTCAGATGTTTAGCACGTTCAATTTCATCACGCAAATAAATCAAAATGTCATCAATGAATACAACAACAAATTGATCTAAATACGGTTTGAAAATTATGTTCATCAAATCCATAAAAATAGCAGGAGCATTTGTTAGTCCGAAAGGCTTAACTAAAAACTCATAGTACCCGTACCTCGTTCGAAAAGCAGTTTTTGGAATATCTAAATCTTTTACTCGCAACTAATAATACCCTTATCTCATATCTATCTTTGAAAACATAGAAGCTCCTTTCAACTGATCAAACAAATCATCAATTTTGGGTAGAGGATATTTATTCTTTATTGTCACTTTATTTAACTGACAGTAATCAATACACATTCTCATAGTGCCATCTTTCTTTTTCACAAACAGAATGGGAGCACCCCAAGGTGAGAAACTTAGTCGTGCAAATCCTCTTTCTGTCAACTCTTGCAATTGAGACTTTAATACTTTCAATTCTGTCGGTGCCATTCTATACGAAGCTATCGAGATAGGAGTCGTACCTGGCACTAAATCAATGCCAAACTCAACTTCTCGTATCGGAGGTAATAATCAATGCCAAACTTAACTTCTCGTATTAGAGGTAATCCTGGTAGTTCTTCAGGAAACACGTCAGGGAATTCACAAACAATAGCACAGATTCAACTTTCTTTTCAATCACTCTAGAAAAAATCACATAGGAAAAATAAGCTTCATAACTCTTTTTCACATAACTCTGAGCTTTCATCACTGATATCACAGCCGTTAACCCATTCAAATCATTAGATTCAATCCGAACTATATCATCATCTGACATCTCTAATCAATAGTCTTTCGTTTACAGTTCAAAACAGCATCGTGCAATCTTAACCAATCCATACCCAAAATTATATCAAACTCATCAAAAGGTAATAACATCAGATTAGCCGGAAAACAAATGTCTCAAAACATCAACGGACAATTCTTGCACACTTTGTCAACCAAGACACTTTTACCTAAGGGGTTCGATATTCTAATTACAAATTCAGTAGACTCTATAGGCAAAGTCTTACTGGATACTAAGTTCATGCATACATACGAATGAGTAGACCCTGGATCTATCAATGCAATCACAGAAGTATCGTAAAGAGTAAATGTACCCGTAATAACATCTGGAGACGAAGCTTCCTCACGAGCTCAAATGGCGTAAGCTCTGGTAGGTACTCTAGCTTCAGATCTCGCAGCCGTATGTTTTGTAACTCTCTGGCTACCACTCACATTTTTGTGTTTCTAGAAGATCTACCCCTAGCTGAAACATTATCTGGCTTCGGATTCTGGACAATCTCTTGTTCAACAGACTTGGGACAATCTCAAATGAAATGATCGAATGATCCACATCTAAAATAGGCTCGATCATTCAATCTACAATTACCCAGATGTCTTTTACCACAATGTTTACATTCACTTCGCTCAGATCGGACATTTCCAACACTAGCTATCGAAATCGCTGGAGCTTTGAAATTCGAATGCGATCTAACACGATCTTTGTTTGAATGTCCCACATTAGCCTTTGAACAGCTATGCTCATCTCTGAATATCTTTGATGCAGACTAAAATGATTTACTTGAGAATCTCTTTCTCACATCTCTAGCTTCTGACTCAGCTTTTCTTTTATCTTTACCGAGGGCTTCAGCTTTACATGCTCGATCAATAAGCACAACAAACTCTTTTATTTCTAGAATTCCAACTAACAAACAGATATCTTCATTCAGGCCATCTTCAAACCTTTTGCACATTACTGCCTCAGTTGAAACACATTCCCGTGCATATTGACTTAATTTCACAAATTCTCATTCATATTCTATGACAGACATACGTCCCTGTTTCAATTCAAGAAACTCTTTTCATTTTTTATCTATAAATCTCTGACTAATATATTTCTTCCGATACTCAGATTGAAAGAAATCCCATGTAATGCATTTTTTCGAAACAACAGAAGTCAAAGTTTTCCACCACTGATAAGCTGCATCTCGTAACAAAGAAACGGCATGTTTTACACATTCTTTAGGAGTACAAGACATTTCATCAAACACTCGGATTGTATTCTCGAGCCAAAACTTAGCTCTCTCAGCATCATCATCACTAGTGGCCCTAAACTCTTCAGCCCCATATTTACGAATTTTATCAATCGGAGGCTTACTCAACAGATTCAGATTCATAACCGGAGGTACAAAAGAAGTCTGAGGAGGATTGGGTGGGGGCGGAGGTTGTCAAACAGCCGAATTTGTTCTAATATATTGAGTGATCCACACATTCATCATTTGAAAGAAGGCTTGTTTAGCCTCTCCTTCCTGACCGCTAGTAGCTGGTCTCGAATTAGATGGCGCTATCCTTTAAGCGGGAGCAGGCGCATTACTTTCAACATCGTCAGCTACAGCTCTTTTGGGATCCATTTAATATATAAAAAACACATTTTATATGTCAGGATTCATCACACTATCATAGTTTGTATATATGGCATGTATAGCTAGACTCCCACACGCTATGTTAGTCCTAGAATCGACTAAACCATAGCTCTGGTAGCAATAAAATGCAACATCCCTAACCCGTAACCATCGTTGGTCTAGGGTTAAGAGGCATCACCAGACAAATTGGAACTTTTTCGAACATTTCACATCACAAAGTATATCATCATCATATCATAGAAAAATTCAAGCATATAGTCCCCTAATGAGGTCTACGAGTCCTTAAACATACATTAGAAAGAGGTCAGGACTAAACCGAACACATACGAGATTTTTTAAAAACTTAACACTTTTCAAAGTTACAGAGGTCACATGAGGCACACGGCCTCAGACACACCCGTGTGTTAAAGCTGTGGCAAAATAGGGCATACATACTAACTTGTCCACACGGCCGAGGACACACCAGTGTGCTTCACCCATGGTCAAAACTGACTTACATCACACGGCCATTCACACGTCCGCGTGTCCAGCCCGTGGTCGACATTGACTTGTTTCACACGGCCAGTCACACGCCCGTATGTCCAGCCCATGTGCAAGCCTAACCTGGATCGAATTACAAATTCAAGGGACACGGTTGAGCCACACGCCCGTGTGCTCAACCGTGTGAGCAAATAGAGGCCATTTGCAATGCCAATTTGCCACCCATTTTGGGTTAATCCTACAAGCACAAACAAACACATTTTTTACCTTCAAAACGCAACCAAACCATACCAATAATATCCATCTTTTCTAACCATTCAAATGCATATCAAACATACCAACTTATGTACCATTTATCTCATTCTAATCACAAGCATTTCTAAGTATAATCCATCCAAAAACTTACCAATTCATTATGACAACCTTTCATCAATAGTATACCAACTTTGCATCACAAAACATAGACTAAAATTTACCATATTCACATCCCATTTACAAGCCATATCACACAGCTTATATATATACAACTCAAAACATCATCTAATTCAACTACACTATACATGCCATACTGAATTATGTACACATTCAAAAGGTACCAAAATAGAATTGGTAGTGTGGTGATGATCCCCGACAATCCCCGAGCCTTCCGTAGCTTTAACAATCTATAAAACAATGCAAACACACATAGAGTAAGCTTTCAAAATCTTAGTAAGCCATATACAAATAAACTTAACATATAAAACATTTATAACCATTTCAATTACAAGAACTTTAACATATCTCAATAGCATATTCATATTTCCTCTTTAGCTCAATTGTATCTAACCATTTGCTTGACAACAAATTACATGTCCATGTATCTCATTAGATCATAACACATTCATACATATATCACATTTTGTCTCAACATGTCTATGCACATATCTCACTTTTGCAAATTCACATATACTTACCTTTCATAATCAAACATAGTATACATTTCAAACATACCTGAATTGGTTACACATTTCACATAGTCTTTCATTTCTCGGAATTGCCCATTGAACCATTTCGGATAACTCAGAATACTCATACAATGCCAACATCCCAGACATGGTCTTACATGTAATCAAATATCGATCCCACTATCCCAGACAAGGTCTTACACAAAATCATATACGATGCCAATGTATATTTCTTTCCACAATTTACAGTCACATCATGGGTGGTTAGCCAATCCATACTAAGAATTATATCCAATTCATCAAATGGAAATATTATGAGATTTTCCCTAAAGTAGTGACCTTTAATCATCAATAGACAATCTTTGCACACTTTATCAACTAGTACACTTTTGCCTAAAGGATTTGTCACCTTTATCACAAATTCTGTAGACTCACGAGCATATTCAATCTAGATACTATTTTCATGCATATATAAGAATGAGTAGATCTGGGATCTGTTAAGGCAATTACTTTAGTAATATAAAGAGAAAAGGTACCTGTGATCACGTCAAGAGAAGAAGCCTCTTTTTAAGCACGAATGGCATAAGTTCTCGCAGGTGCTCGGCTCTCAGGTCTCACGGCCTGCTCCTTGTGAGTAGTCTTACTACTTGCCCTGCTTTTTGGGTTTCTCTATGGTCTCCCTCTTGTAGTGCCTTCCAGTCTTGCCTCCCGAGGCTTCTCTTTTTCATCCACTTCTAGACAATCTCTAATAAAATGGTTTAAAGTCCCACACCTGAAGCAGGCTTTTTCATTTGCTCGACATTCGCCAGAGTGACGTCTGCCACACTGTAGGCACTCCGGTCTACTAAGTCAGGGGTTGCCAACACTAGCCACTGATGTAGTCTGAGTTTTAGAGCCTGAGTATTGTTTACTCTTACTCTTGTTTGGAAACCCGGCTGATGTAGCTGATCGGGTAAAGAAGTCTTTTGACTTCTTAGATGAAGATTGAAATGTTCTGCTCATCTATCTCTTTCTCGAGTCACGAGACTCCACCTCAGCTTTTCTTTTCTCCTTGAATAGATCTTCAGCCTTACAGGCTCTGTCTACTAACACAACAAATTCTTTCAGTTCGAGGACACCAATGAACAACTTTATATCTTCGTTTAGCCCGTCCACAAACCTCTTACACATAATGGCTTCCGAGGACACACATTTTCAAGCGTACTTACCGCGCTCGTATTCAGCTACTGTCATCTTTCCTTGCTTCAGTTCAAGGAATTCCTTTCTCTTCTAATCAATGAATCTTTGACTTATGTATTAATTCCTGAATTCCTCTTGGAAGAACTCCCATGTGACCTTTTCCCTTGGCATCACCGACACAAGGGTGTTTCACTGCTGATAAGCAGAGTCTCTCAGAAGAGAAACCACACACTTCATGCACTCTTCAGGTGTGCACGACAATTCATCAAACACCCGAATGGTGTTTTCCAACCAAAATTCAGCTCTTTCTGGGTCATCATCCTTACTAGCCTTAAATTTTTCTGCCCCTTGTTTCCGGATTCTACTAACATGAGGCTTTTCTCTTCTTACAACTGCTACCACTTGGGGCGCTACATGAGTAGCCTGAGGAATAGGCGGGAGTAGAGGAGGTGGAGCATTCAGATTTGCTCAGACGTACTCTGTATACCAATTACTCATCATTTGGAGAAAGGCTTTTTAGGCCACTTCTCCCTGACCCAAAGTCTCGGGTCTACTTTCAACTGGCGCGGTCCCTTGCGCGAGAGCCGGCGCATTACTTGCAGCATCATTAGCTGCAGCTCGATCAGAATCAGGATCCATTAACTATATGAAAATACAATTTTAAGCCATCAGGAGTTGTCACACTATCATTATATAGATTTTCATACGTATGGCATGTATAGCTAGACTCATACTTACGCTATGTTAGTCCTAGAACCGACTAAATCGTAGATCCGATACCAATAAATGTAACACCCCTTACTCTTATTCAAGTCAGAACCGGGTTTGGGGCATTACCTAACTAACCTTGCTTAAACACCTCGAATAGGGTTATAAAAATCTCGTTTAAACCCATCACTTGCACCTACTCGGCCTAAAAGGCCCTAAACATACCTCATAGAAGTTTTGAAACTATTCTGGGAACTTTTACGAACTCGAGAAACATTTTAACAAAACATGGGCCAAACGCCCGTGTTGGTCTAGGGACACGCCCGTGTGCCCCTAAGACATGCCCGTGTCTCCCACCCATGGTCGATTCTGACTAAGGTCACACGGCCTTGACACACCCGTGGCCCTAGCCCGTGTGCCAAACCTTGGCATTCTGACCTATCCACACGGTCTATTCACACATCCATGCGCTTCAGCCGTGTGGCAATTTAAATTCCATGTGCAAGGTGCAGACTTCACACAGCCTAGGCATACACCCATGTGCAAGCCGTGCCTCCCACACGGTCTAGACACACGCCTGTGTGTCTACCCATGTGGAAGATTAGCAGGCTATTTACCAACCCTTTAGGCACCCTACATTGCACACATACATACTTCCATTCAAAACAATATAACTCATATCCCAAAGGCACATCTAAGTACTCACTACAATATAAAAGATAACCCATAGGTACCTCTCGGAGCTCAAAGAATCAAGACATACATAAAGGCATATACTTCATGAAATTCATCTTCATTAAGCAATAGAATTTGCCAAGTATTTGCCTAACTTATAAGGCCATTTACAAAATGACTTTAATAACTTACATAACCAACACTTTGACTAACAATTACAACTTAACATATCCAACACATTGACTAACAATTACAACTTAACAAAATACTCAAGTCCTATACATGCCATACTCAAAATAAGTCTAAATTGTTATACCAAAGTGATGTCAATAGTGTGATTTCCGAACTCTGATGTCTGCAACCTCTTGAGTTATCTTGGCAATACTACAAGGAAAAGGGAAAGGATAGGGGTAAGCATATAGCTTAGTAAGTTTGCATGAAACTCTAGGATATCATATTTACTCCAACTACAAACATTCATTCCATGGAACAATGGCAACATAGTCTCAAATGAATAAAAGTACTTACTCGTACTTATTCATATTTACTCTTGCCCACCTCATGTCAACATAATCTAGTAACTTTTAATTACTCGCGTTACCTGTATCACTAAATCACATGATTTAGCACATATGCTAACATAACCATAAATTCATATCGTTAACATTCATATCATGAGCTTTACTCAAGGCCATCCAATAACAAATTTGGATCTAGGCCAACTCACATACTCAACTCTTTTGATTATAAATAGATCGGCTCATCATGAATTATTCGAACTTATCATACATAAGTTTTGATACCAACACTATATCTCGGATATGGTCTTATATGGGATTATTCTTTGATGCCGATGTCATAACCCATATATGGTCTTATACGGGATCTCATAACTCGATGTCGATGCCATATCCCAGACATGGTCTTATACGAGATCGTACTTAGATGTCAATGCCATGTCCCCGACATGGCCTTATACGAGATCTTTCTTTGGTGTGGAGGCCATGTCCCAGACAATGGTCTTATATGGGACGTTCCTTGTCTCATATGAATGCATAATATCATCCTTAGTCTAGAACCTGATCCGGGACTTAAACTTAACTTATTCACACCATTTACCTATCGAGACTTCACTGCTCGAGTTTAACAATAATAACACACATAACCATAATATCAAACAATTTCAAATATCGAAAATTATGAAACACCAATTTCATACAAACTTACCTTAGTATTCAAAATGTATGTAGATATGCAATTTAGTCCTCGACTTTGTTCTTACCTCGATTTCGATCCAGGCTTTGTATTTCTCGATCTATAATAACAATTTAGCTCATTTTAATCATCACATTAATAAAACATTTTGATAATCATGCTTGGGAAAAATTACTATTTTGCCCCTAGACTTTGGCTAAATGACCATTTTGCCCTTAGGCTCGGAAATGAATTCTAATCGTATTTCCATCTTCAACAAGCAAAGGTGAACATTTATTTCTCTTATAACTACTCACAATTCCAACTATATCATGCATTTATGACAATTTAATCTTTGCATTCAAGTCCTATTTAGGTGTTTTCATGCTAACACCTTTAACAAAAGCTGTTTCTCTAACAACTAAGACTCAATTTCTTCCATAAAAATGCAGCAAACAATAATGATAGCTCTCATGGAAAAACTTTAAACTTTTCACAATATTGCACAATAGTCCCCTCATTTGAAAGCTTAAGTTTTAGGGGTCTCAAAAGTATAATTATTTTCAAGAAAAGATCATTAGAACACTTACTAATGAAGAGATGAGTGTGCTGAAATTTTTGAAGATTTCAACCCTTATTCCTCTTGCAAATTTCAGTGGAAGAAGTGAAGAAGAAAGATGGACATCATCTTTTTTTATATATTTTAATATTAAACCATCAATTTAATCCACCAAACATCACCAACTTTGACCAACTTGGTCAATTCTTGTCCCCTATGGCCGGCCAAGCCTATATTGGGGGTCTAATTGCCTTTTAAAGACCTCCAATTATCAATCTATGGCTATTTGGTACCTTTAGCTTATAGAATAGAACTTTCGCACTTTATGCGATTTAGTCTTTTTTCGCGATTAAACAAGAAATCGCTAAAACCAAAATTTTCATGTAATTCTAAAATCATGCTCTAACACATAAAATAATATGAAAATAATTTTCCCTAGCCTCAGATTAGTGATCTCGAGATCACTGTTTTGACTAGCCCCTAAATCAGACTGTTACAACTGTAGATCACAAATTCTTTTCCCGGTTCAAGTTGCACTAAAATTGGAGCCTCAGTCAACAATGCTTTTAGTTTCTCGAAACTCTATTGGCATTTTTCTGTCCATTCAAACTTTACGTCTTTTTGTAACAACCTCATCAAATATGTAGCTATCATAGAGAATCCCTTGACAAACCATTTGTAATAGCCAGCTAAGCCCAAAAAACTTCTAACCTCGGATACATTCCTCGGCGGTTTCCAATCAACAATAGCTAAAATCTTACTTGGATCGACTCAGATTCATCTCCCGAGACAATGTGCCCCAAAAATCCAACCTCTTTGAGCCAAAACTCACTTTTGCTAAACTTGGCATACAACTGATTATCTCGTAAAGTATTTAAAACCGTCCTTAGATGCTCGGCGTGCTCATCCTTATCATGAGAATATATCAGTATATCATCAATAAAAACTGCAACAAATTGATCTAGGTAGGGTCGAAAAATACGATTCATTAATCCATAAACACGGCAGGGGAATTTGTTAAACTGAAAGGCATGACTAAAAATTCATAATGCCCATACCTTGTCCGAAATGTAGTTTTCAGCACGTCTGAATCTTTCACTCTCAACTGGAAACATCCCGACCTCAAGTCTATCTTGGAAAACACAGTGTCTCCCTTCAATTGATTGAATAGATCATCAATCCTTGGCAATGGGTACATGTTCTTCACGGTTACCTTATTAAGCTGCCAGTAATCTATACATAATCTCATGGAACCATCTTTCTTTTTTCACAAACAATACTGGAGCACCCCATGGAGAATAACTCGGCCTAGCAAAACCTTTGTCTGTCAACTCTTGCAACTGTGCCTTCAATTCTTTCAACTCAATTAGAGCCATTCTGTATGGAGCAATCGATATAATTGCAGTACCAGGAGCTAACTCAATGCCAAATTCAACCTCTCTAACCGAAGGTAACCCCAACAATTCTTCCGGGAATGCATTTGGGTACTCACACACTATAGGCACTGATTCAATCTTTAACTCAATTTCTTTAGCATTCATAACAAAAGCAAGATGTGCTTCACATCCCTTTCTTACATATTTCCGAGCAGACATATGAGAGATCACTACAGGAGATCTATCCTGTTCATTTGATTCAACAGGAAGAGTGTCCCCATTTTCACATCTCAATTCAATGTATTTCTTTCCACAATTTACTGTCACATCATGAGTGGTTAACCAGTCCATACCAAGAATTATATCAAATTCATCAAATGGCAATAGCATGAGATTTGCCTTAAAATAATAACCTCTAATTATCAATGGGCAATCTTTGCATACCTTATCAACTAATAAGCTTTTTTCTAAAGGATTGGACAATTTTATCACAAACTCTGTAGACTCAACAGACATGCTCATTCAAGATACTAATTTCATGAAAATGTATGAATGGGTAGACCCCGGATCAATTAAAGCAACAACATTAGTATCATGGAGAGAAAATGTACCCGTAATTACATCAGGTGATGACGCCTGTTCGCGAGCGCGAATGGCATAAGTCGTCGCAGGCACTCTACCCTCAAATCTTATAGCTTGCTCTCTAGGTGTACTCTTACTACTCATTCCATTTCCCGGATTTCTCTATTTTCTCCCTCGAGTAGTGCTTCTTGATCTTGCACTCTGAATTTTCTCTTTTTCAACCATCTCGGGGCATTCTCTAATAAAATGATCTTGGGAACCACACTTAAAACAGGCTCTCTCGTATGCTCGGCACTCACCGAGGTGATGTCTGCCACACTGTGGACATTCTGGTCTATTAGGTCGAGTGTCCCAACACTAGCAACTGAGGTAGTCTAAGCTTTAATCCCCGAGTACTATTTACTCTTACTTCTTTTCGAAAACCCAGATGAAGTAGCTGATCGAGTAGGGAAATCTCTTGACTTCTTGGATGAGGACTGAAATGACTTATTCAATTGTCTCTTTCTTGAGTCACGAGATTCCATCTCAGCTTTTCTTTTCTCTTTCACCAATTCCTCAACTTTACAAGTTCGATCCACTAGCACAACAAATTCCTTTAATTTCAAAATGCCAACAAACAATCGGATATCTTCATTTAATCCGTCCTCAAACCGTTTACACATAATGACTTCAGTGGATACACACTCTCGAGCGTATTTACTGAGCCTTACAAACTCACGCTCATACTCAGTTACTGTCATTTTACCTTGTTCCAGTTTAAGGATTCCTTTCTCTTCTGATCGATGAACCTTTGGCTAATATACTTCTTCTTGAAACTCTTCTTGGAAGAACTCTCATGTGATCCTTTACCTTGGTACAACCGACACAAGGATGTTCCACCACTGATAAGCAAAATCTCTTAAAAGAGAAACTACAAACTTCATGCACTCTTTAAGTGTGCAAGATAACTCATCAAATACTCTAATGGCATTTTAAAGCCAAAATTCTGCTCTTTCTGGATCGTCATCTTTACTAGCCTGAAATTCCTCGGCTCCTTGTTTTCGGACTCTATTAATCGGAGGCTTTTCCTTTCTTACCACTTCTACCATTTGGGGAGCCACTGGGTAGGTTGAGGAATAGGTGGGGGTGGAGGGGGTTGTGCATTCGGGTTCGCACGAACGAACTTCGTATACAATGTATTCATCATGTGGAGAAAGGCTACCCTAGCCTCTTCTCCTCCTCTTTGACTCACAGTCGTTGGTCTATTCTCATTTTCATTCGGCACCATCCCTTCAGCGGGAGCCAGTGTGTTACTTTCTACATCATCTGCCACAGCTCTTTCGGGATCCATTTACTATATGAAACAAAATTTAAATCGTCAGGAGTCGTCACACTATCATAATGTAAACACTCATGTGTATGGAATATATAGCTAGACTCATGCATACGCTACGTTAGTCTAAGAATCGACTAAATCTGGCTCTGATACCTTTAAATGTAACACCTATATGAGGCATTACTGAACTTATCTTGCTTAAACATACAACATTGGGCTATAAAATTTCATTTCAACTAAAAAACTTCTCATTAATATACATAACATCCTTATAATATGCCTACGAGGCCTTAAACATACATCCAAAAGCTTTCAAAGTTAAACCGGAAACTTTTTTGCACTTAGAAAATTTTTCCCTAAACAGGGACACACGCCCGTGTGAAATGGAACACGCCCGTATGGGTAGGTTGTGTGATTACACACACCCATGTTCCTAGCCCGTGTGGAATTTATTTTTCATTTTGAACCTACAGGTGTTTTCACACGGCCGGACACACGCCCGTGTTAATAGCCTGTGTCCATCACACGGCCTAGACATGCCCATGTGTGAAAAACCTGGGTATTCTGTTTATGACGTCAGCAACCTCTTAACGGCACACGGCCTAGGAACACGCCCATGTGCTAGCCCGTGTGACGAATCGAATTCTCACAATTGGATACAGGGGACACACGGCCTATCAACACACCCATAGGGGTGACCGTGTGGACAATTAGAAGGCTATTTTCCAAGCCAATTGCCACCCTGAAACATAAACAGACATATAGCAACACGAACAACATATATCATGGCAATGATACACTATGATGAAGCACTAATCATCATCCATACCCTTCACATTTTACTCCATCAATTTCATGAACTTTCACTTCATAAAACTCATCATCATTAAAATATGAAACTTGACAAATATTTGCCAATTCCCAATAGCCATTTACAAAATGAATGTATAACATTAGTAACCAACACTTTGGCTTTCAAATATGACATAACACAAAATGACCAAGTTCCTATACATGTCATACCCAAAATAAAACAACTTTACTATACCAAAAGAATGATTGATAGGGTGATCCAAGCTCCGACGTCCTACGATCCCCGAGCTGGCTTGGTGATGCTACAAGGAAAAGGGAAAAAAGAGGGGTAAGCATATAGCTTAGTAAGTTTGCATGAATTAAAAATAGCAATATAAGTACTCATAGTAAAATCCATTCATCTCATAGAACAATAACAACACAAGTTCTCAAGTACTTTGATGTACTTACTCATACTTATTCTTACCCATCACATATCACATACGCTTTCATAAGTCGTATTTACTCATGGGTACCTGTATCACTTCATCACATAATTTAGCACTTATGCTACCTTGAACATAGACTTAAATCATTATCATCCTTAACTTAAATGGAACTTTTTTTCATCCTTGTATAATTTAGTTCTTTATCATCTTACATACTTAGCTCTTTTGCCTGTTGCACTACTCGAAATATCGGAGGATACTCAATCTCATCATACATGTATCATGATGCCAATGTCATATTCTAGATATGGTCTTACATGGGATCACCTCTTGATGCCGATGCTATATCCCAGATATGGTCTTACATGGGACCTCTTAGCTCGATGTCGATGCCATGTCTCAGACATGGTCTTATACGAGATCATACATAGATGTCGATGCCATGTCCCAGACATGGTCTTACACGAGATCTTCCTTTGGTGCCGAAGTCATGTCCCAGACATGGTCTTATACGGGATCTACATTAAGTGTCGATGCCATGTCCAGACATGGTCTTACACGGGACCTACATTCAGTGCCGATGTCATGTCCCAGACATGGTCTTATACGGGACCTTCCTTAACTCATGTGGTGACATAGGTATCCTCGTTATTCCAAATCTTCAACCGGGACTTCAACTTAACATATTCTCATCATTTTCTCATAGAGGCATTCATGAAATGATATTCATTATCATGACATCAAGTAATTTAAAGTATAAAAACATTATGAAACTTTAATTTCACACAAACTTACCTCGGTACTCAAAATAGGTGTAGATGTTCGATTTAGTCAACAACTTTTATTCTTGCCTCGGTTTCGGTCTGGGCTTCGTGTTTCTTGATCTATAATAAAAATTTCACTTGTTTAATACTCACATTGATTAAATTGACTCATGAATCATACTTTGGAAAAATTACAATTTTGCCCCTAAACTTTCTCATAATTACACTTTTGCCCCTAGGCTCGTAAAATGATTTTTATTCAACTTTCTTGTATTTTAAGCCTAGCCGAATTATTTTCTTAATTACAACAGCCTCCAATTTCCCCTATTTCACTCATGTATGACCATTTTTATGACAATTTGGTCCTTTTATGCATTTTTCATGAAAATCACTTAGAAAAATATGTTTATCATACATCAAACTTTCATATTCTTCCATAAAACATTAAAATACATGCATGTCACACATGGGTAAATTTTTGAACATAAACCCTAGCTCAAAATATGGCTAGAAATAGTTAAATCAAGTTACGAGGATCTAAAAAATACGAAGAACATTAAAAACGGGGCTAGGGTGCACTTACTATCAAGCTTGGAAGTTGAAGAAACCCTAGCTATGGAGAGCTTGGAATTTTCAGCCTTAACTTGAAGAAGATGAGCAAATTTTGCTTCATTTTTCCCTTTTCAATCTTTTATTAACCAAATGACTAAAATGCCTTTAAGTCCCTTTCTTGATATTTTTCCTTCCCATGTCTATTTTTGTCCATCTTAACATATAATGGTCTAATTGCTAAATAAGGACCTCTAATAATTTTTATGATGCTATTTTATACTTAAATATTCTAAAATCTCATATTTTTCTTATCTTTGCAATTTAGTCCTAATGGACAAATTGTTCACTAATTAATAAAATTTCTTCATGAAATTTTCACACAATCATGCAAATACCTCATAAGCCTCATAAAAATCATAAAGCATATATTTCTACTTCAAATTTTTGGTCTTGCAACCACTATTCTGACTAGGCCCTAACTCGGGCTGTTACACCAAGGCACTGCCCACGGGAAGCAATGGTTTAGTGATAGATGGTAGGATTAGGAGGCACAGTGGTTCTTTAGGAATTTGTAATTTTTTTTAATTTTACCTAATTACTGCATTAGTCGAATTTGTGTAAAAAAACTAAAAGTATATTTACTATAATTTTGGTCACTTAACCTTTTTTTAAAGTTGTATTTTAGTTGCAAAATTTTAAAAATTTATAATTTAATCATCAATTTTTTACGTGTATCAAAACTTATTAATATTTAGTCTCCATTAACAATATTTCATTGTTGACATGACTTCCATAACGATTTAATTAATAATATTTTTAAATTCATGTTTTATTATTATTTTTTTGTTATCTATATTAACATATATTAAGTTAATACTTAAATAAGCATTCAAATTTTATAAAATTAATAAATGCGTATGAAATAAAAGATATATTAAAATTTTTTTATTGTAATTATACCCTTTAAATTTATTTTTTTTTTGAAAAATAAATTTAGTCATTTTAATACATTTAAAAGTACTTACTATAGACTATATCAACCAATCAAAAACTTATAACCGGAATATGAAAAAAATTGAAAATTTCAAGATAAAATATTAATTATTTTATAAATATTAGAGATTAAATTGCAAACTTTTTATAATTTAGATGAATTAAATGAAATTTTCAAAAAATTATCCAAAAATATTTTTAAAAAAATATTCATAATGCCATGTGAATAGATCTGATCATGGGTCAGGCCACCTGACCAAGCCCAAAGGCCCACCCAAAAATAGGGAGGATTTGAGCAAAAATATACGTCTGAAAAATGGACTTGGGCAAAAAAGAGGCCTGTAACAACCCGATTTTGGGTCTAGTCGGAATAGTGGTTTCGAGACCACAAATCCAACGAAGAAAAAATTTATTTTTATTATTATTTTATCGTCTACAATTTTATGGAATAATTTCGTGAAATTTTCGTTCAGAAATTTTGATGTTTGAACACTCAATTTAGCTAGAAGGACTAAATTGTAATAAATACAAAATGTTTGTTCTAGAAGCTGAGGTGTTTAAATGCTATGAGATCTTAAATTAGAGGTCTTTAAATGGTAATTAGACCATTAAGCTTCATAATGGACAAAATGGACATGGATAGGTGAAATTTTGAAGTTTTTCATTAAGGGCATTTTAGTCATTTGGTTAATAAAGACAAAATTTAACAAATAAAAGATGTCATCTTCTTCATATTAGTCCTCAAGGCTGAATTTCATAAGGAGAAGACATAGCTAGGGTTTGCCAAGCTTCCAAGCTCGATTGTAAGTCCGTTCTAGCCCCGTTTTTAATGATTTTTATATTTTTGAAATCCTTATAACATGATCTATCTATTTCTACCACTAATTTCATATATGATCAAGGTTTAGGGTTTTACCCATGTTGAATATATGTATTTTGATGTTTGATGGTAGAAAATGTATGTTTTTTGTTTGTTAAACGACTTTTCCTAAATGATTTTCAGTAAAAATGTCAAAAAGGACTTATTTGTAAAAGTCTATAAAATGAGTAGAAAAGTGTGATTTAATGAAAAATGTGGGCTGTTATGCGTATGAAAATGGTTCAGCTAGGCTTGGGTTTTTAAGAAATTAAATTAAATTCATTTTACGAGCCTAAGGACTAAAGTGTAAAATGTCAAAAGTTTAGGGGAAAATTTAATTTTTCCATAATGTGACTTTGGGCTGAATTGAATAATGTGATGATTAAATTAGATGAATTTGGTATTATAGATCAAGAAAAAAGAAGTTCAAGTCTAGATCGGGGAAAACCAAAGTGTTTGACGATTAGGTTCATTTTCGCTATTTTTGTATCGAGATAAGTCCGTATATTAATAATGCAACGTTATAATTGTATTTAATATGTTTGATATTGCATGAATTGTATGATTGACTCTATGGATGTAACTGACGAAGTTTCGACAAGCGAGAAAATCCCAGTTGAACCTTCGGAATAGATTAGGATACAAGTGACATGTCACTAGGAATCCATGTGATTATGTGATTATGTGACCTAAGGGCGGGTCCTGTACGTCCTATCAGTGGCTAGGTATATCGGAATATGTTGCGGATACCTGACAGCTTGTGTGAGCAGCACTGCGTAGTTACGTCTCGACTGATAGCTTGTGTGAGCAGGCCCGAGGATAGCTCGAGAGTGAGCCTATATGTGTTATGAGATTTGTGGTAGTATTGGCCACATATGTGGCACTTATGTGCAAAGTTTTCCGTGTATCTGATAGTATTCCAAGTGGTTCAACGGGTATGTCAAAGATGAGAAAGTATGTGAATATGTTATGAGATGATACAGGTATGTACGAAAAACTCGAAGGAAAATGGATTCGGTATATGATGAGCTATTGGTAAGAATGTGATTGAGTAAGTTATGCTTATGAAGTTTAATGACATTTATGTTAATATATATTAAGTTATTTATATGTCAAATGTATGAATAATGTTTTGTATTATTTGCATATGAACTTACTAAGCTATATAGTTTACTCCCCTTTCTTTCCCTTATCTTATAATGTCACCAAGCTAGCTCGGGATCAGAGATCGTCGGAGTTCGCATCACACTATCAAACGATTATTTTGGGTATTGATAAGCTTAACATTTTGAGTATGTGGCATGTATAGGGACTTAGTCATTTTGTTATATGTGCCATTGTGATTGTAGCCAATGTGTTGGCTTGTGATTGTCAAGGGCTTGTTTTGATATTTGGCCATGTAAATTGGCTTATTTTTGGGCTAACATGGTTGTAAACCTAAGTATATTTATATATGTGCCAAAGTCTTTAGTGATATGGTCATGGTATGATTGGTGAATGATGGAAAGGTGATTTATGACATGAATGTAAAATGTTTGGCAATGTGGCCTAATGATGAAATTATAAAGTGGTGTACAATTAAGTGTCTTGAAAGTAGTCAATTATGGATTAATAAATGTTGTGAGTATGATAGATGTCGATATTGTGTTGGCATGTGTTGGTCATAATTGTGGATGTTTTGGTTGCCTAAGTATGTTATGTTTTGTGCCTTGAATTGGTGTAAGTGTATGTGTGAATAAGGGTGGAAAATGGCTTGGTAAATAGCCTTTAATTTGTCCACACGGGTAGACACACAGGAGTGTGTCTAGGCCGTGTGTGACACACGGTCTGCCCCACGGACATGTGTTTCAGCCGTGTGTCCCTTGCACCTTAATTTTGAAAAACAGAATGTCCAGAATTGAGCATACGGATAGAGACACAGGTGTGTGTCTCAGCCGTGTGTGCTACACGGCCTAGCACACGGGCATGTGGCACGGCTGTGTGGTACAAGTCAGAGAGCACCCTAAATTGAATACGGTCTGAAGCACGAGCGTGTCCCAGGGTCACATGGGTGTGTCCCTTGGACCACACTGGCGCGTGAGCCCTGCAGTTAGCAAAATTTTTTTTAAGTTTTATAAAAATTTCCTGAGTTCTCAGTTTAATCCCGAACCACTTCTAAAGTATGTTTTGGGCCTCGTAGGCTCATATTAGGGACTTTATGATTGAATGTAGATGGTTTTAATTTGTACGCAAATTTTATGATTCGATTTGTATGAATGCTTGTGTTGTATGTCCTGTAATGCCTCGTATTCTGTTCCGGCGTTGAATACGGGTAAGGGGTGTTACAAGGCCCATTTTCAAAAAGGGTCGAGCCTCGGGTAAGGTTTTTTTGGCTCGAGGCAAGCTTAACAAGTCTACTCTATACCCTTTCTTTTCTTTTCGTGATTTTCTCAGCCAACCCCCTCCCAAATTTCTATTTCTAATCCCTAACAGTAACAACTCTAAATCCATTCTCCACTCCACACACTGGCCACCACCGTCATTGTTCACCACTCCAGTCACCACTGGTCCACTACACACCCACTAGTCCGTCATCGTCACTGTTCACCACTATTGCAACAAGATTAAGAACCCAAAGGTAACTTAAGTTTGGAATCTCCCTTTCCCTCTCATTTTCCCACTGGTTTGGTTTCCTCCATTGCTCTAGTCAATTTTCTCTTCCCTTTTCTTCTCTTTTCTCAATTTATCTTTTGCTTGTGCATTTTTATTTTGGACCCGTAAAGACTTTGACTCAATCAACATTCTCCCTAAAGCATTTTAAACCTAAAAAATACCCTCATCATAAATGAAACAACTTTTAGGGTTTAGTAGAAGGGAGTCACAAATGTTAGGAAAAACATGGTAATCGATTGCTATTAAGAACTAAAATCTTATCCTTCCATCGGCTCTTATTTGGTTATTGCTTCTACCTTAAAAATTGTTGTTGGAATAATTTTGTGGGTCTCCTCTGCTTATATTGTTGTCAAAGTTCTCTTATTCTAATTTGATTTGTTTGATTTTGTATTTAGTTTCATTGATTGCTTTTGGAATGAAATAGTTTATTAATTGCTTTGTATTTTCTAGACGATTCTGTATGCAGAGGATTAGGTCCTTGGGGTCCAAAAATTGTACGCAAGTATAAGATCAATTGGGAAGGAAAGTTCTATAAGGTAAAGGTTGGTTTTATTCCTTTAATTTTAAGTTAACATGATGTTTTTCACTTCTTTACAATACCATAATCTAGTTGGAATGAAACAAGTTGTTGCTTTTCAGATGAAAAAGTTGAACTGGGCAATATGAATTTTCATTTCTTATTGTTACCCTTCCTAATTCACTTGTATATTCATGATTTTTTTAATTCAATTAATTGCACATATATCATCCAATATTTGACCAACCTTGGTTATTCTTATTTTCAAAAATTCTGCTCAAGTTTTCTTGGTTCATTTCATGTTTGTCAATTTGCTGTGTAAGTATTGATGGCTTTACCATTTAGTAGAAAACACCAAACTGGATAGCAAAGAATTTCAAGTAACACACACTAAAGTAGTAGGATGATATGCTTTTTCTTTTTTAAGTATGTGTATAGCTTATGTATAAGTAAATAATAGAGATATAACAACTACTTTTCCCCTCTTCTTCATGGTTGAAGATTATGCATATCATATTTTCGTTGCGAAAGCAAGTGGAGAGTTGTGCTTAAAATATATACTCTTTTGGAGCATTGCCTTGGGTGCCCCTTCTAAAAAGGACTTGAGTTTTTACTAATTGAGTTTTTCCGCAACCAACCATATATGTCTTTAAAATTTAATTCTATTTTTTTCCTATATATTAATCAAGTTTTTACAATTTCAAGACTTGAGTTTTTATGACAATGGCTAGTTCAAACACTCTTATACTTGTGGACAATGGTTTTAATGAATATGAAAATGCTCTTAAACGTCAAAAGTCTACTACTTCAAAGGTGTGGGATGAAATGGTAAAGCTTGAATGTGAGAACAAAGATGAATTGAAGGCACAATGTAATCACTGAAAGAGTAGCTTCTTTGCTAAATCTTCTAATGGAACCTCCCATTTAAGACATCATCTAAATGGTTGTTTGAAAAAATTTAATAAGATATCACTCAATACACTATAGCCACTCAACCATCCTCAAGAGGTGGTCCATCTATAAAAACCTACAAGTTTGATGTTAATGAGTGTCGTTGAGTTGTCCTAATGTATTATGCAAAAAAGAGAGACCATGTCAAGATTGGAAGCTACAAAAGTTAATCATAAGGTTTAGAGTCCGTATGATGGTTTGAACATAGTGGATGAACTTATTTTTATGTTTATCTCATTGGGGTACAGACAATAAAACTTTTAGCATCACTTTGGATAATGCTTTCTATAAATGATGTTACAGTTTCCTATCTTAAAAATCGTTTTCGTGCAAACCGAGCTCTTTTGTGTGATAGTGCTTTTTTTTTTCAAGTTAGATGTTGTGCACCTATATTGAATCTTATAGTTAAAGCTAGTTTGGAACTTATTGATGATGTTGTTGGTAAGATTTGAAATAGAATTAAGTACATAAAAAATCGGGAATTCGTAGGAAAAGATTTTATAATGTGATCGACAAAAGATTTCATTTGAATGTGACCAAAAAGTTGTGTCAAGATTTGTGTGTGAGATGGAATTCTACTTATTTGATGCTTAAATCTGCTCTTTACTATAAAGCTGTGTTAGACTATTGGGGCCAACGAGATAAATATTATCAAATATTTATACTTTTTGATAAGGAATGGAGAAATATTGCTATTTTTTGCAAATTTTTGAAAGCCTTATGATGTGACTTGTGTTTTTTTTTTTGTTCTAATTATCCAATGAGTAATCTTTATTTTAGAGGGGTTTGGAAGGTTCACTAGATCATGCTTGATACAGTTAAAGGTTCTTATTTTTTTTTTTTTTAACTCCAATAGTTAAGCAAATGTAAGAGAAATTTAATAAATATTGGATTGAGTATTCTTTGATATTGTCATGTGCTACAATTTTAGATCCTCATTACAAGTTAAATTATGTGCAGTATTGTTTTACTACAATCTATGATACTCATGCTTCGGATTTTGTGCAATCCATTCTTAGCAATCTTAAACTCTTATTTGATGAGTATGTTAAGAACTTTAAATCCACATCTTCTTCTTTGGTCGAGAGTTCCAATGTTTCGAATAATGATCTAGTTTATTCTAGTTTGCATCAACTCAATGTTAATAGGGCTTATTTGGGATGATATTATGATGAGAGTGATGATTATAAACAATACTTAAGTGAATCCAGTAGTAAGAGTGAAAAGTCATAGTTGGACATTTATTTGGAAGTACTAGAGCTGGAGTTGAATAGTCAAATAAATATATTGAAGCAAAAGTTCAATTTGATATCATGAGTTTTCATTATTGGCTCGTGATCTTTTGGCAATTCTAATATTGACTATAGCTTCCCTGTCGGCTTTTAGCATGGGGAAGAAAGTTATCACACCTTTGAGGAGTTCACTTAAACCAAAAACGGTTCAAGCCGTTGTTTGCTTTGATGACTGGATACGAGCTAAGAGATTTTTAACAGGTAATTATTATTCTTGTTTTATTGTTATAATTTTATAATATTTTATCAATTTGATTATCTAACTATTTATTCTTATTTCATATTAGAAATTAATTGCAAGAATGATGAGGACGATGGTTTTTCGGTTCCTTACTAGGTATACAATTTAGCTTACAATTTATAGTTTGTTATAAAATCAAATATGTTGATTGCTTGATATATAGATATTTTGGTTGGTTGATTACATTTTGCAGATTATTTTTGGTGCTGTTTTGAGTGCTATTTCACTGTTGTTTCGCTGCCGTTTTCAATATTGTTCCGTTGTCGTTTTAATATTGTTTAAATATTGTAGAATCTTTATTTTGTTGTTAGTTTTGCTACTATTTTAGTTGCAACTATGTTAGTATAAAGACTTTTTATGTAATTTAAATTTATTGGGAAACATTTGTTTTAATGTTTTTAGTGTATTTGATATATTATATTTTTAAAATATTTTATATAAAAATAATAATTTTAAAAAATTTAAATGGTCTAGGCAAGGCCCAAGTTTAACATCCATAATTTGGGCTGAATTTGGACAAAAATTCTAGCCCATTTTTTGGATTAAGCTCGAGCCTATTAATCGGACCTAAAAATTTATTACAAACCTGACCCAACTTGACCCATGATGAACTCTACATATCATCAATGTTATTTGAATAATTGATAGATGCTATATTGCGAATAGTCAATAGTGAACAACAATTGACTGATGGAAAATTCCAATGTAATTGACTTTAAAACCTAAATTGGTATTTTGAACATTAAATCGTGGAGTGACCGTATCTGAATTTTATCTTTTTCCTATCAATAGTTTACTACTACTATTATTTTTGCAAATTTTAATCATTAATTAAGAAATTTACCATCAATATTTACTCTTTTATAAAAATTTGAATCAATACTTTTATTTTTAAAAGGTTTTCAATTTTCGAAACATGCAAATTAATGATCTATACTTGTAACTTGATTTAAAATAAAATAAAAAAATGACTACATTTGAAAATGTATACAACTTTTTATTCTTGTTAACAGCTTAAGCAAATTTTGAAATTTTAATGATGGAATTTATAATTATTTTCTAGTCTATAATAATTTATTACTTTTTTATGGTTTCATTATTTACTACAATATTATCAATATATCACTACAACAATTTTAATTATTTGTTAATAAGCTTTATTATTATTTTTAAGTCGATTTAAATTTTAATAACTAGATTGTACTATATTTTAATTAAAAAAAATTATTTCATTTTTAACATACTTAAATTGAGAAATTTTATAAAATTTGAAGTAAATTTTTATTTGCATTCTATTTTTTTAATATTAATTGATTTAATTTTAAATAATATAACAAAATTAGATAACATAGTTTTTAATAATTTTAAAATTTTAAAGAGAATTTATACGAGACCATAACAAAAGATATTTAATGATAATGCTTCAAACCTAAACATGATAGCGAGTGGGAACAATTTGACAAATTCATGATCAAATATAGATATTTGTTTATTTAGTTATTTTATATATAGAATTGGTTATGGTATATTGAGAAAACTATTTTACAAAAAAAAATATGATATCTTTTGATTTTATAAGATATAGATAGTAATTTAAATTAATATTATCAGAGAAGATTGTTAAATATACTAAATAATTTATGAATTATCAAACATTCACATTTCAACTGAATTAGAAAATTAATTGTTCTTGTTCTAATAGTGAGCTCCCTTCTTTCTATTGCAGTATGGTGTGTGAAGATGGGAGGCAACTAAATGAATTATAGGTGATTAAAAGGGAAGAGTTTGTCAGCTCCCTTCTTGATATATTATCCAATTCATGGATGTATATCCCCATGGCTTTCAGATAAAAAGAAGCACAAATTCACACCATCTCTAGAAACTGGCTAAATGAAATGCTAACTGGAAATCCCACACTTGAATAAACAAAATTAAGGCACATGTCAGTCACTGAATCATGATACTTTTTGGAACATATAACCAAAATATTTCAATTGATATTATCATCTCGTTATCGGCTCTTTCTAATATAATCTAAGCACAGATTGCGAATACCATCCAAATGCAGCTGCTACAATTTGCATGTTTGTAGATTCCTAGGAACATAAAGAGCTGTTCTCAGTGTGTCTGATAAAAATGCAATCCAATAAAAAACATATAAGCAACACATACCAGAATAAAAATTAAGCTTTGAAAACTGAACATCTATAAGCCATGGATGAAATATAAAAATAGGAAAGACCAATTAAGTGCCCAAAGATTTAGACTCATACCCAAAGAACTTTAGCAGTACTGGTAGATACCAGTCGCGCTCAAAATTGACGCCTTGGCCTAGACTCGGCCACTGAGACTCGAATTGGTCTGCCATCCAACTCCTGCATCAAACAAATTTTTTTAAGCAATTCACAGTCATTAATGAAGTTATTAGATTTCTGTAAGTAAGCAGTTTTGTACAAAATCAAGCATATTAAAGTCGATAATGATACTGAAAAAGTATATACCAGCCAAATGACCTATCTTATCCATCATCTACTAATTGACTCTAAATTGCTATAAACATTCATGGATTAGAACTCAAGGTAACGATTAACTTACAACACCATTAAATGTTTTGACAGCACCATCCACCTCTTCACTAGAATTGTAAGTTACAAAGCCGAAACCCCTTGATCTACCACTTTCCCTGTCATAAACAACTTTTGCTTCCACAACCTTGCCTTGCTCACTGAACAAGGTCTCCAGTGCTAAATCATCAACGCCCCACGAAAGGTTACCAACATAAACACGATTTGAAGCAGCCATGGTTGAACCACCTCTCGCCCTAGGAGAAAATTCTTCCCTACGAGGAGGAGGTGGTCCAGAGTTTACTCTCAACGCTCTCCCTTCAAGTTCCTGCAATCAGCAAGTGTAAACACAAGAAAATTTTATGATAACCTCGATTCAAACTTCTGATAGAAACTATAACCTTATACCAAAACTGATTACTTCACAGGGGTATTAGATATTAATACAGTCAAAAACTTAAGCATACTCGATATAGCGAAACACCCTTTTTCCATCCACAATGCCGGAAAAGAGAATGTTGAGGAAACTAGAACAAATAAAAATGGAAGTTTTTTATCTTCAGATGTTGAAAAAATTCATTTGCCGCAGTGGGTTCCAAGGCCAGAACATAAATGTCAACCCTCAAATTGTTCTAAAGATGTCATATGCAAATCTTCATCCATGCGTACTCTAAACCGAAAGAGGATAACCATATTTGTTTAAGTAGCATGTAAACGAAGCAATTACATTATTAAATGTGCAAAATACTCTTTAAGTTCATAGCATATCTGCATATGAACCCCCCAAAAGATGACTTACATAGCCATTGAACTGTTGAGCAGCAGCTTCCACTTCCTCAGTAGTAGACATGGTTACAAAACCAAATCCCCTACTTCTCCCAGTTACCTTGTCATAAATCACCTGTCAAAAGCAATAATTTCAACACATCAAAACGGAGTGTACATCTAGTTTGTCAACTTCCCAAATGATTGGAGTGAAGCAACAAGGTCCATATTTCAATGGATGCTCAATTAAATCACTAAATGTATATCATGACCCTTCAATTGGCTAAATGACTTTTTCATTAGTCAATTTTCATCTCGAAATTAAAAGTTTCTTCCTTACTATAATTCAACATATCACAAATAAAGGTTCATACTATGCTTGAATTCAAACCAAAGGGCAAGCTTCTCTGTGAAAACAAAGCAAGTCATTCATAAACATAAACATAAACATGGTGAATTACAGGTAAAAGCAAAGGGGGGAAAAGAAAAAGAAAATTACCTCAACCATCTCAACATTTCCAGCACTTCCAAACAAACCGGCAAGCTGAGCACTATCCACACTAAAAGGAAGATTGCCCACAAAAAGTTTCAAGTCGGGGGAGAAACTAGTAGCCTCTTCATCATCACTACCAAATAAACCCTCTTCCTGACCGTACTCAGATGAAACGGAAACGTTTCTAACAAAATTAGAAGGAAAAGAAGAAGACTTTTTTGTTAAAAGCGTGAAACTTTGAAGAGCGGAAGAAAAGAGAGGCTTTGCATGGAGGCGGTGGGACAGAGAGAAGGGCGACAGTGAAATGGGAGTTGGGTTTGGTAAAGATATGGTTTTGGGTTTGAGAGATGGGAGGATGAGAGACGAAGCAGATGTAGCAGACATTTTAGCCTTTGTTTCTGCTTTAGCCAAAGAGAAGATAAGGATTTTGAAACGGGAGAGAGGGTTTAAGAAGAGCAGCTTACATTATAGATAGTTTTATAGGAGGAGAAGTTGCCTGCTTGTCTATCTTGCCGCCGGTACTTCGGATTACATATCGTGAAATCTGGGCCGTTAGATTTTTGTTGATAAGATATTGCGATAGATTTTAGATATTTTGCTGAGGGAAAAGGCTTTGGGTTTCGGTTTTGCATAGGGCCTCAGCCCTTCAAACCCAAATGAAAATGGGCTAATTAGGACTGCCTTTTAGAACCATGAAAAAATCGAAAAAAAAAAAATCGAATTTTGAATTAATCGAATTGAATTATTTAAATTATTCGAATCAACTCGAATAGTTAATTCAATTTTTGAATTTGAATCGAGTTAAAATTTACAATTAGAATAACTCGAATAATTCAAATAGCATATTGGTATAAATACCTTTTTAGTCCTTATCAAGTTTGAAAATGACCAAATTAGTCTTTCTCCCAACAAAAATTAAAAAATAATTCAAAATAATTTTTAAAAATAAAAATATTTATAAAAATTCAAAAAAATATATTTTTAAAAAAACTATAAAAATTTCAAAAAAAATCTAAAAAAATATAAAGAAAGTTAAAAAATTAAAAATTTTCTAGAATAATAATTTTGGGGTCTAAATAAGTTAATTAATTATTTAAGTTTATCATACTAAAGTATTTTCTTATTATTGTTTTGAAACATGTTTAAATTTATTAATTTAACTCGAATAATTTCACTCGATTCAATTTGACTCAAATTTCATTTTACCTGACTCAATTCGAAAAAATTTTAAATTGATTTAGGATGATAAAATATGACTCGTCAACTCGATTCGGTTAAACACTCACCTCTAATTATGGGTATATTCACTTTAATTTGATTTTGAACAAAAATTGAATTGAAAATTTTCATTTTTCTTTTTAACTTTTGAGATCAAAACTGTATTGAATAAAAATAGAAATACCCAAAACCAATAATAGCGGTTTGATTTTAAAATTTTGATTTTTTGTAAAATAAAATAAAATAATATCATCTTATTTTAAACCCAAAAATTCTAATACACTTTTTTTTATTTTATAATAATCATAATGCATGCTCTAAATTCATTTATACATTTATGAGGTAAATTAAATAATTAAATTAATATTATAATCATTCATAAAACCATTTAAAAAATCATTTTAAGTTAAGTTATTAAGTTGATAAATCATTTAAATTTGTTAAAAGGAAAGCTAATACATAAATTATTGATATATCTAATGTTTTATTTGCCATTCTTTTAATTAGTTATAATTGAGTCATTACAATATGCCATATAATTTATTAAATTTATAACTATCAAATATATATTTGACAACTTGTGAATAATTGTTTCTTTTATAAATAAAATATTTATAAAGTTTAATAAACTATTTTCTTAAAATTAGAATTATATTTATAATTATTATTATTATTTTTAAGAAATTGAACTTGAATTGAATTGTGCGATTTGGATGATAACATTAACATGAAACTGAACCGAATATTATAAAACCTGAACCAAATTAGATACATCGATTCAAATTAGTTTTTAGATTTTTTTTAGTTTCTTTGCTCAGTCTTACGACCAACAATTGGTTGAAAAAAAATAGGACTTCTCCAAATATTTGGATTGAATTAGAATATTAAATTTATCATTATTAGAAATTTTTATCTAAATATTATTTTTACCAGAATAAAATTAATCTTAGACGGTAAAACAAATGAAAATAGTTGTGGAGATATAAAAAAAATTCCAAGGCTAAGCTTGAAGTGGAAACTATAGAGAAAAGATGAACACCAACAACAGCCCAGCCAAACATCACCATATTTTTTATTTCCTCAACGTTGTTGTATTTATCTACAAATAATGTCGTGCATATTAAGAAAAAAAATAAATGAAACTGATTACATTAAAATTATGTGCATTACGCGGATTGAATGAAATGTCAAAGGACTTCTTGGACAACTACTCCACTCTACTCTAGATTACATCATATGAGTGATTGGACACTTGAAATTTTCACTAGTTTCTTGACAGCAAGCAACGCCAAACACCACTAGTTTCTTGCAACTAAAGTTGTCCGTGGCCGGTCGGGCCAGGTTACTTAAAAATTTTAGGTCTAGATTCGTTCAATTCGATTCAAAGTAGGTTTAAAATTTTGTTTAAGTTTATTTTAAATGAAAATATTAAAACTTGAGTCTATTTCATTTGTATTAAAATTTTTATATAAAAATTTAAAAATATCATTAAATATATTAAAAATATTAAAATAAATATTTTTCAATAAATAAAAAAATTAAAAAAATATAGTAAAATTTAAAAATTAAAAATTAAAAATATATCAAATACGTTAAGATAAGTGCAACTTAGCAATTATATACCTCTAAAATAATAGCAAAATTAATATAATAAAATAAAAGTTATAAAATATCCAAATAATAATAATAAAATAATATCAATATAATAGCGAAATAATAGCAAAACAATGAAAAATAGTGGCAAAACGGTAAAAAAATAGAAGAATTTTTTTTGTAAATTCAGGTCAAACCAAGTTTAGGCCAAAAAAGTTTACCCCAGGCCCATCCCGTTTTCTAAATGGGCTTTATTTTTTTATCAAACACATTTTTCGAGCCTATATATTTACTCAAATACTTTTATTTTTCGAGCAAGCCTTCGTATTGGACCAAATCTGGACAATACTATTTGCAAAAACAAAAAAAAAAAGTGGTATAATTTGCACAAATATATCGTCACTATGTGTATAAAAAGAATAATCATATTCCCATATAATAAAGAATGGAAAAGATCTGAACTTCACTGTATAAATCTATTGCTATAATTTGATTCTTCTCTAAGGCAGTTCCTATCATATACCAATGCATATCACACCATTTTTTGAATTGATTAGATCATACTTCTCGTTGATGTGTCCATTGTAAATTACATCATAAGATTGATATCTACATGCCCCAGTGATTCCTAGAAAAAGACCACAGGAAGATCGGACTGCATATTTCATTACAAGTAGGAGAAAAAATTTCTCTCCATATTTAGAGGATTGTACCCTCGTACCCACGTTCAAATATGTATTAAACACAACATAATAATATAAGATACAAATATTTTTAAAAAAAATAAAAAGTTGGAGTTACAAAAAGAAAGAGTAATGTGATATCTAAAATTTTTTGTCGAAAGTGATTGAAATATTACTCATATAGATCATATCTTTTAAAAATGTCTCCTCTAATACAAATTAGAATTTTTCTTTCCAATATAGATATTTTATTTTCTTGATCAGTTAGATGAAATACGTAACATAAAATAAGCGTGGGTAACGAATCAAATTATAAGTGGAATGCTAAAAAGTTCATAGGAAATGAAAAGATTGTCTTTCAATAATATTATGATTGCTACAACAGGGTATAATGCTCCATATTCCTATGTCTATGTAAAACAGTAAAAAGGATTTTGGCAATTAATGCTTTGAGATAAAATGTCAAAAAAGTGAACTAGATTTTCACTTTGGTTTTCTTCTTTTCTTTGAAAATAATCAAAGCATAAAGGGTTGTGATGATGTTTTCCTTCAACATCTTCAGCTCTTTGAATCATAACCGAAAGCAAACCGGCTCCACAAATGGACCCATTATGTATGGGTCGCCTACTGACACTACTTCATTACTTGCATATCTTTCTAAAGGACCACTAAATCTTTCATTATCCTCTTTGAAAGGATTAAATGTCATCTGCACCACTAGCTATCCTCTTCGTTTCTTGTTTTGAGAGTCATTAGGGTTTGAGTTCTTGACTAAATTAAATGAAAATCCTTGTGTTTCATGAGGAGTGAGCAATCTTAGTGGAACTATTTGCATTCCCAACACATCATGTGTTCCAACCTGTTAAACCAGCGACAAAATCATTACCCTTGATCCAAACTCAGTTATTATTAACAAAGAAAAATGGGAATGGTCTGAACTGAATACCAATCCCATTTTATAGTCTAAACTTAAAAGCCCATTTAATGGTACATGTTCAAATAAGAGAACGAAACTTATCCTGTTGGATAACATGTGCATTAATATGATGTTTGGTCATACTAATGTAACAGGATTAGACTTTCAATTTTGCAATTCGTGCGGTCTTAAGCGATTTTCTTGCTTCGAATGCATCTAAGTCAACTTAACTCCTACAAAGTGAGAATTCTCGCAGAATTCCTCCAAGACCAATTTATATAGCGGAAGTAAACTCAAGTCAAAAGAATATTCAAAAGAATAGAATAGTAACCAAAAAACAATGCACGAGAGTGTTTGAGTAAATACTCTTAATTTAGTATTCACTTTTAAAGAATACAAAACAATGAATGATTTACAGTTTAGTGGAGGCTTTCTATTTATAGTTGAGCTCTTCCAAAATCGATGGTATATTATATCGACGGACGAGATCGAAACATATTTACAATTAAAGGATTTACATAATCTCCTAAATTACAAAATCAAATCTTATTAGAGTAGGTATCTTCTAAGATTACTTTCCTGATTTACCAAGGTAGCCTCATTTTTCATATTTATTGTATTAGGCCACCAAGACTTCAAATAGACAGGTTTCTCCATCGATTCTTTAAATCGAGTTAGTTCTCGTGGGTCAAATAAATCCCATCTAATCGATAAACTTCCATGACACGTGACACCAGGATAAACATAAGGAGAAAAGCATATAAACTTAAATTTATTGCTCCGAGCCTCCGACTCCTTGTTTCTCTTAACGTATTCATGTCCAACGCATAGACATTAAGGGGTGGACATATACCCATATAAGGCACTTCCAAATATGAGCTCCACCATGCTTCTTATAATACCGCTAAGTGCCTAAGAATGAGTCTATACAAAATTCTATGTTAATAGTTAATGATAAATTCAATTCCAGAACTTGAATGACATTGTCTCTTATTATCTGGCAAATTACAATGTTGTCAAGGAAAGAAGATGTGTTGCAGGAGCAAATCTCCTTATTGAGGAAAAGCTAAATGTCGGAGATAAACCTATTCAACTATTTAATCCGCTTTTATACAAGGATTGAATTAATAAAGGAAACCAAGAAACCATAAGAAGAAACAAATGGCATTGGTGAAAGTATGGAGCAAAACTGATCTTGGAACTCACTCGATCATAATCAGGATGCTTCGTCCATAAAGGAATCTCAGGCAAAATATCAAGCAGAGAGATGGTATCTAAATCATGAAGTGGTCAGATTATTGGATCCTGCAAATTTATGCTTAGAATTAGTTAGAAACATTAAGGAATATCTTGATTGACATTTCCAAACTAGAAGGTGTTATGCCATCATTGTAGCATCCTAACATCATATCTTTGTCAAAAATGAGTCAGTAACATGAGTGATATAACGAGGGCTTTGTCAACTGAACTACAGATAAAGGGTAAAGCACTTGGGTTGAAGTCTTCAGTTGACCTCAGTCTTGGGTTTGCTCTTTGGACAACTACTACCCATTACCCTTACCAAAAATATATACAATCAGAGCTTTGGTTGGGATTCTAAGCTTTACTTGAATTGCTCTAATGTTCTTATCGAATACCAAATAATGAAATTAACATATGCAAGAGCAGAGGAAGTGTAAGTGTAAGTGAGAAAATACTACTGATTATAAGCGGAGGGCAAAAGAAAACGGGAAAATGTGATCATGTACTTTGACCAAGAAAAATACAGAAAAAGTTCGTTGACTTTTCTGGTAATAATTTGATTGGACAATTGATAATCAGTGAAAGCAGTGTTTAATCAACATGTAAACATAAACCAAACTCAATATAAAAGCGAGAAATAAATAAATAAAATTTAATTACTCTACAATAAAAGCTTAAAACCCAACAAGAAAAAGTCATCAAACCCAGCATGTTAGACTGGAATATTGAATCATAATTGAAAGTTAGAAAGGCTTATTTCAAGGAAGTATGTTACCTTTACATCTGCAGGCTCGTTGTAAATGAATAAGAGAAAACCAATGAACAAACCAATGAGAACTCCAATACCGAAGCCAATGGTTCCTAGCTCGTAAACAACCCACCAAACCCATAGTCTCATTACCTTTTAGATGAATCCCTTTGATCACATCGTTTTAAAAAGGAGAGATTAAAGGGGACAAAAGTTACATTTAGCAGTTGACTGTTCAAAGAGATTGTGATGAAATTTAATGAAAAAACGTTGAGGAAAAGCAAAGAGAATGAAATCGGAAACTAACGGATGTTGGTCTTGTAGGAACCGCCAAAACAGCATTTCGTTGTTGAGTACACGCGTCAAATGGAGCCATTTTACTCAATACGCTATTTTTAAAACAAGTTCAAAGTTTTTGAAGTTACAGAGCATGTTATATGATAGACTCAGAAGAAAAAAATTATCTTTATCAAAGTTTTTAAGATTTTTAAAATGAAATTATGTATTTGAGTTGTTATGTTTTTTTTTTTATCACGCTCTACCTTGATTCATTAAAATCACGCCAAGTGTTCATTTTGTCAAGTGTTTATTTTGTCAAGTCTTTTTGTCTTGCTAATAGTAGAAATATTTCCATGTTTCATCCAAGGTGAATTGATCTTTCATCATGCAAACGCGTTACGAAATGACATGTGGCTCAAAAAATAAATCTAAAAACATGTGTTGACAGGATTATATAACTTACCGCAAGAGTGCTTAAAGGATGACATTTATTTAGAGGTATTTATATATAGTCTCCTACTTACTAGGACGGAGGACTTCACTTTTATACCCCAAGATCTCGGCATAATCATACAATGTGAACCTCACTCCTTTCTTAAATTACATCGTTTTCCTTCTTTCACTCACCTACCCTTTCAATCAACATCCACAATTAGTGTAGTGATTATCCATTATAATCACATCAAGCATCTTTTCGTACTCAACAATGGCTTAAATCAAATTATTCCCCCTTACCTTATACTCAAAATCATATACTCGCATTTTCTCTCTATAACTCTTTTTCCCGTTAGCAAAGTATATACCCCATCACATACACTTACCTACTTGTATACACATATGTTGTTTCTTTTCTTTTTGTTTTTTTGCCAAAGTCCAAGATTAAAATTCATATCAATCCATTTACCTGATAATTATATGAACTTATACTCTGTTGGGATCGACCCGGTTAAGCAACAAGTAAAAAAACTAGCGAAATAAATTGAGAAATTAAACACACAAATTTAAAGTGGAAAAACCCCTCCAAAGAGGATAAAAAACCACAGGCAAATGTAATTTTACTATAATGGCAAAAGAACGAAGAGTACAAATGATGGAATAAAAACTAAACCCCGAAAACCTGAAAATAAAGAACCCCCAAAACGTAAACACAAAATTCTCTAAATATGTTATGAGTTCTAATCTCTAATGGGTGTATTTTCTAAGGTTGTAAATGAGCCTATTTATAGGCTAACTTCATAGGTTAAATAATAATAAAATAATCTAGACTAATCAGAGTTTGATTGAAACAAATAAACAGAGTTTAATTGAAAGATTATTTCTCAAATTTGACTGAAATATGAGTCATACTCAACAAATCTCCACCTTGACTCATATTTCCACAACGCCATCTTTGCCAAAGCTCGCTACGAGCCTATCTTGAACTATGCAGGGAATTAACTGAGTTGAATCTGTGCTTAGAAACTGGAAGACTTCTAGCCTTCGACTTGTACACTGCCAAATCAAAATTAACCCGGGTTTGATTTTCACGAATATAGTGCCCTAACTTTTCAAAACCTGCATCCAAAAGAGAACATCTCTTCAACGAAACGGTCATACCTTTTTCCCTCCTATGACCAAGTTGCCCCTGCTCCAAACAAGTTGACTTCGATTTCGTAATGGCCAAAGGACGTCTGATTTCACCGGTCACTGTAGAACATTCCAGAATATAAAGACTATCGGTTCTTTTACCTTTAGAAAAAACGAGAGCTCCACGAGATACTTTAATGTCGCTCGACTTGATGTTGATTCTACATCCTTTTAAGTCTAAAATACTCAAGGAGATAAGATTCCTTTGTAAATCAGGTACATACATTACTAGATAAATTGTTTCCCATGCACACAACTCCACCTTCAACCGAACTGTATGTGGAGAACCATTCTCTATTGGGACACATGTGGAAAGAACATCCCGAATCTAGGATCCACTCGGATGTGAGCTTGGAGTTATCGCTCATTGACACTAACAAGAAATCATCACTGCTTTCATCGGCCAAATTAGCACCAGCTACATCTTCCTCGTTACTCTAAGCAGTTCTTTTATTTCGCAGTTTATAACAATCTGCTTTGACGTGACCTAACTTTTTACAATAGCGACACCTTTTGTCTCGTTTCTTTGATGCTATCAAAACGGAAGCTTGCTTATCTGCCTTGCTATCCAAACCAAACTCATTGTCGAGTTTGTCTGTACTCAACAAATGACTATTCATATCTTCGAACGAGAGTTTGTCTCTGCCATAAATCAGGGTCTCCCTAAAAGACTTGTATGAAGGGGGTAAAGAGCACAACAATAACATAACCTGATCTTCATTGTCAATATGAACCTCAACATTATTTAAATCATTTAAAATAGTAATGAATTGACTAATGTGATCTCTAAGAAGCTCACCTTCGTTCATGCGAAACGTAAATAGACGTTGTTTCAACACTGAATGGTTAGCTAGAGACTTAGTCGCATAAAAAGTTTCTAACATTTTTCCATAAGGCGGATGAGGTTTTCTCCATCAATACCTCCTGTAATACGTATTAGTGAGGCACAACTGGATTGCAGACAAGGCCTTTTCATCAAGCTCTTCCCATTTTATTTGATTTAGATTCTCAGGCTTTTTCCCTGTAACAACCTTTTTCAAGCTGGTTTGAACTAGAATTGCCATCATCCGAACTTGCCACAAATTGAAATTTGTCTCACCATCGAACTTCGTAATTTCAAACGTTGTTGTTATCATCTCTGAATGGACTAATCTATAAAAATTGAACTAGCTCTGATACCACTTGTTGGGATCGACCCAATTAAGCAACAAGTAAAAAAATAGCTGAATAAATTGAGAAATTAAACACACAAATTTAATGTGAAAAAACCCCTCCAAAGAGGATAAAAAACCACGAGTAAAGATAATTTTACTATAATGGCAAACGAATGAAGAGTACAAATGATGGAGATAAAAACTAAACCCTGAAAACTCGAAAACAAAGAATCCTCAAAACGTAAACACAAAATTCTCTAAATGTGTTATGAGTTCTAATCTCTAATGGGTGTATTTTCTAAGGTTGTAAAAGAACCTATTTATAGGCTAAAGTCATAGGTCATATAATAATAAAATAATCTAGACTAATCAGAGTTTGATTAAAACAAATAAACATAGTTTAACTGAAAGATTATTTCTCAAATTTGACTGAAATAGGAGTCATACTCAACATACTTTATATCAAATATCTACCTTAGCCACACTTTGGTTTCATATTCATCATTTCCATAATTGATCAAGTAACCTTCATTGGTTGTTCAACTTCTTACCCAAGTTCCATCTATACATGTTAAAGGTCGTTTCGAATCTCACGTTGCCTCTCACATCATACTGATAAAGGGAGGGAGACAGAGCAGAAGAAGATGGTATTCAAGTTGCTCAACTTGAGAAAGAAAGATTTGGATCTGACCTGGAAAGAAGAAATCAAACAGATTTAGAAATACAAAAAAAGTAAAGAAAATAACTAAAACAAGAAATTTAATAATAACGAATAAATATTCAAAATAATAATTAAATGAAGAAAACATAGAATAAAAAGTGGAAGATGAATTGAATAAACGATAGATATGATAGGTAGATGAATAAGTGTCCAATTGAATCCTTTGAGGTATAAACCTCAACAAACTCAATTAATGACTCTAATCAACCCTCTAAGAAATAAAACTCTCAACTATACTAAAACTCTAATTAATCTAAACACATAGTTTTAAACTAAACTTTCTTGTTGACTAATAAACATATAAATACTAAATAACTTAAAATACTTAAAAAACATATCAAAAATTAGGAATAAATAAATAATAAATTAATAACACCTAATAAATAAAATATTTGGCTCATATATAATAAAATTTAAGCCTAAATATTGAACCCGATATGATTTAAACTCAAGTGAAAAGCTCGAAACTATAATTTCCATAATAAATCCACCAAGAAATTTTGTTCGCATAGTCTTCATTGAAACAATCATAACTTGAGTTCCCAAACTCAAAATCAAGTGATTCAAAATGAGTGTTGAATCTAAGATATAGATCTTTTAATGTTTTAAAGACATCTCAACCCAAAAATTCTTAGATCCCTTCAAAACATACCATAATCAACTGATTGTAACATGGCTGGGTGAGTGGGCTTGATTAGGGTCCTTGAAGTGTAACACCTAAGCTTGTTAACATCTTTCACATGGACTTGCCATCATGGATTGAGTCCACGAACAAAATTGATCCCTCCTAAATCATCCTATCTCTTGACCACTTCCGCCACCGACGTGCAAACACTGGGGCGGAGAATCAACACTAAACATACTGCAAGTGCGACGGGTCAATTGTAATATTTATAGTGCCAATGGATCACCCTAGTATTCCAAGGATCGAACCCAAGAGAGTCGAGGACAAATTGGTTTCTAAATGACAAGCATGCAAATAGGAAGTCTAGCTAGCTACTCACTATTTTTTATATTACGACAATACATAATTTGGAGGTTAATTAATCTAATTAACTACTTAGAAATAAAAAAAAACTAAATTGCAAAATAGAAAAAATTAAGAAAAAAGAATTAAATGACAAGCAGTGATTGGTTGAGTTCCATGTTGCTAATTAACCTTTAGATTAGGGATCTAAATCCCTAAACTTCTAATTTGGCTTAATTTTAGCTCCTGACCTCACCAAACTAATTTGGGACGATAAAATTGGTGCTAAATAAGATCTCCTCTCAGTCTCACTTATCTAAATTTTCCCTTAGGGTCTTCAATCCTAGGTTTCGAAGTCTATTCGATTTAGTCCAGTTTTTACGATTTAATCCTTGTACCAAAAGCTAACTAAACAACACTTCCATCAACCAACCACCTAAGATTTAGGCACTCATCCTCATTTCTAAACAAACAATATTCAAATAAACACCCAAAACATGCATTAAATTAAGTGTAAGAGATTGGGTTAAGAAAGCTTAGGGTTTTCTTGAAAGATGCTTGAAGTATATGACAATGGCAGTAAAGACAATGCACAAGAACACTAAAGATCAGACTTTTATCAAAGAAACTTAAAATAGGACTAAGCAATATTAAAAGCTTGGGATGAAAATGAAAATACAATGCAAAATTCAAGTACTTAAAGGTAAATAACACCTAGCTACAACAAAACTAACTAACTAACAAATACCACCCTAAAGTTATATCTAAAACCCCTAAAAATGAATAAGACAACTCTAAACCTAAGCTAAAAAATGAAAGAAAAATAAAGCAGGCCTTTTTAGTTCTAAACTAAAAGTGGTTTTTAACATTTGATTACAAAACAAAATTCTGGGCCAAAATGCCCCAAATGTTGTATTTTGATTGGTGTTGAGTTGGGCAAAAACTACCTTTGTTGTCATTTTTCTTCTTGTCAGGCATCAGTATCGTGATACCCAGGCTCTAATATCATGATACCTTAGGTGGTATTAAACTTGGGAATATTAGGGGTCTCGGTATCTTGATACTCATCCTTGGCATCGCGATATCACTAGAAATGACTTTAATTTCCTTCTCTTAAGCACTGTTAGGGGTATCACGACTTTCATAACTCAGTATTGGGATACCCCTTTCGAGAGGAGATTTCTTCGATTTTGGGCCATCCTCAACTTCCTACACCACTCAATCATATCGTTTGAGAATAAGCTCCTAAAGTGCATTGGAGAGCCTAATTTGATGTATCAAATTATGACAGAACAACTTCGTATTGAACTCCAAAGCCCATCGTCTTGAAGCTTCAACTCTTCTTCTCGACATTTCTTCGTGATAAAGTCTTGGATGAATAAGTTGAGTTTTGACTTCAACTGCTTGGATTTAGATCTTGTGATTGGGACTTGAGGGAAACTAAGGTCATCTCTATCATGGAATTTGAATTGGGTTGGGTCGCTCGTATCATTCCCCTTTCCTTAGAAGGATTCATCCTTAAATCTGCAATATTAAAGGGAGAAAAGTCAACAACAGTAAAAGTGGCACTAACATTATACTCATCAGGAAGACCATTTGATATGCATTATCATTGACGCACTTGAGTAATTGAAAAACCCATCACCACAAGGGTCCAATTTCGTCTTGAGTTTAATGAGAAATCGTTCTTTTCTCATATGGACCCAAACCCAACCGTCGGGTTCAGAGACCACATGTTTGTGCCCTTTTTTGACTTTATTTGCTTTGGCTTGGTTTGTCTTGTTTATTTATTCTCTCACTTTTTCGTGTATAAACTTAACCATTTCTACCTTATTTTCTCCATTTAAGCTTGTAATAGAATCAATAGGTAAAGGAACAAGATCAAGTACAATTAATGGGTTAAAACCGTAAACAATCTCGACAGAGGAATATGTAACGCCCTTAACCTGATCTAATTCGTCAGATTTAGATCTCGGGTGTTACTAGGCAATGCAAAACATTTAATAAACAATTTACAAAATTTTTCATTACTTAAATATATTATTTGAAGTCCTAAGGAAAACTTATCATTTAAAAATTTGAAGTAAAGTACATGTTAGGCAACTTATTACAACGCATTTGGTAAAGATCTCTACAAGTTAGAAATTTATTCGAACAGTTACAACGCATTTGGTAAAGATCTCTACAAGTTAGAAATTTATTCGAACAGACTCAAAAGGCAAATTTTAAAGACCACACCACACATCCTCTGTATGCATAATAACCCAATCCGCAATCAACTTGGAGTACTGTTGGCGTTGTCCTTCTAGGCAAAGCCTATTCTCAACAGACCTGAAAAGAAATAACAACATTGTAAGTATGAAAGTACTTAGTGAGCTCATTAACCATAGCTTGATGGAGTCTTCGCATTATTCCAGGCCTTTCTATGAGTTGACTTCTACTCTGCATCAATCACTGTGATTGATACTATACGATCTTATCACTCGCTTATACACCAATTATTATATCCTTATCATACTTAATCTTTAATATCTTGTTAATTGAAAAATCCTGCCAATCAATTCATGAATCTCTTATTTCAAACAACTACTCACTAACATTATTTTTGGTGGATACATGTACATGGCAAATACTTAAGCAAAATTTCATAATAGTGGTTCACACTTAGACCTACCCTGATCTAATTTTGTACACATATCAATACTGAAAGTTCACTATGTATAACATCTAGATGAACTCCATATTATGCTATAACATAATCTCATAATTCAAAACAACATTGACTTAGATTTAGAATAAATTTGGAAGAAGATGTGATACCCCTTACTTTTCATACTTAGAGATCATCATAACAGACACCCTTCTTGACATACACATATACATCTCTTTTTTCATGGAAATCCCTTAAGACTTTATTCAACTCTTATTCCAAAGCATATAAATACCTTATATTGGTTATACATATTACAAAACTACTAGAACTTACTCATATCTTTCTACAGAGACAAACATTCAGATTCGTAGCTTACCAGATATTCGTGACAGTTCACGCCACATAGAATTAGCAAAGTACACCATACAGGTAGTCAGATAGAACACACTACTAAGGCGATCCATTTAGAGTTCGCCACAAAGGCTATTTTTTCACATCATGACAAAAAGGCTTTTCTTTCATATTACGCCACAAAGGATTTTCTTTCTTGACGTGTTTACGATATGGATTTACCTAAACTCATGGTATGTGAGGTTTACCCATCATTTTCCTAGGTCACGAGATAACCCCATTGGGTAATCACCGTATTTTAGTTCTTTTTGAAAGGTGCCATGGCCACGGGCTTTTCCTTCGAGATTCATATCAAAGATCATGTTTTTAGTCCCAACGGACCCCTTTAAACTCCACCACGGTGAACAAACATAGACTCACATGACAGACTTTTCATACACTGACATCATTTGAGACTCAACATTTCATTCATTAACATACACTCAAACTATTTCACATCTCTTTGCATATTTACTAGATATACCCATACAACCATATTTCAACATCAAGATTTTTAACACATACTTAACTTGATAGATTCCATATAAACTATACATGTTATTCTAAGCAAACATTCTTACTATACTTTTCTGATGTTGGTTTCATAGTTCAGACAATTCCCACAAAAATATCTCATATGAACAGTGGTCATGCAGGATTCAGCTTAGAGACTCAACTTGTTTTTATGAACAACAACTTGATCTCCAGATTCAAACATCCATTGAGAAGCTTTAACAAACTTTGTTTATAATACACAAGAACACCATTAAAACTCATTCGTATAAGTTTTACCATCATCTAAAACCTAGATAACCACCATGCAAAGCCTTACTTCCTTATCTTACTATTTATGCACATTGAACAGACTTACTCTTTTAGAAGCCAACATGTAAGTCTATAATACTTACCCTGGACATGAAACAACCTTCTGTATGGGCTCTGATCCTTAGTTTTCGCTTAACAAGAGAGATCCATTCTCAGCTTCAAGGTAAACCCACCATAGCATTTTAAAGTAGAAGAAATAAGAAGAACTTTCTTCTTCTCAAGCTTTTATCAATATATATAAATAAAAACCCTTGTTCTCTTAGTGGAATTTGGCACGTGTCACAAACTTTCAAAACTACCTTTACAAATAGTTTACAACTGTAAATGGAATTCCAATAGATTTATATGTACTTGGTTCATCCATTCGTTCCTTCGTAACTACTTAGTTAGAATGTAACCAGCAGAATAACTCAATAAACTGGTGCACATTATGGCAACAACTCAAATTACTTATAAATCCTCAATACTCTTACCCATTTCTTCTTCTTTACAACTCACCACATTAAAAAAAAAACTATCCTTGCATAAAAGTCTAACATCAACTATGTGTCTGATGTATACGCTAAGAGCATCAATTAGATAGATAGGTCTGCGCCACTCAGATTTCTTTTAGTTTACTCGCGAAACTCAAGACCCACTAAAGCTGGGTGTTACAGAATAACCGGTAGAAGAATGACTAGAAGTATTATAAGCAAATTCTATAAACGGTAAATATTCCTCCTAAATATGAAGATTCTTACCAACAACGGCTCTAAGTAACACCCCTAAAATTCAGTTCACCACCTCAGTTTATCCATCATTTTGAGGGTGAAATGTAATAGAAAACAAGAGTTTAGTTGCAATTTTACCCCGTAAGACTTTCCAAAAGTGACTTACAAATTTCATATCATAATAAAAGACAATGGTATGAGGTATTCCATGTAGTTGCACCACTTTTTTGAAGAACAAATCCGCAAAATGATTAGCATAATTAGTTTTGTGGCATGGGATAAAATGATTCATCTTTGAAAACTTGTCAACCACAATAAAGACACTATCTCTGCCACATTTAGTTTTAGGTAAACCCAAAATAAAATCCATAGAAATATCAACCCATGATGAAGTGGGAGTGGGAAGTGGGGTGTACAAACCATGTGACATTACCTTAAACTTCACAATTTTACATGTAATGCATTTAAAACATGCCCTTTCAGCATCTTTTGCATTTGTAGACAAAAAAAGTGGTCATGAAGGATATTAAGTGTTTTAGTAACACCAAAATGTCCCATAAATCCTTTTCTGTGTGCCTCATGAACAAGTAACTCCCTTAATGAGCATTGAGGTACACATAATCGATTTAGCTTGAATAGAAAACCATCTACAAGATAAAAGTTTTCAAGGGCACATTTGCCTTAGAAATGGTAAATAGATGTAAAATCATTATCATTAGAGTATAATTCCTTAATGTGCTTGAAACCTAAAATTCGAGCATTTAAAGTAGTAATTAAGGAATACCGTCATGATAGTGGATCGAAAATAATATTATCTTTAACTTATTTGTATTTTATGACATATGGGAAGGATTCAATAAATTCAACCCATCGGACATGTCTGTTACTCAACTTACCTTGTCCCTTCAGCCATTATAATGACTCGTGATGGGTATGTATGACGAACTCCTTATGTAGCAAGTAGTGTTGCCAAACCTCAAAAGCTCGAACCAATGCTAAAAGTTCCTTATCATATGTTGAGTAATGCAATTGAGCATTGCTGAGTTTTTCACTAAAACAAGCAATTTGGCGTTTACCTTGCATTAGAAAGGCTCCTATGCCAATACCTGAAGCATTACAATCCAATTCAAAAGTGTTAGAAAAATCAGGTAATTTTAAAACTGGAGCTAAACATAACTTATCTTTCAAGGCTTGAAAATCCTTTTCTTGTGTGGTACTCCATTGAAAACCTATCATCTTCTTTATAATTTTGGTTGAAGGTGCAACAACAGTTGAAAAATCTTTCACAAAATGTCTATAGAAACTAGCTAGACCATGGAAAAACCTCACCTCGATTATAGATTTTTGGGTTGGCCACTCACAAATTGTTTTACCTTGTCTTCATCCATATGGATTCCTTGTGTTCTCACAATAAAACCTAGAAAGATTAGCTTACCACAACAAAAAGTGCACTTGTCAAGGTTAGCATATAATTGCTCGTAATATATCCAAAACTGATTTAACATGAATAAAATGTGATTCCAAAGAATTAGAATAAATCAAGATGTCATCAAAATAAACGAAAACAAATTTACCTAAGTATGGCCTTAAAACAAGATTCATGAAGCGTATGAATATACTAGGTGCATTAGTTAAACCAAATAGCATAACAAGCCACTCATACAAACCAAATTTTGTCTTAAAAGTCATTTCCCATTCGTTCCCTTCTTTCATTTGTATTTGATGATAACTATTTTTTAAATAGTAAAAATACTAGATCTATACAATTCATCAAGCATATCATTAAGTCTATGAATAGGGTGCCTATACTTTACCATAATTCTATTAATTGGGCGACAATCAACACATATTTTGTATGTACCATCTTTCTTAGGCACTAAAAGCACTAGAATGAAACAAGGGCTTAAGATTTTATGAATGTACTCTTTGTCAAATAATTCCTTGTCTTTTCAATTCCTTTGTCTCATCAATATTGCTTTGATAAGTCGGTCTATTTGGAATCATCGATCCTAGTACCAAGTCTATTCGATGTTCAATCCCTCGTAAGGGTGGTAAACCTTTAAGAGCATCACTAAACACGTCCGCATAATCTTGCAAAAGAGAAGAAAACACACAAGGTAAAGAATCATTAAGGTCAGTTAAAGATAATAATGTTTGCCTAAAGTGGACAAGGATGCAAGACTATTTGGTGAAAAGGGCTTTCCTCACATCTTTTTCTCTTGCCTAAAAATTTTGATGCACTCATTTGGTCTTATAAGGGGATACACTAACCATTAGCCATTTAGCATTTTGGCTTTTATCACTAATGGCCCCTTGTCTTTCAGCCTTTTTTCAATTGCATCTTTCTTTCCTTTAACTTCCTAAAAAAACTTTTTCATCTTGAGTTGACCATTGTGTACATATATTGGATCCAAATAGGCCAAAGTAAATTTCTTCCCTTTAAACACAACAAAGTAACAATTTAATTTGACATGGTGCACCACATCACGATCATATTACCATGGTCTAGCAAGAAGAAAATGGGCGGCATGCATGGGAACTACATAACACCAAACCTCGTTAGAATAATTCCCAATTTTGAATGCAATTAAAGACTATTTAACTACCTTAACTTCCGGACCTTCGTTAAGCCATTGTAAGTGATATGCATCAGGATGCCTTTGACAAGGTAAATATAAAGTATCCACTAAAAAACTACCTACCACTTTGGCACAACTACCACTATTAAAATAATAGAACACAACTTTCCTTGAATCAAGCACCTCGACTGGAAAATGTTAATCATTTGCACTTCATCAGAATTGTTGTAACACCCCAAACCAGGTCTATGCGTTTAGACGAGATTTGGCTTATTACACCAATCGAATATTCATTTAACTCTCTTGTGATTAAAGTAAAACATTACTACCAAAACCTTTTTGGAAATAGAGTTTAATAAAAATTTAGTATGATAATTCAAAATTGAAGATTTAAGAAATTACTCGTTTGAAAATCCTATTATTTAAAATATATATTTGTCAAAAACCTTTAAGAGATTTTAAAAGAATTTGAACGAATTTAAAAGAGTAATTTAGGTGTTCAAAATGTTATAAAACAAAATATTTTAAGAAAACTTTAAAAATTTAACATAAGCCCATATTAAGAGTCTTAAACAAAATTAAATCCATCCACACAATAAAATCCATAAAAACATAATTAGAGGCCTTATTACATCAACCCAAAATATTAATTAAAATAAGTAACTTAAATAAAGTTCATAGTTTATAAAACCCATGCTTGTAGTATGGCCTCCACCAAGTCATCTCCGGCCCAAGTCCACATCAATTTCCATTACCGAAATGGATAATAAAGCGGGTGAGTTACAAAGAACTCAAAGTGTGTAACTCACTTACCATCTTTATTGGGCTGCACCATCGAGGCATTTATTTGGGCTTGAGCCCAATTACACATTTCAACAATATTAACTGAAATAAATATATATAAAATGCATGTAAAATGAATTTCCCAAACCAAGCCTAATGTCCATCCGCTAACACCCCCGTACCAACCAACACACTTGTGGGGATCAAGTCAATCCACCCCGCCAAACACACCGATCATAGGCATTAAGCCTTTTTAATATTTTTGTAGTGCACTACCGAACTAGATTGTGACATAGTCACCGAACTAGAGGCATTGAGCCAAAATTTGTGGCAGAGCCACCGAACTAGATACGTGGCCACAGGCCTTTCTTCTCTTCATCAAATCCCATCCCATGCAATTATGTATGAATAACAAACTTTAATCATAACATGATTTATCAAGTAATCCATATTATAGATAAGTCTATAATTTAACCTTTCATTTGGGCCTATTAACAATATAGTATCTAGCCCATTTAGCAATCTAGAGAACTTTGGCCCATTTATCGAACTAGAATATTTTTAGCCCATTTATCGAACTAGAATATTTTTGGCCCATTTACATTTATCGAACTAGAATATTTTTGGCCCATTTATCGAACTAGAATATTTTTGGCCCATTTATCGAACTAGAATATTTTTATGATCCAAATTATCGATCTAGCAGTTTTTCGTAAAAACTTAGCAATCTAGCAATTTTTCGCAAATTTCTCGGTTTAACTTAGTTTTCATGTATTTACACAAAAGTACCGACATTACTAAAATTTCGATTTGGCCATCTTTACGATTTAACAAAATACTTACGGTTTGGTATTTAACCCGAGAGATAAGTGTGAAGTTACACACCTGGTTATAGTGAGAACTAGACTTTCCCGCTCGTCAACACCTATACGTATCACGATAATTAGAACACTATAATTTTATTAATAAAATCGATCTAAAAATATCAATCTAAAATTTTACCCTCGGATCTTCGAACTACTTCTACTTGCGGTTTCTCCCCGATTGATGATTCGTTAACCGAAGCAAATCCACGAACAAATAATGGTTCGGGAGCACGAACTACTTCAAACAATTGATTTTCCTCGGTTGAGCGTCCGCAACCCGGTAGAAAATATCAGATTCTCGAAATAGCCCTTTGTTTATACTTAGGGGGATTAACGGTACCTCGCTTCTTCTGAACACTATACACCGCCCTTTTCTTCCCTATTTTGATTGTCTTCAAAGACAAAAGATCGTTAATCCAATCTAATATTACATCGAAATATGACTAAGGGTTTAAGGGTGAAATTTTGCTTACCACAAAGATCCTTGTTCCAAAATATGAGAATCAATCAAAACGTTCCTTTATCACCTTAAATCGATTCCAACGTTCTAAGATATCCATGAACACTTGATTTCTGATCTTCCGTTGTCGCACTAAAGTATAACAAATAAAAGCGTTAATAGAATGACCGATTATCTCGATTCGAGAGATCCTTCTTACCACCATCAATATTCGGCCATGACTACTACTAACTAACGAAACTAAAAAGAATTCTTACCCTTTTGTCCACGGTTGAAAAGAAAGGATTGAAAATGATGTCTTTAAGTGATGGAGGATTCGGCTATGATAACCAAAGAAAAGAGAAAAATGGTTTGGCTATGGGCACACTAGCATTCGGCCATTGAAGAAAATAATGGAGAAAAATGAGTGAAAAGAAATAAAATAAGAGAGAAGAGATGATGATGAGGATTCAGTTTTCAAAGAGAAGAAAAGAGAAAGGAAAAGATGTGTTTAGGAGCAATGTAGATTCGGCAATGGGAAGAAGAAAATAAAAGAAAGAAATGGCCTTTTTGGTACTAGCAATTTCGGCACTAAGAAGAGGCACAAGAGAATACTCAAAAGATGAACAAAAATGACCAAATGGTCAAAAGAATTTGGCTTTACCAAATGCTCAAATTCGGCCAAAGGAGAAAGGTTGAGAAAGAATTGCAAAACTTTTGCACAAATGCTAAAAATGACCAAAAGCAAACTCCTAAACCTTACCAAGCTACTAGCATTTTCGGCCAACCTCCCCCTAGCCACTATGCCGTCCAAATTCATTGGTCAAATGACCATGAATTTGTTTCCAAAACACTTTCCTTGATACTTGCCCTATGTCCCCATATCTTTCCATATTTTCTTGATTCCCTACCATAAGTTCACTCTTACCTTATTCCTTAATCTACTAACCAAAAATAACAAGGTCAACACTTACCATAAATAAGCTTGGCCGACACTTACCATAGTAGAGCAAAATAAAAGTTGTCAAAATGCCATCCAAGGGATTTGAACCTCTTCCCTCATGCTAATTCTCATGTGCCATTACCACCTTGCCATTACTCATCTTATGTCACTTATTAATACTTAAATTAACTTAAGTATTAATGACACTTGATCCACTTCAATAAATTTTCCAACAAAAATTTATTCCATACCCGAATAATTCTATACTCTTCTTCAGGACTATACTAGGCACGAAAAATAATAAGAAAATTTTCCTTTATAGACTAATCACCAAAGCACACAATAAATCGATACTCAAATTTTCAGGGTGTTACAACTCTACCCTCCTTAAAGAAAATTTCGTCCTCGAAATTTACCTGGTTGAAAGAGGTGAGGGTATTATTGCCGAATTGCATCCTTAAGCTCCCACGTAGCTTCCTCCGCTCCGTGATTACGCCATAAAACTTTGACCAATGGTACGATTTTCTTTCTTAGCACCTTAACATCTCGGTCTAAGATTTCCACTGGTTCCTCCTCAAAAGACAAATTTGAATTTAACTCCACTTCTTCTACCGATTCTATATGCGAAGGATCCGATCTATAACGTCTCAGCATGGAAACATGAAAAACATTATGAATCTGACTCAACTCCGGAGGTAATTCGATCTGATAGGCCACTGGACCAACACGCTTCACCACACGATATGGTCCAATGTATCTAGGACTCAACTTGCCCTTCTTCCCAAACCTGAAAATCTTCTTCCAAGGTGAGACCTTCAAGAAAACTTTATCCCCCAGGGCATACTCGATATCCTTACGCTTCTGATCTGCATACGACTTTTGTCTATCTGAGGCTTCCTTTAACCGTGCTCGAATAGCTTTCACCTTTTCTTCCGTTTCAGAGATCAACTCGGGACCTAACATCTGCCGTTCGCCCAATTCAGTCCAACAAATAGGAGAACGACACCTACGACCATACAATGCCTCATAGGGTGCCATCTGAATGCTAGACTGATAGCTATTGTTATAAGCAAATTCTGCCAGCGGTAGAAAATCCTCCCAACTACCTTTGAAGTCAATTACACATCCCCTTAACATGTCTTCCGAATCTAAATTACTCTTTCCGATTGACCATCCGATCGAGGATGAAAAGCCGTCATCAAGTTTAGCTTTGTTCCCAGAGCTTCGTGCAAAGCTTTCCAAAACCGTGATGTAAACCTAGGATCCCTATCCGATATAATAGACACGGGTACCCCATGCAACCTCACGAATTTGGATACATATAGCTTAGCCAACTTCTGCAACAAGTAATCCGTACGAACTGGTAGAAAATGAGCAGTCTTCGTCAAACGATCCACAATTACCCAAACAGAATTTTTCTTAGTAGGTGTTAAAGGTAACCCACTAACAAAATCCATTGTTATCCGCTCCCATTTCAAAGAGGAATCTTTATTGGTTGTAATAAACCCGACGGCAATTGATGCTCGCCTTCACTTGGCCGATGGGTTAAACATTTTCCCACAAATTTAGAAATTTCACGCTTCAACCACGCCACCAATATCGTTTCACGAAGATCCCGATACATCTTATTTCTTAGGGATGCATAGCATATAAGGCTACTATGCGCCTCCCGTAGAATCATCTGTCTCAGATCCGAGTCCTTAGGCATACAAACTCTTCCACGAAAAACACAATACACCCTCTCGTGTTTATACCAAAATCCTCTATTCCACCATTTTCAACTTGTTGAAATAAAAGTCCCAAATTCTTATCGATCTCTGCTTTTTCCTTGATTTGTTCTAACCACGAGGCTTCACTGAAGTTCCGCTTATCGGACTACCATCCTCGCACAAACTCAAATGGGCAAACATTGCTCTCAAATCGAGATACCACCTTACGACTTAACGCGTCGCTACCACATTAGCTTTTCCGGGATGATACTCGATTGAGAAATCATAGTCCTTTAATGACTCCACCCATCTTCGTTGTCTCAAGTTTAATTCCTTCTGAGTAAGAAGATACTTAAGACTCTTGTGATCCGTATAGATGATAGACTTTTCACCGTAGAGGTAATGCCTCCAAATCTTTAAAGCAAACACTACCGCAGCTAACTCCAAGTCATGAGTAGGGTAGTTTACTTCGTGCGGTCTTAGCTAACGAGAAGCATAAGCCACCACTTTCCCACTTTGCATCAGTACACAACCTAAACCCGTATGCGATGCATCACAATAAACTATAAACTCCCTTCCAGCCTCAGGTTGAATCAGTACTAGCGCTTCCGTCAAAATCTTATTCAATTTCTCGAAACTTTCTTGCTGTATATCGGTCCATATAAACGGTACTCCCTTTCGCAAAAGCTTAGTTAGGGGTGCAGCAATTAACGAAAACCCCTCAACAAAGCGTCTATAGTAACCAGCCAAACCCAAGAAACTTGAATCTCTCGCTCATCGACTTTGGTGGTTTCCAATCCAATGACCTCAATCTTCCGAGGATCCACCCTTATTCCTTCGGCTGATACTACATGACCCAAGAAAGTTACTTCCCTTAACCAAAATTCACATTTACTGAATTTGGCATACAGTTGATTATCTCGAAGTAACTGTAATACAATTCGTAAATGTGAGTCATGCTCCTCTTCATTCCTTGAATATACCAAAATGTCATCTATGAATACTACCACAAACCGGTCTAAATATGGTTGAAAGACCCGGTTCATCATATTCATAAATGCAGCTGGTGCATTGGTCAACCCAAACGGCATCACCAAAAACTCATAATGTCCATAACGAGTTCAGAAAGCCGTCTTGTGAATATCTGCTTCTTTCACCTTAAGCTGGTGATAACCCGATCTTAAATCAATTTTGGAGAAAACCGTAGCTCCCTTCAATTGATCAAACAGGTCATCAATTCTCGGCAGAGGATACCGATTCTTGATCGTCAATTTATTCAATTGCCTGTAATCAATGCACATACGCATCGACCCATCCTTCTTCTTAACAAACAAAACCGGTGCTCCCCACGGAGACACACTCGGTCGAATAAAACCCCGATCTAGCAATTCTTGAATTTGAGCTTTAAGCTCCGACAACTCTTTCGGTGCCATTCTATAAGGAGCAATTGACACTGGAGCCGTTCCGGGCAAAAGCTCAATACCAAATTCCACTTCTCGATTCGGAGGTACACCAGGAAGTTCTTCGGGAAATACATCCGGAAATTCTTTCACTGTTCTCACATCTTCCACTGATAACACTTTGGCATCTAAAGCACTAATAAATGCTAAAAATGCTCCATGCCCTTTTCGCACCAACTTTTCCGCCTTTAACGCAGATATCACATTTGCCAAGTAATTCCTTCGTTCGCCTATCATAACTATCTCCTTATCCTCCACGGTTCTTATTGACATTAAGCGCCAAAGACAATCCAATTTCGCTCGATGCTTAACCAACCAATCCATGCCCAAAATGATATCGAACTCGCCAAAAGGCAACTCCATCAAATTTGCCAGAAATATTTCTCCTTGAATTACTAAGGGCACGTCTCTAAACAGTTTATTAACCAACACCGACTGTCCTAAAGGACTAATTACTTTCATCTCACTATCGAAAATTTCAGATTCTAAATTCAAGTTTCCAGATATGGTGCTAGCAACATACGAGTGGGTAGAACCAATATCTATCAAAGCAATAACAGGTATATTAAAGATGAAAAACGTACCAGTTATCACATCAGGTGCATTGCCATCCTCGCGGCGTCTAACTGCATACACCAACCCTGACTATCTTGCATCTGTGTTGCCTCTAGGACCATTGCCTCGACCCGCTGCACCTTGACCACGTCCAGCCCCATTACCACCATGACCTGGTCCACGACCTCTCGGTGGTTGCTGAATTCCTCTTGTCGGTGGTGCATTAGTAATACGAGCTTCCTGAGTTGTATCCATTCGTCGAGGGCAATTCCTATATTGATGATCCATCGACCCGCATTTATAGCAAGCACCCGTTTTCTTCCAGCACTCTCCAGAATGCCGTTTCCCACAATCAGCACAATCTCGACTCTGATGAATAGCTACAGGTGTTCTACCTTGAGTTGGCTCATCATTCCGAGGCCTCTTCAGAAACCTTTTTGAAGAACCTGAATACTTCATATCTCTCTTGCCTCTAGCTCGTTCCCGATTCTAACATTCCAAGTTCTTAGCCTCTTCGGCTATTTTGGCCTTTTCCACAAGCGTGGCAAAAGTTCTAACTTGTTGTGGAGCTATCAAAACCCGCAACTCATCATTCAAGCCATCCTCAAAGCGTACACAACGCTCATGATCCGTTGCCACTATTATTCGAGCATAGCGACTCAAGCGTAAAAACTCAGCTTCATATGCTGCCACTGTCTTATTTCCTAGGACCAGATTCAAGAATTCCTTCCTTCGGGCATCCACATAACTTGTTCCTACATATTTCCCTTGAAAGGAAACTTTGAAGAATTCCCAATTGACTAATGCAGCTTCAGTGCCTTCTCGGACAGTAAGCCACCATTGGTATGCTTCGTCCCTTAACAAAGACACCGCTCCTCTTAGTTTTTGTTCCACAGTGCATTCAAGATCGACCATAATTCGCTCCACTGCCTCAAGCCAATATTCAGCAACGTTTGGAGCTACACTAGAAACACCTCTGAAAACCTCAGCACCACTTGATTTCAATTGTTCCGATATTGACCCACGAGCTGTTGGTCCAGTTCTGGTTCCAGCGACCCTTTCAAGGACTCGCAACATTGCTCGTGTCATAGCATTATCTTCATCCATATGGTCATGTGATCCCGTCTCACTTTCGAGTGATGCAGGTGCATCCATTTCCGGCATATGATCCAGCGCTTCAGTTGCGCCCCTAACACCTCATCCTCTACCACGGCCACGTCTACCGCGTCCACGACCACGTCCTCTAGTGCTCATGACGACTAATTCGATTTAATCTGATTAAGAGTTTTATGAATCATAATACTATTTCAGTGTTTATTAACGATGTTTTATGATATGAAAGAGATAAAGTTGTTTTCGCAACCATATCCTATTGTCTCAATCTCTACGGTTTTCAACACCTAAAACTAGAAGTTCTAGAGTGTCTCTCATGATCATATCACAATAATAATAAACAATCAAGATCTGAGATACTTACTTGACTTTTGGCGGGATGCTCATGGTGCCATACTACCTTTAAATCAAAAAGTCAAAAAATTTTGAATTGTTTTTCAAACAAATATCGTTGTTGAACCCAAACCACAGTCGAGTTTTGAAACTAGCTCTGATACCATTAAATGTAACACCCCAAACCAGGTTTATGCGTTTAGACGAGATTTGGTTTATTACACCAGTCGAATATTCATTTAACTCTCTTGTGATTAAAGTAAAACATTACTACCAAAACCTTTTTGGAAATAGAGTTTAATAAAAATTTAGTACGATAATTCAAAATTGATGATTTAAGAAATTACTCGTTTGAAAATCCTATTATTTAAAATATATATTTGTCAAAAACCTTTAAGAGATTTTAAAAGAATTTGAACGAATTTAAAAGAGTAATTTAGGTGTTCAAAATGTTATAAAACATAATATTTTAAGAAAACTTTAAAAATTTAACATAAGCCCATATTAAGAGTCTTAAACAAAATTAAATCCATCCACACAATAAAATCCATAAGAACATAATTAGAGGCCTTATTACATCAACCCAAAATAGTAATTAAAATAAGTAACTTAAATAAAGTTCATAGTTTATAAAACCCATGCTTGTAGTATGGCCTCCACCAAGTCATCTCCGGCCTAAGTCCACATCAATTTCCATTACCTGAAATGGATAATAAAACGGGGTGAGTTACAAAGAACTCAGTGTGTAACTCACTTACCATATTTATTGGGCCAGACCATCGAGGCATTTATTTGGGCTTGAGCCCAATTACACATTTCAACAATATTAACTGAAATAAATATATATAAAATGCATGTAAAATGAATTTCCCAAACCAAGCCTAATGTCCATCCGCTAACACCCCCGTACCAACCAACACACCTGTAGGGATTAAGTCAACCCACCCCGCCAAACACACCGATCATAGGCATTAAGCCTTTTTAATATTTTTGTAGTGCACTACCGAACTAGATTGTGACATAGTCACCGAACTAGAGGCATTGAGCCAAAATTTGTGGCAGAGCCACCGAACTAGATACGTGGCCACAGGCCTTTCTTCTCTTCATCAAATCCCATCCCATGCAATTATGTATGAATAACAAACTTTAATCATAACATGATTTATCAAGTAATCCATATTATAGATAAGTCTATAATTTAACCTTTCATTTGGGCCTATTAACAATATAGTATCTAGCCCATTTAGCAATCTAGAGAACTTTGGCCCATTTATCGAACTAGAATATTTTTAGCCCATTTATCGAACTAGAATATTTTTGGCCCATTTATCGAACTAGAATATTTTTATGATCCAAATTATCGATCTAGCAGTTTTTCGTAAAAACTTAGCAATCTAGCAATTTTTCGTAAATTTCTCGGTTGTAACCGTTTTCATGTATTTACACAAAAGTACTGATTACTACTAAAATTCCGATTTGGCCATCTTTACGATTTAACAAAATACTTACGGTTTGGTATTTAACCCGAGAGATAAGTGTGAAGTTACACAACTGGTTATAGTGAGAACTAGACTTTCCCGCTCGTCAACACCTATACGTATCACGATAATTAGAACACTATAATTTTATTAATAAAACCGATCTAAAAATATCAATCTAAAATTTTACCCTCGGATCTTCGAACTACTTCTACTTGCGGTTTCTCCCCGATTGATGATTTGTTAACCGAAGCAAATCCACGAATAAATAATGGTTCGGGAGTACGAACTACTTCAAACAATTGATTTTCCTCGATTGAGCGTCCGCAACCCGGTGGAAAATCTTGGATTCCCGAAATAGCCCTTTGTTTATACTTAGGGGGATTAACGGTACCTCCCTTCTTCCGAACACTATACACCGCCCTTTTCTTCCCTATTTTGATTGTCTTCAAAGACAAAAGATCGTTAATCCAATCTAATATTACATCGAAATATGACTAAGGGTTTAAGGGTGAAATTTTGCTTACCACAAAGATCCTTGTTCCAAAATATGAGAATCAATCAAAACGTTCCTTTATCACCTTAAATCGATTCCAACGTTCTAAGATACCCACGAACACTTGATTTCTAATCTTTCGTTATCGCACTAAAGTATAACAAATAAAAGCGTTAATAAAATGACCAATTATCTCGATTCGAGAGATCCTTCTTACCACCATCAATATTCGGCCATGACTACTACTAACTAACGAAACTAAAAATAATTCTTACCCTTTTGTCCACGGTTGAAAAGAAAGGATTGAAAATGATGTCTTTAAGTGATGGAGGATTCGGCTATGATAACCAAAGAAAAGAGAAAAATGGTTTGGCTATGGGCACACTAGCATTCGGCCATTGAAGAAAATAATGGAGAAAAATGAGTGAAAAGAAATAAAATAAGAGAGAAGAGATGATGATGAGGATTCGATTTTCAAAGAGAAGAAAAGAGAAAGAAAAAGATGTGTTTAGGAGCAATGTAGATTCGGCAATGGGAAGAAGAAAACAAAAGAAAGAAATGGCCTTTTTGGTACTAGCAATTTCGGCACTAAGAAGAGGCACAAGAGAATACTCAAAAGATGAACAAAAATGACCAAATGGTCAAAAGAATTTGGCTTTACCAAATGCTCAAATTCGGCCAAAGGAGAAAGGTTGAGAAAGAATTGCAAAACTTTTGCACAAATGCTAAAAATGACCAAAAGCAAACTCGTAAACCTTACCAAGCTACTAGCATTTTCGGCCAACCTCCCCCTAGCCACTATGCCGTCCAAATTCATTGGTCAAATGACCATGAATTTGTTTCCAAAACACTTTCCTTGATACTTGCCCTATGTCCCCATATCTTTCCATATTTTCTTGATTCCCTACCATAAGTTCACTCTTACCTTATTCCTTAATCTACTAACCAAAAATAACAAGGTCAACACTTACCATAAATAAGCTTGGCTGACACTTACCATAGTAGAGCAAAATAAAAGTTGTCAAAATGCCATCCAAGGGATTCGAACCTCTTCCCTAATGCTAATTCTCATGCGCCATTACCACCTTGCCATTACTCATCTTATGTCACTTATTAACACTTAAATTAACTTAAGTATTAATGACACTTGATCCACTTCAATAAATTTTCCAACAAAAATTTATTCCATACCCGAATAATTCTATACTCTTCTTTAGGACTATACTAGGCACGAAAAATAATAAGAAAATTTTCCTTTATAGGCTAATCACCAAAGCACACAATAAATCGATACTCAAATTTTCAGGGTGTTACAATTGTCCTTTACTTGAATGTTAAAAGATTGTCGACTACAAGACAGTAAGACTGAAGAAAATTGCCTCCATTAGTATGAGGTTCCAAAACCTCTTCAACTTCTTCCTCATCATCATAGTTACAAACATCATTAGTAGCATCTAAATTGTCATTCTCAGAATCAAAAGTAAGGGTACCATCATTGCATATAAACATTACCCTTTTATTTAGAAAATCATGAGCATAATGTCCATTTTCATTACATTTGTAACATTTAACATCACAAAAATGATTTGAAGTAGGTTTAGAAGAAGTACTAGAAAGTACCTTTACAATAGAAGATGCACTATTAGGTGGCGCCCCATCTTTCCAACCAAGTCACTTAGGTTCATCTTTAGATGGAAGCAAACAGTTCTCTTGCAGTTGAATAAATTTTAAGCCCTAAAAGGTGAAGGTCAAAGTACTCCAATTAGATGCACGACCCATGAATGGTTCTTAGACTTTCATTTCAAGTGATTTTCAATCATACAAGCTTTCTGAACCGCTTCTTCCAAATCAATAAAAGTCTGAAGATCTAAAATTTCAGTCATATTTTCATTCAACCCATTCACAAGTTAAGACTCCTTATCATTATCAGCTTGTTGCATCAAAATCTCCATCTTATGAAAATATTCCATCATAGATTTATTACCTCGAACAAGATTTTGAAGCTTTCGTTTGGTGTCCTTACAGTAATAAAGTGGAAGAAACCATTTTTGCATGATTCTCTTTAAATCATCCTATGAGTGGGTCGATCTCTCATGGTTCATTCGTTGAGACCGTACTAATTGAGTCCACATGTAACAATCCAATTTTGGGACCACAAATCTGAGCCAAAAATAAAATTTATTTTTATTTTATGATAGATATGACATGTGGAAATTTTGGTACGAAAATTTTATCCGTTTGGTGCTTAATTACGAGAAGGACTAAATCGCATAAAATGCAAAAGTTGAATTCTAGTATCTATAAGGATCAAATAGCTATGGAATTCAAAACTTAAGGTCCTTATATGGTAATTAGACCATTAGTAAAAAAGTATGTAAATATTTTTGGATGATTCATCCATGGAAATTGAGAAAAAAGCTAGGGACTAATTTGGAAAGTGAAAGTATTTATTAATTAAAAAGATGAAAAGAAAATAAAAATCATATTTTCTCATCTTCTTCCCAAAATAAAACATGGAAACCTTAGGAGAGAGAGAAGAGACTTTCATGGCCAAATTGGGTAAGTTTCCTTGTCCCGTTTTTAGTAATTTTGATATTTTTGGAATCGGCATAACTTAATCTCTCTATTTGAGGGATTAATTTGAAAAGTTATCAAAGTATGAAAATGGGTCATGGATGTATATGCTGGAAATTAGAGATTTATGCTAGAAAATGAAAGATTATTGATAGATAAACAAGTTTTACAAAGTGATTTTTGATGAAAACATGATTTGGGGACAAAAATAAAAAGTTGTAAAACATGATAAATTGATGTTAAATTTACTCGTATAGATCCGAATAGACCAAATTCAAAGTTAGAACGAGGAATGAGGAAAATTTTGGATTAGTCGATTTTACGTACATGAACTTTTGTCGAGGTAAGTTCGTGTAACTAAATTGTATATGTTTTTATGCTCGATTTAAATGTTGTGTTTATGAATCTTATCAATGTCATAAATATGTGGAATGATCACCTACTCGATATAGCCTGATAAATGAAAATTCCCGATAAAATGGTAAATGAATAAAATGTTACTCGTATGCTTGACATGAATGTGAAATGTGTTTTACTAGAATTACATAAATGTTACGGAGGTATGAAATAATCAAATGCCCGAAAGTGATTGAAAAGTATTTAAATCCCAGTTGAATAAATGGAAATTCGATGGATATGTGATTTCCTGAAATGAAGGAGGTTCTGCATTTGTTGCGGATAGGATTTAGCTCGGATGAGTAATCCTTCGACCTCAATTCTGATAGGATTTAGCCGAGACAGGTAATCCTGATATAAGTTCTTTCGAACATATGTTATGGATTGGATTTAGCCCGGACGGGTAATCCAGTTCAAGCTCTTTAGAGCATATGACATGAAAAGGATTTAGCCTGGACTGGTAATACTGTTGTATACATATGTAGCTCGAGAGTGTACTCTCTGAAAATTGTACCTTAAAGGTACTATTGGACGTGAATTGATGGATTCTAATTTGTACACCCTGGGTGTACTACCTGTGTATCCATCGATATTTTGAATAAATTCAACGGGTAAAGTTCTGACAAGAGCAAAGATGAATTGAAAACAAATTGACATGGAATGTTTTATATGATATGGGAATATAACATGAAGAATATTACATGAAATGCAAGAAAATGATGATACATGACCAGTGATATATGAAATATGAGATGATGATATTTGTACATGGAAGCTATTTGATGAGAATTTTCACTCTTGACTATGGACTTGTACACCTAGAGTGTACTAATCGTGACTTTGATATTCCGAGTAATATGTGTAAAGTCCTGATGCAAAATGATTTGAGCTTGAAATGAACTATTATGAAATTATACTCGAAATAATGAGATGAATTATGTATGTTGAATGAACACATGATGTGGAAAGCATATGTGCTTGCAAACTTGATCATTGTTGAGCCCATACATGTCTTAATATTACTATGGAATATATGACTAACAAGGGCAATAAGGATGTGTGTAGGGCTTGAGATCAAAGTGGTTGAATATGGATTACTTAGTTACCTCAAATAGAATGTATGGTAAGTTAAGTACCATGTTATACGAACTTACTAAGCATTTTATGCTTACCCCGTTTATTTTCCCCTTTTTAGAGTAAATCAGAAGCTCATTGGATTGGAAGCTCGGCGAAGATCACTCACACTATCCATCGGCCCATGTCGGTACAATATGGTAAACCAATTACGGTTGTAATGACATGTATAGGATATGTTGGCCATATTGGCATGTAAATGTAAATGAATGCTTGTGATGATATATCATGTTGAATGATAGAGTTTGCTCATCTTGAATGCTTGAAATGGTTGGTATTTGTATGTGTGATTCAAGTGCAGGTCTTGGGTGAAATTTTGGGTGAGAAATAAAGCTAGAAATAGCTTTATTTTGTCCATACGGGTAGACACATGGGCATGTGTCTAGACCGTCTCTGACACACGGCCTAGTAACACGAGCATGTGGTTAGGTCGTGTGTCCCCTGCACCTTAAATTTGAGAAAATAGAATGCTCAGAATTGAGCACTTGGGAAGAGACACGGGCGTGTGTTTTGGCCGTGTAGGAGACACGGCCTTGAACACGGGCTTGTGATTTGGCCGTGTGAAACCTGTAGCTAATTCGAATTGAATTAATTAACAACACGGCCTAGCATACGGGCGCGGCATTGTGGCGCAAGTCAGAGAGCTACCTAGTTTGAAACACGGCCTACAGCACGGGCATGTCCCAGGGTCACACAGGTGTGTCCATTCCTGATTTAGCCTAACTTGATTTTAATGCTTGTATTGGGCCTCGAGGGTCTATTTAAGGGACATTATGAATGACCTCAGTGAATGAATAGCAACTTGCCTGCATTAATCGATAAATGTTTTGAATGTTCTGATAACGCTTTGAAACCCTGTTCCAGCGACGGATACGAGTTAGGGGTGTTGCACCACCAACTTAAAGCATAGTCAGAGAATTCCAAGGTAGCTAATTGAACTTTCTCTTCCTCTAAACATTTGCATTATTCAAACATCAGCTCAATTTTATTTTTCCAATCACAATAGGCATCAGGATCATGCTTCTCTTTAAATAGTGGAACACTGCATTTTGGTTTAGCCATAGAAAATTGACCATAAGAATTGGTACTGAAAGTTGCATCACAAGTATGGGAGCCACGTTTAATACATTCAGAAGGCTGTCACGACTCATAATCATCACTATGATCGTAAGTCTTATCGTAATTGTGATAAGGTTACTCATCATCATCGTTGTTGGCATCCAATCGAGCCAAAGTTTGGCTAAAAGTTTGTTAAACTGTCTTGCTATTAAATGACACGAGCTTCCAATTTCTCGAACTTATTTCCAAATGCTCTTTTACCTCATTAAAATCTTTTTAAAGTTCTTTGAGCAGTATTTTAATTTGATCCATGGTAACCAAGGGTGTATCATGCTCCTCATCCTTACTACGTGTGCGTGTCATCAGTACAGGCTGAAATAAAAAAAAAACTTAAAAAAAAAAGAGAGAAAAGTTTATCAAAGAAAATTAATTCTCACCATTATGCACTCACAAATAAAAAAAATAAACAAGTCTAAAAGGCAAAAAAAAAGAGTTAAGATTTTCTCGCTTGTAAATTTTAAAGAGTAATCAAACTCAATAATATTAAAAAAAAATATGGGATCACTGTAACACCCTATACCTAGTCCAGTTGTTCGACCCGAGCTATGAAATGCCTTATTAGCCACAAAAGTTACGCTGCACAAAACATGATCATGTTTAAGAAAACACAAGCTCGTGAACTCACATCGCTTGCTTCATGGTACGCAACACAGTAAAATGCAAACCTATATTACTTGCTAACACTTAACTTCTCCTTCCCTAAATGCATAAGTATTTACTAAAAAGAATTAAGGAATGCGAACCTTAATTTTTGCAAAAAAAAAAAAAAAAAATACCCCACAGGACACAGTAGTTCAACTATCTGACATTGGGGTTCACGCCCTACGTGGCTCATGCATTCTAAGTCTTTTAAGGGGAAATTCTCCTTAAAAGGGGTAGGTTCTCACGAACGACACCCTTATGCATAGTTTCTGCAAACACATTTCACAAGGTCTCCCCTATTTCGTGTATCATAAATTTATTAAGGGTTCGTAAGTAGTAGTTTGTTGGTCATTTAGGGTTCACACTTTGCACAGTCTAATAACCTTCTCACTTTGCAGAAACTTTGGCGGACTCGATATAAGTTAGTCTATTTGATTTCTTACATGTTTTGCTTATGGCGAACACTCTTTTAAAGATGAAATACTTAAGCATGAACTGGTAGATTAAGAAAACATCAAACAAGACTTGAACTATATTTATATACTTGAAATTTAGGTTTGTATATATAGTTTTATCATTCGCAATAGGTATTAAAAAAATATAAAAAGAACTAAGTCCTAGAACAGTCGGCGAACTCAATAGATAGAAATATATCTCTAAGCCCAAGCAGAAACCCATACTGCCTTTATGTCTTGAGTTTGCTTGTACTACATTTCCAGTGTTTATGCTTCGTATGGATCACTCGCCTCGCTTCTACACATGTGCGATTTTAACTGTCTGCAGTGTTTAGAAAGGAGTGTGTGAGCTCTTGCAAACTCAATAAATATACAGGAAAACCAAAAATCATGCACAAAAACATAAGTTAAACAAGTGTTTAAACATAGTTACTTATCTGTGAATTAGGTTCACCATATTTATGCGAAACCTAGTTCATAGTTATCTATTGTTAGTTAAGCTTAAAACAGTAAAATGTAATATTTTGAAAAATAGAGTCTTATTCACTTGTTCTTTTCTGTTGGATAAGCGGACCTCTTTATAACTCCTCACTTTGACTCTAAGAGTCTTAACATGTCCGATACGTGTAGTATAAGGCTAAGCATTCTCCAAACACACCAGCATATCCCATTGAATGAAGCTTAGCTCGATATTCCCTTATTCCTCCTAACCTGGCCTAGGCCTTTCGCCTAAAACACAAAACACAAAACACAAATGTGAGTACTCACAATCTTATGACATGCCATTATATCCAACGATTTATAAAAGATTATAGTGTGAATACATTTACTCAAACATAGAGCTTGTAAATCATGAGGAGCTCGTAGAACACTATTCATAACTAGCTCACATATTACTATTCATAAAAACACATAATTAAACACAATCACAAAATAGAGTTTTAGAGAAGGCTTACTCTCAGAACTTAGGTTAAAGCCCTAAGCTCCTAATTAACTCTATGGTTCACACATACAAGTGGTGACCACTGAACACTCACCAATTTGCTGCAAGCTTTTAAACAAGCTTCGACTTTCCCTTGTCCTTGCTTGTAGACGGTTCTATTAGGTTCGCAATTTCACAAACATACACAAGTCGCTTAGAGCACATTAAAACTTATACATAAACACAAGTGAACCAAGGTTCACATATGCTAGTCTTAGTTTCATCTATTGCAAACTTTTCTTAATTACTTCCAAAAATGAACACAACAGACAAACAAAGTATTACCTTAAACCCTAAGTAATTGAAAATAAGAGAAATAAGTAATTGATAAGTGATAAAAGTAACATATGTTAATCTTGTTCTTAATGCGTTTTTGGATGATTATTTATGCAAATTGGTGAATTTTATGCTCCTAATCCTTTGAATTCATGTTTCTATACTTAGGAGAGCATTTGGGAGAAAAATGGGCAAAAAGCAAGTGAAAATCAAACAAAAAGAGTAGATTTTAGGAGCCACATAGGCTAGGCTTTCCCATAGGGGCTGGACACACGACTGTGTGAGCCACACGGGATGGACACACGGTCATGTGCCAGACCATTTCGATTTCACGACTTGCATCCCAAAGACGTGAAAAAATGCAATTTTTAGGCTTTCTGGGCATTCTAGAGTTTATAAATACCAAATAAAATAAGAGAGAAGGGGGCATCAGAGAATATCAAAGAAAGCAACTCGAAGACCACCACTGGAGCCAACTCTGAAGCTGGTTTCCATCAAGATTGAATACCTCCTTTTAATTTCTCTTGAAGTTTTTATGAGTTTCTTTATTTCTTGTGGTTATTCTGACTTTGAGATGTTTTTATTCACAATTATGAACTAATTCCCTAGATACCTAGGGAGGATGAACCCTATGATGAATTATATTATTTAATTTATGTTTTACGTGATAAATACTTGATTCTTGTTCTTAGTTATGTGTGCTTATCTCTTGTTTTAATATTTTCGGGATATTAATTCATGTTTAATGTGCTTAAATTAGAGGAGGAAAAATCTATGTTTAAGAGTAGAACTAGCATAATTGAGTAGAGTTGCATGTAATCCTAGAAATAGGACGACATAAATCTATCGGATTAAATTCAAATCTAATAGGGGAATTCATAGATCGAGTTAATGAGAAAATAGAGGTTTTAATTTGAAAGAAATTTTAGTTAATCAACCTAGAGTCAGTTGCTCTTACTCTCAAAAGAGATATTAGCATAATTTAGGGATTTCTACGGATCAAGATATCAAGTGAATAATAAATTAGATTCAGATAATAAATGAAGTCTAGGATGATTCTTTCCTGGGTATTGTTGCTTGCATTGGTTATTAATAGATTATTTTCCTGATTCATTTTCTGTTGAGTTCTTTAGTTAGATAAATTTAGTAAATCTTAGTTTAAAACAATCACTCCAATTTGTTGGCTAAATAATAGGAAAACGGTAATTACTAATACTTTTAGTCCTCGTGGATATGATATCTTTACTCACCGTAGCTATACTATTTATCAATAGGTGCATTCGTCGTATTTGTAGTTAGTAACGGGAAAACATACATCAAGTTTTTGGCGGGGTTGCCAGGGACTAAAATATTACGAACACTTTATTTAATTTAGCCATTTTTATACTCAATTTATATTTATATTTTTTAATTTAATTTTTACATTTTAATTTTTATTTTGTTTTCTTTTGGCAGGTTTTTTGGTTTATGACTAGAAGAATCCCATCGGGACCATTAATTTTCGATAGTGAAATTGAAAATACTACTCGTAGAAATCGCGAAAGATTAGAGAAGCAAGGCAGAATCGACAGAATATAGTAGGTGAACAAGAGGACAGTAATATTACTGAGGAGATGAGTGATAATCAAAATATTCAGCTACCTCCTGTAGCTCCTGCTCTTCACACTATGTATGATTATGCCAAGCCCACTCTGATTGAGGCTGAATTGAGTATTGTGAGATCGAATATTGCTACAAACAATTTCAAACTGAAGCCGAACACAATTTAGATGGCACAACAGTATGTTCAGTTTGATGGTTTGCAAGGTAAAGACTTAAATACTCATTTGGCCAATTTCTTAGAGATTTGTGATACTTTAAAAATTAATGGCGCCACTGATGACACTATTCACTTATGGTTGTTCCCTTTCTCGTTAAGGAACAAAGAAAAATAGTGGTTAAACTCTTTACCACAAGGTTTCGTCGCTACATGGGCTCAAATTATTGAGAAGTTTCTGTTGAAGTATTAATGACATCTCTTATTTTGTTTAGATCGATTTGAAGACTCTATATAATGCATGGGAGGGATACAAGGATCTATTGAGACGGTGCCCTCATCATGGGTTACCTTTATGGTTAAAAGTTTAGACCTTCTACAATGGTTTGAATCTCTAAACAAGGTAGTTAATTGATGCAGCAGCTAGTGGTACACTGAATAATAAAACACCTAAGGTAGCCTATGAGTTTATAAAGGAAATGACACTGAATAATTATCAGTGGCAAGTCATGAGGACAAAACCGATGAAAGCAGCCGATGTTTTTAATCTAGATGTTGTCACCATGTTATCAAGCCAAGTAGAAGCACTAAATAAGAAAATTGGCAGTTTATATTTTTCTACGCAGGTAAATCCAGTGATGCAATGCAATAGAGGTGGAATGAATAATCCAGAATGCTTACCCTTCGGTCCTAGCATAGAGAATGAGCAAGTTAATTATATGGGTAATAATTCTAGACCTTAAAATAACCCTTATAGTAATAACTATAATGCAAGTTGGAGAAACCATCCCAATTTCTCTTGGGTGGTCAAGGAAATCAGAGAGCACAACCCCCTCCAGGCTTTCAACAACTTTATTAGTAAGAGAAAAAGTCGAACCTTAAAAAGATGTTGACAAAATTTATATCGGTGTCAGAAACCTATTTTCGAAACACTAAGGCAGCACTAAAAAATCAGCAAACATTGATTCAAGGACTTAAAAAATCAAATAGGTCAACATGCTTAACTAATTTCGAAAAGACCACAAGGTAGCTTGCCTAGCAATACTGAAATTAATGCAAGGAAGCAGCTTCACGCAATTACTGTTCGAGACGTGGAAGGGTAGTTGAACCTAAACAAGAACCGAGGCAAGAAATTATGGTGAACAATGCTGAGGTTGAGGAAGATAGGAAAGAGCAAAATTCAGTTGTCAAAGAATACAAAACTTGAGTGTTATATCCTAATGTGATGACGAGAGACCACACAAACAAACAATATGGTAAATTTCTTAAGCTTCTTAAAAAATACGCATTAACTTACCATTTGTTCAAGCCCTTTCGTAGATGCCAAATTACGTTAAATTCTTAAAGGAGTTGTTAACAAACAATAAGAAGTTAGATGGCTCGTCGACTGTGGAGCTTAATGTAGTTTGCTTGGCCATCCTACAAAACAAACTACCTAACAAACTAAAACATCCAGGGAGTTTTACTATTCTTTGTCTCATTGGTAGTTTAAATATTGATATTGGTTTGGCTGATTTAGGGGCCAGTATTAATGTCATGCCCTACAAAATGTTTAAACAGCTAGGTCTTAGGAAACCCATACACACTAGGATGAGTAATTAATTAGCGGATAGAACTATCAGATATCCTAAGGGTGTTATTGAGGATGTGCTTGTGAAAATTGATAAATTCATATTCCCCGTTGACTTTGCTGTGTTAGACATGGATGAGGATAGTGAGGTACCTTCGATCTTAGGTCGACCCTTCTTAGCCACTACTAGGACTATTATCGATGTTGGTACGGGTGAACTTATGCTTCTTGTAGGTGACGAAAAGATTATTCTTCAAGCATGTGATTCTGTGAGAGTCTCTAGTGATCAAGATGATATTAAAAACTCTATTAATGTTAGTAACCATGTGGCTCCACATTCCTTGTAGGAAATCCATCATGAAATCACGTTGGAGCTATGTTTCAGTCAAGGTGACAAAAACCGAACAACATATGGAGAGCGAATGGTACAACTTGATGAACTAGATGAATGGCGAGAGTATACTGAGGAGAAACTGAAAAACACGATGCAGAGATAAAGTGACACCATGATGTGCAAGTGATGAGAACGAACCAATTTAAGGTTGGGGACAAAGTACTGCTAGACAAATCATATCCACGACTTTTCCCTTCGGAGCTTGAGTCAAACGGATCAAACCCATTTACGGTATTGAACATCTTTCCATACGGTACAGTCGAGGTAACGCATTCTGAGTTCAACTCATTTAAGGTAAACAATACTCGACTCAAACCTTATCTTCGTAGTAAAATTGATAATGATAAAGAGGAGCTTCGACTCCTAGAACCAACGTAACCGTGCATATACAAGGTAAGTCGAGCTTAGACTCTAAATAAGCACTTCTCGGGAGACAACACGAGTGTTTAAATTTTGTGTATTCTTTTAATTGCATGTTAATTTTAAATTTTAATTACATTAAATAAATAATTAAATTAATAAAAAAATATGTTTTTGCACTACATAGCCGGGACACACGGGCATGTCCCAAGCCGTGTGCACGATGGGTATTCAATAGTGAGTCACACGACCTAGCGACAAGGTCGTGTGGCACACATGGCCTGATCACATGGGAATGTCCTAGGCCATGTGCATATTGGAGTTCATTTTTTAATCTTAATTTTGAATCAGTGAGTTACACGGGCCATAGACACGATCATCTGCGAGACCCGGCCTATCACATCGGTGAGTGCGAGACTGTGTTTTACACACGGGCATGGGAGAAGCAAAGGAATATCACACAGCCAAGACACACAGGCTGAGGAAGCCCCACATGGGCGTGTGACACGGCCGTGTGGCCCAACAGAACTGTGTCCCCTTTTAAACTCAAACCTTAAAATTTTTTTCCTCCCTTTCACTTTGTCATCTTCTTTTTTGCCCCCACCGTTAGACCTCTCCTCAACATCTCGACGCCACCAACCATCGTTCACCGTCCTAGCCCTCCCACTGTGGCCCTAGCCTTCCCTTTCTCATGACTCACCCTTCCCCCTCTCCTTTTCTCCCTTGCACAAGCATCCCCTCCATCCCCGATTCCCTACCTTTCCTTCCTTTCCATTTTTCCCCGTCTGCCACCTTCACATGAACTATTTCCCCCTCTCTTGGCACCCTTTTCCCTTTCCTTTCCTTCTTCTTCCCTCACCAACGACCCAAACACCCTCTCCCCAACCCCGATTTTCTCCTTCCCTTTCGTTGCACCAGTAATTTACCCCCTCCACCATTCCTTTTCTCTACATCCCGTGGCCACAACCACCGTGCGCAGCCTTCCCTCACGCCATCATCCCTGCCCTCCAGTCCCAACCGTCAACCGTCGGTACCCCACCATTTGCCCTTCCTTCCTTTTTATTTATTATTTTACTTTATTTTATTATTTTTATGCTATTTATTTTTAGTCATTTTATGATTATTATTATTATTATTATTATTATTACCATTGATACTAGTTTTATTTTCCTTGCTGATTGAATCTAGTTTTACTCTTATTTTCTTGTTATGTCTATTATTATTGGTTTTATTCTTAGCACTATTTTTACTATTCTCGATTTTTTATTTTTATTATTAATTATATTTGGTTTTGTTGCTTTTTATTAGTTTTTTCTTCTATTTTTATGTTTTTACTATTTTTATTATTAGTTTAGTTATTATAAGATTTGTCATTAGGTCTTGATTATAGTTTGCTTTAGTGTTCGTTGTGTTCATCTTTGTTAGTTATTCTTATTTCTAGGTTCTGTTATTATTATTTTCTTCTTCTTTTTATTAATTATTATTATGTTCTTATTATATTCGTTCAATTATTTTTTTGTTCAGTGTTTGCTCTTGTTAGACAAGCGATTTGAGTAGGTTTATTGAGTTGATTGTTACCTCTATTTCATTTTTATGCTGACATTTGTCTATTATATTTTATTGTAGGTATGGCATGACAAAAACATGCAATAAATCTAAGGTCACCATCCCCGTTTCGAAAAAGTGGAAGACTCTGGGGGAGACCTCATCCTCGGGCCCTTCCACCAATGCTTGCCATCCATTTCTACGATTTTCACAGGGTCCTCAAGAGGATTTGACAACGGCTGTTTGGATTAGGCCATTGTATCGGTTGGGCGACTTTAGAGCAGGTCTAGTTAGCTGATAGAGTGCGTGCACTGATTGCCACAGATCCATGGGACTGTCTCTTCTCCATCGTCGAGCCCACCTATTCAGAGCTTACCATAGATTTTTGTTTGACTTTCATTTTTCAACACGTGATGTCGAACCACGATGAGCCGCGCACTATTTCTTTCAGACATGGTGGTATGATGCGTCATTTGAGCTTCCCTGAGTTTGGAGTTTCCTTAAAACTCTATACTAAGGAGTTCATGCGTGTCGAGGGGTTTCTTACTTTATACCGGCACATTCCTTACCCGCCATCTTTATACTGGATAGAGCTGATTGCGAGTACGACGCCCTATGAACCGAGTTGGTCGAAGGCGACTTCACTACCTCTAGCTTTGCAATATATCCATGCCATCTTGGCCCACACCTTGATCTCTCGGAGGGAGAGCATCGGGGTCGTCGGAACATTCGACACATACTTCCTTTGGGGCATGGCCATGGGGTGCACTTTCGATCTTGCCTACTTCATCACTCTAGCTTGCTACCATCAAAAAGAACACAGTAGGAAGGGTCCTATCTTCTTTGGCCCTTACGTGACTAACCTCACACGACATTTCGGCCTCCTTGAGACTCTATGACAGTCATCCTACTTTACACTAGTTGGACATATGTCCCCGTATGAATTATCGAGTATGAGTCACGTGAGGATGATCGAGAGACTACGTGGAGTGGATCCTCCTCAATACCAATTATCTCATTCTGACCCTCAAGATGAGCATGAGGACTTCACTGATGATGTCCTTTTCCACCACGAGGAAATTTCCTTTTCCTAGTGTTAACTATGCGAGCTTCCGGCCTGTGATCGATTCAATCCCTAATTGTCAACTAAGTCATTAATTATCCTTAATTGAGTTGTTTGCCACCCTTAGCTAAGAATACCTTTCCAGTCTCATCTTCACTAAGGATTACCACCTAAGTTACCATTTCGGTCTGAAACACCCCTAACCTGTCTCTGTCGTCGGATTGGGGTCACATAGTATTACGATAACATTTTAAACATTTAACATTACATACAAATAAATATTCAACCATATTTATAATCAGTAAATCACATTCCGTTCATAAATATACATACACTTATGATCCCTTAAACGAGTTTGCGAGGCCCTAAAAATAGATCGAAAACAATCTGGGGTCAATTTGAAACAAAATGACAAAGTCAAGAAAAAGTTGAAAAAAATTTGACAAACAGGGGACACACGGTAGTGTGGCCAGGCCGTGTGTCACAACCCAAATCATATGGACATTTGAAGTACAGACACACGGTCGTGTCCCAGCCTGTGTGTCAACTCGTGTGTATATTCGAATTAAGGTCACACGTCCATGTCGCTGGCCGTGTGTACATTCGATGTTAGGTCACACGGCCTTGTGCCAAACTGTGTTTGGAACTTTATTGGAACACAGAACCGTGTTGTAGCTATATTCTAGACCATGTGAGCCCTGCACCTAAAAACATTAAGACATATAGCGTGTGGATAGGCCGTATGCGTCACATAGCCGTGTGACACCTCGTGTCTCAGGTTGTGTATACCAAAATTTTCTTCCAAAACAAGGCATGATTCACACATATCTTAGGTAACAAACCAAACATAAAACATCCTTATAAACACCATCAAAAAACACTTCCAAACCGAGCAAAACAAGTCAAATTCTTATAATTTATGTGCCTAACCAATGTGCCCTCATTGACACCACATTTAAATAATCAAACACAAGCCATATTTCATCCATCCTTTACTTAACCAATATGCCATTCAAATGCACCACAAACAAAGATTAAACATTCCAAAACCAAGTTAAAGAGCATATAACATTAACCACTTTTCTTGCTCAATCAAACATCCACCAAAATAGCCAATCTTACCAAAAAATTACCAATTCACATAAACCTTTATACACATCCAAAAGAGTCAAGCTTATCCAACATGTTCTTTTTCATTCATAACTATGTAAAAGCATTTGTTTCAAGACAAAACATAACTTAAAAGTTTATATGACATTCAATATAAGTAACTTATACTAGGTTCAAGCATATACAAAAGACTATTACTCAAAATATCATCATCCTAGGTAAATGCCAAGACACACCAAAAAGAAATAAGTCACCAACATTGAGTTCGAGATTGTTTTGGGATGCTGTGTCGACAATCAAAAATTAGTACCTAACCTACACACAAAGGAATAATCAGATATTGAATAGTTTCCCTAATTCAAATAATTACATTTACACCTAACCCACATAATTTGATAAAAAATATCATATAATTTTTATCTCCATGGAATTTACCATTCTACTCGATAATTTATATTATACATTTTCCATGATTTCTTTCACATTATGTAACACCCTAACCCATATCTGTCGCCGGAACAAGGTTATAGAGCATTATCAGAGTTTACAGAATAAATACAGTTAATTTATATCATTCACTGTTCATATCTGAAACCAATCATATTTAATCATATTGTCCCTTAATTGGACCCTCGATGGCCAATTTACACATTAGAAACAAGTTAGGACTAAATCAAAAACTTAGAGAATTTTTCGTAAAATTTCAAAACTTTTCTTAAATACAAGGGTCACATGTCCGTGTCTTAGGCCGTGTGGGCATTTGATGTGAGGCACACAGCCGTGTCCCAGCTCGTGTTCAAATTATGGTAGCTACTGACTTGGGTCACACGGCCAGCCACATGCCCGTGTGCTAGGCTGTGTGGACAATTTAATTTTCAAAAATTAGGTGCAGGATTCACACGGCCAAGACATACGCCCATGTGTTGGACTGTGTGTTTCACACGGCTAAGACACACGCCCGTGTCTCTGCCCATGTGACAAATTCTGAGCATTCTATTTCTCAATTTTTAAGATTCAGGGACACACGACCAAACCACACGCCCATGCGTATGGTCATGTGCCACACACGGCTGATACACATGCCCGTATGTCTACCCGTGTGGATGAAAATAGGCTATTTTCATGGCCTCTTTTCTCACCCAAATTGTCTTCAACCTACATCAATACTTACATACATATACCAACCAATTCAAGACATTAAATCCAAGCCAAAATTATCATTATACGTGATATATCATTACATGTATTCAAACTCACCTTTTGTCAGACATGTTTACCATAATTCAATCTAACCATATCAAGCACACATATATTAACCATATTAGAACCTCATATATATATGTTCACTAAACATATCATCACTAGCCATTCCAATGGCTATATTGCAATCAACCATTTAAATGCCAACACTGGCCAAGTTAGCCTATACATGCCATTATACCAAAATAAGTTTGCTATTTATACCAAAACGAGATGATGGATAGTGTGATGGTGCTCTGACTGATTCTAACCTTTACGAGCTTCTGAGCACTATAAAATAGAGGAAAATAAAACAAAGTAAGCATTTAATGCTTAGTAAGTTCGCATAACAGGAATTTTAACTTACCGATTATATTCAATTTAAGTAATCATGTAAATAACATGCATCCCAACAAATTGACCAATTTCCTAATCACATACACTCAATTAAGCAAGTTAGTCATGAATTTCTAAATACTTTTCAAGTAATAAAGATGAGCTCATCATGTAATAACTTTCATAGACATATACTTTTCTTATCATATTTCCATATAACATATACATTTCTATGATAAATCATCTTAAGCTCAGCTTAACCATGTCAGAACTTTGCCCGTTGAATTTATTTGAAATATCGATGGATACACATGTAGTACACTTGAAGTGTACAAAACTGTAATCCGTTAACTCATATTTAGGGGTAGCCATTAGGGCACATAATCAGGAAGCACTCTCTCTGGCCATATAACAGGATGCTCATGTGACCATATAACAGGAAGCTTATCCAGGCCATAACAGGAAACACATAAGAGTTTAAAATAGGAAGCTCATTGAGCTTAACAGGTAACTCCGAAGAGTTTTTATCAAGGATCTCCGGATAAAAATATATTAGGAAGTTCAAGCGAGCCATATCAAGAAGTTTAAGAAGAGCCTATACCAGACGCTCATAAAGAGCTGCATTTGTGTCCACTATATATGCAGGACCACAATCGATTGTATAATAGGACACTCACAAAGAGCTGCGGTAGTTCACAACACATGCAGGATCACTACCGATCAGGATGCTCGCAGGAACAATATAACGAGAAGCTCAAGAGGGCTTATAAAAGGATGCTCTTTCAAGTTATGGTGTGTCTACAACATATGCAAGACCACAACCAATCGGAAAATCTTATATCCATCAAATTCCATCTATTCAAATGGGCCTTATACTTATCGAGCAATATAAGCCATATAAATAAATTTTATACATTAAACATTTACACAATTCACACATATTCTACATTTAATTCCAAACATATTGATAAACCGTAATATATACATATTTTAATCCTACATTTGGCATACTTTTGAATGATTTATCCCTTGAATTGTGGAATTTGATGCTCCTAATCCTTTAATTTCATGTTTTATACTTAGAAGAGCATAGGAGGATGAAAAGAACGTGAAACGGGCCAAAAAATGGAAAAAAATGGGCCAAAGTAAGAAATCAACACGGCCTGGAGTTCACCACACGACCGTATCACTTTAGCAGACTTGAACACGGCCCTAGGCTCGATTCACACGGGTGTTCCACACGGGCGTGTCCCTGCCGTGACTCGTTTTAATTCCACTCAGAATAGGATACTTGTGGGCCAAGTAAGGCATCCCGAAAGCCTATATAAACACCCTAGAGGATAACCTAAAAGAGGAGTTAGACAGAAGGCATCTGTCAGGGCTTTTGACAGAAGGCGAGGCTAGAGAGGGCTGAATATAGGGAATTACTCAGAGAAAGCCAATTGATCCATCTCAGAAGCCGGAATCACACTCAAGACTAAGGATTTTCCCTTCAATTTTCTTCAGGGGGTTTTAGGGTTTTTCTTTATGTGTTGTTACTTAATTTCTTCTTAGATGTATTCTTTTATAAACATGAACTAAACCCCTCAAATACCTGAGGGGGAGGATGAAACCTAAGATGGATCTTGTTATTGTTTTCTGAACTATATGATAAATACTTGATTTGTTCTTAATTATGTGTTCTTAATTCTTGCTTTAATATTTCAGGAAATTGATTCAAGTATTGATGTGCTTATTTAGAGGAGCAAAAGTCCCTGTTTAGGAGTAGATCTAGCATAATTAAGCAGAGTTGATTGCACTCCTAGAGATAGGACGATGAAAATCTACCGAATTAGGGTCAAACCTAGAATGGGAATCCATAGATCGAGTTAATGCAACACTTGGGGTTTTAATTAGAAAGAGATTTCAATTAATCAACCTAGGGTTAGATGTCATTAGTCTTGAAAGAGATAATAATATAAATTAGGGAATTCTACGGATCAAGTCAAGTGAATAAATCGTCTGGTTCAGAGTTAAATAAAAAGTGAAGTCTAGGTGGATTCTTCCTCGGGTATTGTCTTAATCAATTGATTTTCTCAAAAGTATTTTCCCAGTTCATTCTCTATGTCTTGGCATTCATAGTTTAGGAATTAGTTAGAAAACATCAATCCCATTTATTTTAGGCTAAATAATAGAAAGAAAGTTAGTACTAGTACTTTTGGTTCCCTTGGGTTCGACATTCCGGTCTTGCCACTAAGCTATACTACTGTTCGATAGGTGCGCTTGCCTCGAATTGTGGTGATAGTTAGTTTCTAGGCTCGATCATTCATTATATAAATATTAAAACTCTCAGACACGATCTCATATTAATATACATAATCTAGTTACACGAACATACCTCAATAAACGTTCGTATACAAGGATCTACTAATTCGATACTTTTTGTTTTCCTCGATCCAACTCCATACTAGGTCTATCCGGATCCAATTAGGCTTGTTTGATTTTTTTTCTCTTTCTTAGGGTTTCCATAGAAATTTTTGGGAGGATGATGATATGAAATTATTTTATTCATTTAATTAACTTATCATCCATTAATTTTTCAACTTTCCAATTTAGTCCTTTTCTTTTTTTTTTTCTAATTTTCCATGGATGAATCATCATAAATATCTACTAACTTTTCTTAATGGTCTAATTGCCATATAAGAACCTCAAGTTTTGAATTCCATAGCTATTTGATACTTATAGTTATTAGAATTCATTTTTTACATTTTATACAATTTGGTCCTTTCTATAATTAAACATGTAATCGGTAGAATTTGCTTATCGAAATTTTCATACATCTTTCCTATTTTAATGCAGACCATGCAATAAAAATAAATTTTCTTTCTATCTTTGATTTGTGGTCCCTAAACCACTGTTCTAATTTCACTGAAAACAGGCTGTTACATCCGAATTTCTCCAATGGATTTACTATACCTTGTCGATATGAGTCATTCAATGAATGGCACCCAGTGCCTAACAATTAAATCGTAATGAAGATTTGCACCCAACACTAGTCAGGAAATCCAACGAGTATAATGGTGTGCCCAACACTAGTCAGATAAACTAACGAAGATTGCACCTAACGTTAGTCGGATAAGCTGACGAGTATAATGGTGTGCCCAACAGTAGTCAGATAAACTAATGAAGATTGCGCCCAACGCTAGTCAGATAAACAGACAAAGATTTGATACAAAATTTTAAGATTCTCAATATCTCGTTTCATAATTCAATCAATCAAAACCACAACAATAAATATATCTTTGATCAATTTCGTATTCATTCATATATACATCCATAATTCTCTATTCAATTGGATTAACAAGTTAGATTAAGAATATAAGTTTGAGTTCAATGACTACGAACTTACCGAATTTACCATACTTTCCGGTGATCGAGGTTGATTAATTGATAACTTTCTCCTTCCCTCGGTTAATGACCACTTTACTCGTTTTTGAACTAAATACAATAATCTAATTCAATTAACTAAGTCAAAACCACAATTATTCAATTTAAACAATCAATTATAAAATTGTATTTCAACATTTAACCCTTAATAATTGGCCATTACACAACTCAGTCCTTAACATAAAAATTAACTTCATCTCATCCTCATTTAATTTTCATAGCTAATCGAATATACATATATTTCACTAACAGTCCTTAAATTATTGAAATTTATAAGTTAACACCATGACATTTTAATTTATAGCACTTAACTCCTTTAAAGCTAATACTAACTAAATCACTACTTAAAGTAATATTTTCTCATACCATAGAATTTAATAACCCAACCAATAATTTCCAGCAAAATAAATAGTCTCAAAATAGTCCCTATATTTATCCTAATTTATCCATTTAATGATTCCATTATAATTTTTTTTTATAAATTAGTCCTTAATGCAAAATATTTCCTAGATTTACTCTACAAGGTAGTCTCACTTAACTTCCAACTCCAAAAACTTCAATTTCTCTAAGATGACATATTCCATAATTTTAAAAATTATAAAAATTCCAACATGGGCAATCTAGCTTATGATTTAAGGGTTCCAAAAACATAAAATTTATGTAAAAAGTACCAAAGAATACTAACCAGTAAGCTTGGAAGATTAGAGATTAATGGTTGAAAATGCTACCCTCCTTCCCAAATTCAGCATGCAAAGAGATGAAGTTCTCAAATTTTTTTTCCCTCATCCACTAATTTATTTGTTTCATATATTTTATTATTTCCTTTTTACTTTTATGTTAACATAATTTATTACTTATTAGTTATAATATAAATAACATATACTTAAAATAATATAAAAAATAATCATCCACTATCACTACTTATATAGTTAATGGTCTATTTATTTAATAAGTTCATCACCTTAGTCTCACCATGTAATTTAGTATTAATCACTACTTTTATTACCTTCTTGATTTAATCTTTTTTATTAAATTCACTAACTAAGCATTAAAATTTATTAACCAAATTTTAATACAACCCTCACCAAACTTTATAAACATTAATTAATTAATAAAATATTGACTTGTTTGTCAGAATTGGGATCCCGTAAATACCATTTTTGATGCCACTGAAAACAGGTCGTTACACGGTCTTTTCCTAGGCATGCGAATACCCTTCTAGTCTCACTGCTAGGCACAAGTTATACTCAAAAGGATACCCTTTTTAGCTAACCTGTCTAGATATTCTATCAAGGGTGTCACTCTCAAATATATTAAGTACCCTTGAATAAACAATCAACTGCTGATAAATAGTCACTTAACAAATAAATCAGTTTAATAACCAAATCATGCAATATATGAATAAAACACAAGAAATTATTCTAATATTCATACAATAGTTAATTGATCAGGTTAATGAAGCTTAAATAAAAGAATAAAATAGAAGAGTAGAGAGAATGATCATTAATAAATATATTGAAGCTTCATTTGCTCATCTTCTTCACGAAGCGAAAGAAAAAAAAAATAGTCTTGGAGCTTTGGACGTTTGGTCTTAAATTTGGTAAGATTTTAAGTTTGTTTCTTATAATTTTTATGTTTTTGAGATTATTATAATTAGGTCCAGCTAACCCGTACCTCTGTTTTTAAAATTGTCAAAGTTTGGAAAACTTGCCATTCATATTTTTGAAGCTTTTTATTTGTTAATGTTTTAGTTTGAAGCTTAATTTTGAAATAGGACTATTTTGTAAAATGATTTTGTATAGATTTTAAGCTTAAGGACTAAACTAAAATATGTTAAATTTGGCATGGTTTTCTTGTAAAGTTTCAATATCAGAGGGTTGATTATGGATGTTTAAGAACTCGGCTATATGAGTTTATAGGTTAATTGTGAAAATAAGCTTTTTTTTTTATATTAGAGACTAAACAGAATAAAAAAAGTAAAAGTTTAGGGCAATTTTGAAAAATGTCAATAAAGAAGTCATATGGAATAAATGGATTATTATTAAGTGTTTGGGCTGATAATTGAAATAAATTAATTTTTAGATCAAGAGCCGGTGGACAATGGTGGAAAAAAGAAAATTTCTTATTAGTCTTTGACATTGCAATTTTTGTTGATTAGCCCTGGTAAGTTGATCGTAGTCAGGAAGTCTTAAAATTTATATGATGAATGATCGAGCCTAGAAACTAACTATAATAATGATTGAGGCAAGCGCATCTTGTCGAACCCAAGGGAACCAAAAGTACTAATACTAACTTTCTTTTTATTATTTAGCCTAAGAATTAAGGGAATTGTTGTTTAATCTAAAATTAACTAACTACTAAGCTAAGGATGCTAAGACACAGAGAATGAATTGGGGAAAATACTTTTGGGAAAAAACCAATTAATTAGGACAATACCCGAGGAAGAATCCACCTAGACTTCACTTGTTATTTAACTCTGAACCAGACGATTTATTCACTTGACTTGATCCGTAGGATTCCCTAATTTATATTAATACCTCTTTCGAGGCTACTAATGTCTAACCCTAGGTTGATTAATTAACATATCTTTCTAATTAAAACCCCTAGAATTGCATTAACTCGATCCATGGACTCCCATATTAGGTTTGACCCTAACCCGACAGATTTTCGTCATCCTATTTCTAGGGTTGCGATCAACTCCGCTTAACTATGCTAGATCTACTCTTAAACAGGGACTTTTGCTCCACTGCCTAAGCACATGAATACTTGAATCAATAACCTGAAATATCAAAGCAAGAATTAAGAACACATAATTAAGAACAAATCAAGTATTTATCATATAGTTCAGAAAATAATAACAAGATCCGTCTTAGGTTTCATCCCCTCAGGTATTTAAGGGGTTTAGTTCATAATCATAAAAGAATACATCTCAAAAGAAGATATAAAACAAAACATAAGAAAAACCCTAAAACCCCCTGAAGGAAATTGAAGGGAAGATCTTCTGTCTTGAGTATGACTACAGCTTCTTGAGATAAATCAACCAGCTTTCTTTGAGTAAATCCCACAATTCTGACCTCTCTGGCTTGGCTCCTAAGCCTACCTAGATGCCCTCTTAAAGGTTGGCCTCTAGGGTGTTTATATAGGCTTTTGGAATATCTTTCTTAGCCTCTAAGTACCCTATTCCGAATAGAATTAAAACAGGTCACGGCAGGGACACACCCGTGTAGCACGCCCGTGTGAATCGAACCCAGGTAGTGGTCAGGTCTGCTAAAGAGGCAGATCGTGTGGCTTGGGCCCAGGCCGTGTACATTTCGTGTTTTGGCCCAATTTCTCCATTTTTTTGGCTCGTTTCTCGTTCTTTTCATCCTCCGAGGCTCTCCTAAGTATAAAACATGAAATTAAAGGATTAGGAGCACCAAATTCCACAATTCAGGGAATAAATCATCCAAAAGTATGCTAAATATGGGATTAAAATATGTATATATTACGGTTTATCAAATACCCTCACACTTAAGCATTTGCTCAACTCACAATTAAAATGAACTTCCTTGATTCATAATATTCATCAATACTGTTTCATCATAATTCAAAGGTAATTCATACATTGATAATTTAAGTAGAAGGGTCCTAAAGATTCAAACAATCGAAGTCATAGTTTTTGTAGCATGAAAATATAGGTGTTTCTCCTTACCTAAATAATCACCTATAATTCAAAATCGACAAGAGTTGACATCCTCACTAAAGATTCACTCAAATCACTCAAAGTGTTTAAGGTTCAAAATTAAGTACTCAAAAGTCGAACATGAAAAGTTAATCCCATAGGCTTGCATGAAAATCAAATCTCCACCACTGTAAAATGAAATGATACACAGATCATAAGGTCTTTAAAAAGGGTTGTAATGGGGCTCGAGTTAAAAGTGTGGATAAAGGCTAAATTAAAGGGTTAGAATCGAGATTGATTTGACAATTTACCTAACCAGAAAAATGAACTAATCCTGAATAATTACATCAATCGAAAACTTGTAATACTAACAAAACGAGCTTCTTCTTCAAGATGTGGAATTTAAACATATGAGCTCAGTTAATTATAGAACTAATAATGAATATACTTCAATTTTTTTAAGAAAAAATCATTTACAATAATAAGAAAGAACAGCTAAAATATAGAACATAGTTAGGCAATTGCTCGAAATCAAATCTCGACAAAAAAGGAGTTAAGAAAAATGGTGATAACAAATACAAGATGGGTTTTGGGGTAATATTAGTGGGTGAGTCAATAAAAGGGTTGTTAGGATCAAAGGGGTTTATTAGAGGTTAATTGTGAGGGTAGGTTTTTAGTGGAGTAAATGGGTTAAATCCTAAGTGCCTTTATCATTTCTCTATATCAAATCAATAATGTGGTCTTGACATGTATAATCACAGCAAGTTCTAGAATAACAAATCAATGTTGACACACTCATAATTAATAAAGTGAGCAAGAAAAGAATGTATGCTCTAAAAGGCTCAAAATCTCACAAAAAATATGGGTTTTTGATATCAACTTTGTAAATTTGAAACTTCAAGGTAATAATTAGATTCAGGTAGACAACCTAACAAGATTTTAATTTTTGAAAATAAACTCATCATACTTGATTCTCTAGTCCCCTAAAGTTTAAATCATCACTGCACATTATCAATGACTTAATCCAAAACATATCAATAAAAATCATAAGTCAAAGGAAATTTCGTTCTAATAGTAATATGAGGAAATTACTTATGGATAAGACATAATTCAGGGATTTGAGAATAATGCAAAAAGTTAGGAACTTTTCAAAATAAAATTCACCCCTCCACACTTAAGATGTACATTGCCATCAATGTACAAAGATGTATATGAATTCATAAGCGATAGGGAGAGGTGAAACTTCCTGAATTTTGGACGGATTCCTTGAGTTGGTAGTGGTCGTGGTGTGGTGGCCACCGATAATCTCTGCACTAGATGAAGAAATTGGGAATCTCGTAAAGAATTAGCCAAGAAATAATAAGAATAATTTAGAATATACTAATTATATATTTAAAGACAAGAAAGATATAGAGAAAGAAAATAAAAAGTAAAATACAATTAAAAGACAAGATTAATAGACTGAAAAGTCCTTATCGTTAGATGGTTTGTGAAGTGGGTGTGATTTCTAAGGCTGTGGTGTGGTGATTCCCAAGCAGCCTTTAGAACCTAAATCAAAGAAAACAAAATAAAATAGGCTAAATTAAGTATAAGAGAAATAAAGAAAAGGAAAATAAAGGAGAAGAGAAAAGAAATAGAAGAATGTAATGGACTCAAAGGTCCTTGTCCTGTCAAGCTAATGAAACAGCCAGCATGAACTTATGTAGATCGGTCTTGCAGTGGAAGACTGTGCTAGGATCCTTCTGTTTCTTCGACATGGATAAGGTGTAGACCAAGAGTTTGGAGAATGAAGAAGGGTGAAAATGAAAAGGGAGGGGAGTGTAAAGGGTATGGAAGAAGGGAAATAGGTAGTAGGTGAGAAGGGGAGAGGGGTGTTTTAAATAGAAATCTCAGATCTGGTACATCCCTACGCCCATGTACCATGGGCGTGTTGTGTCACAAGGCCGTATCGTACAGCCATGTTGTGCTTCGTTCATTTGTCCCATGCCTATGTGCAGGTCGCCACGCCTGTGTTGATAAAACAGTGTCGAACAAGACTGTATCGCACAGCCGTGGTGTTTAGTCAGAGCCCATGGCTTAAAGATATTTTTTGTCCTATTTCGTACTATCTCTGCCACATCGGTACGAAAATCTGTGGTGTCTATACAACCATGGCCACGGCCGTGTGCAGGGTCGTGTGGTATGAAAACATGCACTTTGGTTAGTTTATAGTTAGGTGCTAAAAAGGAAAAATAAAAGTAAAAATAAAAATGTAAAAATTAATGGGGTTAGTGCTCGGGTCGCCTCCCGAGAAGCGCTCGCTTAAAGTCTTAAGCTAGACTTACCTCTCATTCGCATAATCATGGTGGCTTGAAGAGTTGAAAATCCTTTCTCATGCTATCAGTGTTATTATCAGTATATAGTTCAAGTCGAATAGTGTTTACTTTAAAAGTGCCGAATATATGATTACTTACCTCGACTGTTCCGTATGGGAAAACATTGAGTACCTTAAAATGGATTTCTTCGTTTGTATTAAGGTTGGAAGAGAAGATTCGAGGGTCTGTCTTATCTAATAATACCTAATCTCTGATCTTAAATTCGTTTGTCCCATGGAATGGCGTTGGGTCTGCTTTGTGTATTCCTAATTTCTCCTTGAAATGTGTCTTCCATTCGTCTAGTTCATCGGTCTGAAGGCGTCATTCCTCGTGAGTTATTTCTTTGCTATCATGAGGTCTAGGATCTGGCTCAGTTGTGTGATTCTGTGATGCTTCCTGAAAAGAAGGTTTAATCGAATGGTCATTAATAAAATTAATTTTCTCACCTTGAATACCTGATGTCCTAACTGAGTCGAGAGCCTGAAGATTGATAGATTCGTCACTTATACAAAGTATGAGTTCTCCTGTACCAACATCAATTTTAGTTCTAGCAGTTGCTAAAAAGGGTCTTCCTAAAATTAAGGGGATGCTATTGTCCTCATCCATGTCTAAAATGACAAAGTCTACCGGGAATATGAATTTGTCAATTTTGACTAGTACATCTTCAATTATACCCCTAGGAATTTGAATAGTTTTATCAGCTAATTGAATGCTCATCCTAGTTTGTTTGGGTTTCCCTAGACCTAGCTGTTTAAACATTTTGTAAGGCATAACATTTATACTTGCCACTAAATCAGCTAAAGCATTATCAACAGATAAACTACCAATTAAGCATGGAATTGTAAAACTCCCTGGATCTTTTAATTTTCGTGGTAGTTTATTTTGCAACATTGCTGAGCACATTGTGTTTAGTTCCACATGCGACTCCTCGTCTAACTTCCGCTTGTTTGTCAAAAGCTCTTTTAAAAATTTCCTCGAATCTGGCATCTGCGAAAGAGCTTCAAGAAACGGTAAGTTAATATGTAATGTCTTTAAAAGTTTAAGAAATTTACTGAATTGTTCATCTGTGTTGTCTTTCTTCATCGCATTGGGGTATGGTATACGAGGCTGGTATTCTTTAATTACTAGTTTTGGCTTATCATGACTTACTTCAACCTTACCTTCCTCTACCACATTCTCTTGCCTTAATTTTGACTTATCTAACCCTTTACTAACATGAGCTGTTATGGCTTGAAGTTGCTCCTTCAGGTTAGTTTCGGTGTTGCTTGGCAAGCTGCCTTGTGGTCGTTCGGAGATCAGCTTAGCAAGTTGCCCTAATTGGTTCTCGATCCCTTGAATCAATGCTTGTTGATTTTTAAGTGTTGTTTCGGTGTTTTCGAAACGTGTTTCTGACACCGCTATGAATTTTGTCAGCATCTCCTCAAGGTTCGGCTTCTTTTCACGTGGGTAGGGATGTTGTTGGAAGTTTGGAGGGGGTTGTTGTCTCTGATTTCCTTGACCACCCCATGAAAAATTGGGGTGGTTCCTCCAACCTGGATTGTAAGTATTACTATAAGGATTATTTTGAGGTCTAAAATTGTTACCCATATAGTGTGCTTGCTCGGTTTCAACGTTCGGGTTGTAAGGCGGATATTCTGTGTTACTCATCCCTCCTCCATTCGTATTGCACTGCATAACTGGATGTACCTGCGAAGAACCACGTAAACCATCAATCTTTTTATTAACATTTCTACCTGATTTGATAGCATGGTTACTGCGTCGAGGTTGAAAACACTGGTGGCTTTTGTTGGTCTTGTCCTCGTGACTTGCCACCGATAGTTATTCAGTGACATCTCTTCAATGAATTCATAGGCAGCCTCAGGTTCCGCCGGCGGCTGAATCTGTAACACCCCTCACCCGTATCCAACTCCAGGATAGGGTTCGAGGCATTACCACACTTAAACATTCACAATCATACAAAACCGGGTTACCAAATTTCACCCAAAATTACAAATTTTCAAATACATGCATTTGACCTTGTCATCTATTTAATCACTTATACCACATAACAAGACATTAACACATACCATGGACAAATAGGCTTACAAGCCAAAATCATCATAAGCCACATCTCATGGCTATAATCAACAATCAATAGAAGCCAATACATTTGACTAATCACAACAACATCCATCATAGAAAAATTAAGTCCCTATACATGCCACTAACTTGAAAACATTTAACATACATATGCCGATACTCCAAGGATAATGGCTCGATAGTGTGATGCTGCCTTTGACGATCTCCAACCCTGAGTTGACCTGACAAAACTAAAAGAAATAGAAAGGAGGGAGTAGGCTTTATGCTTAGTAAGCTCGCATGAAAATAATAAGCAATGCGATAACATGCTATTTTCATATTATTTCTATTTATTCAAATTCCAGTTAAGCTATTTTCTCGAGTCATAGTCATTAAATTATTTATATTTGGAGCTACGGTACTCCAAATTAAGATCTGTTAATTTTCCATGACACTATACGCACATATCCTCTTACCATAAAATTTTTAGAATTTTTGATTTAGCCAATTAGTACAGTTTATTCTTTAAAATCTCCCCTATTTCACTGTTCGACTATTCTGACATCTCTTCACTACGAATCCATTTTCTCCTTGTACAGAGTTCATATGACCTTATTATTTAGTTAATTTGAAAATAGGCTCATTCAGGATTTTAAGCATATAAATTATATCCCTCAATTATTTTTGTACAATTTTTAATGATTTTTCAAATGCAAAACAGGGGATCACGTAATCATTCTGAACCAGTCTCACAGAAATTCAAATATCTAAAAATATACGAATCATTTGTTAAATAAATATCTCATCCAACTTATAATTCAATTTATACTATTTTTGGTGAATTTTCAAACTCATGTCACTACTACTGTCTAAACAATTTTATTGTAAATTTTTGCTCTCTCTTTCACTTTAGTTGTGTTCATCACTTGCCTATACCAATCTTTCCAATTTCTGATTACATATCGAACATATTGTTCATACGTACATTTGCCACATTTCTCAATTGGTCACATTCACACTTGTACTTATTCATAACATGATCGTATTCAATTACACTTAGTCGTTACACAATCACATGTATTTTCACTTAGTTAACTTCTCGTTGAACTCATCAGAATAATAACAGATACACAATGGCCTACACATAGTACCACCCTTGTAGCCGAAGCTATCTGGTACACATAGTAGCCTGCACTTAGTACTACACATGTGACCAAAACCATCACTTGCACATAGTGGCCTACAATTAGTACCACACATGTGATCGAAACAATCGGGTAAGCATAGTAGCTTGCACTTAGTACTACACATGCGACCTATCTGTCTGGTACACGTAGTAGCTTGCACTTAGTACTACACACGTGACCTAAAACCATCTCGTAGCTCTCTTGTACACATAGTGGCCTACACTTAGTACCAAAAACATGTGACCTAGCTACCTCATTCGTATCTTTTCTATTCCAAAGGTTCAACCGAGAATTCTCACTTTTCAACATTTTGCCAATTCATAAATTTTCATGCCATCATTTTATACAACTATCATACATTCATAAAACATGCATTTAGGCATATAATGGGTTTACTTTAGGTTATTTGAACTTCAATCTCGTCAGGTACAACCGTGTAGCAACTCATACAACCCATGTAATATTAATTCAACACTCAATTCATGTAACATTAATTTGCCATTCAATTTCACATAACACAACAAACATCACATTTTCCATACCATACATCAACTTCTCATAAACATATTAAATCATACAATTTATGTCATATCAATAGAGAATTACAATTCAAGCATGGTGTTGCATTATTATTAACACACGAACTTACCTCGAATCCAGAAATAACAATTTATCATTTTAATCCATAACCTTGTATTTTTCAGATTTAAGCCCGAACCTCGATTTCCTTGATCTATATCACATTCAGCCTACTAATTAGTCACATTATTCATATAGGTCCGAAAATCATATTTTTTTACAAATTGCACTTTAACCCCTAAACTTTCACATATTTGCACTTTTGCCCCAATGCTCGTAAACTAAACTTCAGCCCTTATTTTTATGTTCTATAACATGCTGATCATTTTTCTCTTCTATGGCAACATCAAATTCTTGCTCTAACATGCATTTATGTACATTAGGTATTTTTACAGATTATGTCAGTTACTTGTTTTCACTTAAAATCGCTTAGTAAAAGTTGTTTAACATAATTCTAAGCTTCATATTCTGCCATAAAATATCAAAATAAACATATTTCACCTGGTATTTTTCCAAATATGAACCCTAGGTTAAATTATTGCTAGAATAAGCTAAATCAAGTTACCGGGACTCCAAAAATGTAAAGAACATGAAAAACGGGGCTAGAATGGACTTAGCATGAAGCTTGGAAAGCTTGAAAACCCTATCCATGGCTTCCCACATGTTAAATTCGGCCTAAGCTTGAAGATGGACAAATTTGGCATTTAAATTTTTGTTCTTAATTCATTTAATTCAATAAATTACCAAAATGCCCCTTAAAAAAATCTTTTGAAACATACCCATCCATGTCGATTTTTTGTCCACCAACTTAACCAATGGTCTAATTATTATTTAGGGACCTCCAATTTAGAATTTCATAAAAATTGGACACCTCTAACATGTAGAACTCAACTTTTGAACTTTTTACAATTTAGTCCTTTTGACTAAATTGAGTGCCCAAACGTCAAAATTTTCGAATGAGATTTTCACAAAATCATTCTGTGAAATTGTAGACCACAAAAATATAATAAAAATAAAATTTTCCTCATCAGATTTGTGATCTCGAAACCACTGTTCCGACTAGGCCCTAATTCGGGATGTTACAGAATCAATTAATTGCCTAGTTGAAGGGCTCACACCGTTGTAAAAGGTTTGCACCTGTAGCCACAAGGGTAATCCATGGTGTGGGCACCTTCTCAATAGATCTTTGTATCTCTCCCATGCATTGTAAAGTGTTTCTAAATCCATCTGCACAAAATAAGAGATATCATTCCTCAACTTAGCCATTTTAGCTGGCGGAAAATATTTCAATAAAAATTTATCTGTCGTTTGTTCCCATGTAGTGATTGATCCTCATGGAAGAGAATTCAACCACTGTTTAGCTTTATTCCTCAGAGAAAAGAGAAATAGCAGAAGACGGATGGCATCATCAGAAACGCCATTTATTTTGAAAGTATCGCAAAATTCTAGGAAATTCGCCAAGTGATTATTTGGATCTTCATCCTGCAAACCATCAAACTGAACAAATTGCTGTATCATCTTAATTGTGTTAGGTTTCAGTTCAAAAGTTTTTGCAGCAATAGTAGGTCTAACAATACTTGGCTCAGTTCCTGTTAAATTCGGTTTAGCGTAATCATACATAGTTCGAGGAGCATGATTTTCGGCCACCTCTGGAGGTAGCGGATTATTCTCAGCCATCTCTTCAGTAGTATTAATTTCGTTCTCTTGCTCTTATTGTATGTATTGTAGGCTTCTCCTTATTTCTCTTCGGTTTCTGCGAATTGTGCTTTCAATGTCACTATCGTAAAGTAAAGGTCCTGACGGGTTTCTTCTAGTCATAAACTAGAATGCCTGCCAGAAGCAAAGAAGAAAATTTAGAAAAGTAAAAGTAAAATTTAATTTCAAAAATAAAATATGGCCAAAGTAATAAAAATTGAGCGTTCTTAATATTTCAGTTCCCCGGCAACATCGCCAAAAACTTGATCGTAGTCAGGAAGTCTTAAAATTTATATAATGATGATCGAGCCTAAAAACTAACTATGACAACGATTGAGGCAAGCGCACCTATCGAACAGTAGTATAGTTTAGTGGCAAGACCAGATTGTCGAATCCAAGGGAACCAAAATTACTAATACTAACTTTCTTTTTTATTATTTAGCCTAAAAATTAAGGGAATTGTTGTTTAATCTAAAATTAACTAACTGCTAAGCTAAGGATGCTAAGACACAGAGAATGAATTGGGGAAAATACTTTTGGGAAAAAAACCAATTAATTAGGACAATACCCGAGGAAGAACCCACCTAGACTTCACTTGTTATTTAACTCTGAACCAGACGATTTATTCACTTGACATGATCCGCAGGATTCCCTAATTTATATTAATACCTCCTTCGAGGCTGCTAACGTCTAACCCTAGGTTGATAAATTGAAATCTCTTTCTAATTAAAACCCCTAGAATTGCATTAACTCGATCCATGGACTCCCATATTAGGTTTGACCCTAATCTGGTAGATTTTCGTCATCCTATTTCTAGGGTTGCGATCAACTCCGCTTAACTATGCTAGATCTACTCCTAAATAGGGACTTTTGCTCTACTGCCTAAGCACATGAATACTTGAATCAATATCTTGAAATATCAAAGCAAGAATTAAGAACACATAATTAAGAACAAATCAAGTATTTATCATATAGTTCAGAAAACAATAACAAGATCCGTCTTAGGTTTCATCCCCCTCAGGTATTTAAGGGGTTTAATTCATAATCATAAAAGAATACATCTCAGAAGAAGATATAAAACAAAACATATGAAAAACCCTAAAACCCCTGAAGGAAATTGAAGAGAAGATCTTCCGTCTTGAGTATGACTCCGGCTTCTTGAGATGAATCAACTGGCTTTCTTCGAGTAAATCCCACAATTTTGACCTCTCTGGCTTGGCTCTTAGGCCTACCGCCCCCTTAAAGGTTGGCCTCTAGGATGTTTATATAGGCTTTTGGAATGTCTTTCTTTGCCTTTAAGTACCCTATTCTGAATAGAATGAAAACAGGTCACGACAGGGACACGCCCGTGTGGCACGCCCGTGTGAATCGAATCCAGGCCGTGGTCGGGTCTGCTAAAGAGGCACGACCGTGTGGCTTGGGCCCAAGCCATGTGCATTTCGTGTTTTGGCCCAATTTCTCCATTTTTGGCCGTTTCCCATTCTTTTAATCCTCTGAGGCTCTCCTAAGTATAAGAATGAAATTAAAGGATTAGGAGCACCAAATTCCAAAATTTAGGGAATAAATCATTCAAAAGTATGCTAAATGTGGGATTAAAATATGTATATATTACGGTTTATCATAATTTCATATGGTATGTTTATGTTAACTTGTTATGCATTTAAAACTATAGTTGTTAATATGTTTAATTGAAATTCTGGTTATTTACAATTTAGTAGAAAAATATGAGATAGAAGATTAAATTGAACAAAATTGAAGATAGTGTAATTCGATAAATTTAGGAATTGACTTTGAATTGGACTGAAATAGGATATGTTATGTGATAAGGTGATGATTTGATAAAATAATTTGAATTGATTCGATTTAAATTGGTTGTATGTGAAGAGAACTTAATTGTAAAGAGAACTTAATTGAAAGAATCCAAAAATATTAAATATTATTTGAAATGTGGAATTATACTAATATGGTGATGAGTTATGATATATATATATATATATATATATATATGGAATTCCAGATTTGGTTGATTTAGATTATGATATTGAATTGAAAATTGGTTTAAAATGAATAGGATAAAATTGTTACCCTATTAACTATTCGAGCAGGGTCGGGTATCATTGACATGCCATAGGATAGAAAGAGTTTAGGGTTGTACAACTACGTGTCGAGGAATGCTAGACACTCCATTTCTTGGTTATACTGACCAGTGCAGGGCACATTTATTTCTTGATTTTACCAGCCAATGCAAGGCGGAATTCATTATTACAGATTTATCCGTCAGGCACTCAGTGCCAAAATGGTGTGTTGGCTGGATCCATGTATCCGTCCGAGGTCGAGTCAAGTTAATAGGGATATGTTATGGCCGAATCTGGCGATATCACATGGAATGGAAATTTTGAAAAATAATTTATTATGATAAAACCATGTTCATTTTATTACTATTATTGATTCCAAAAATTGCTTACTCATTTAGTCGATTGTCTAAAACATAGTTCATTGCGGAAGCTTTAGATATCATTTATTTTATGAAAATCGAGTTAATTAAGTAAATTCGTCCATTCTAGAGAAACACTTTTGTTTTCGAGGAAATCGTCAAAGGGATCGAGGGTTTAAAAAATACTTTAGCTTTTGAAAACCGAGTCTTCCTACGTTTAGCAGTTATGAATCCATAAAAATAATAAATAAAAACCCATTTAAAAAGTCCCAAAAAGCCTACGAGTTACATCAACATAAACCAATAATCGTAAAATGGGATAAAAACCATGAAAGTCCAGGATCGCGGTTACCGCTGAGTCCTACGCCACACCGATCCGTCTAATGCTGGGGATTACCTGAACAGATTCAACAGAAAAAGGATGTGTTTTCGCAAACTCCGTGTGTAATCCCCTCAGAAAACATGCACATAGCGTATATCATAAATTAGTCATATATATTTATAGTTCGGGTCGGAGCCCATTACCGAATTGGTGTGGACCTTAGCCCACTCAAATACAAAATAAGATACAATTTAGGGCCTCAGCCTATTAGATATAACATGCAGATTAAAGCAGAATATCAGAATCCTACCCACCAGCCTCTACACACCATCTCTGACCAACCCTACACACCATGTGGGGATAAAATCAACCCACCCATCCCTACACACCATGCTGTACCAAAATGTGGAACATAATCAGATAATTGTAGCTGAGTTGCCAGATAACAGGCTTAATAGCCTTTCAAATACTTCTTCCAATATCATCAACCCACCCCAACGTAATGCAACATACAATCGATGACATGCTATAATGCAATTAACATATCACACATTCAAATCAGTATACATGCTAAGTGCAACATGCTTAATACATATATCACATAATCAGATCACGTAATTGGGGGTCTAAGTAATGCTTACTGACCCTACAGTAGGTCCACAGTCGACTTAGGCGACCCATGCAACCTTGCAGATCATTTCAGAAAAATGGGCTCACATGCCATGTGGCCTGCCCGTGTGGGCCACACGGCCCAAATTGGCCTTTGTCGTATGGATCACATGGCCTGGCCCAAAGTTCATGTGGGGATAAAATCAACCCACCATCCCTACACACCATGTTGTACCGAAATGCGGCACATAATCAGATAATTGCAGCTGAGCTGCCAGATAAGAAGCTCAATAGCCTTTCAGATACTTCCTCTAATATCATCAACCCACCCCAACGTAATGCAGCATACAATCGATGACATGCTATAATGCAATTAACAGATCACACATTCAAATCAGTATACATGCTAAGTGCAACATGCTTAATACATATATCACATATTCGGATCACGTAATTAGGGGTCTAAGTAATGCATACCGACCCTACAGTAGGTCCACAGTCGACTTAGGTGACCCATGCAACCTTACAGATCGTTTCAGAAAAACATGTGGCCTGCCCGTGTGGGCCCACACGCTCGTGTGGGCCACACGCTCGTGTGGGCCACACGACCCAAATTGGCCTTTTTCATGTAGATCACATAGCCTGGCCTAAAATTCCACACGGCCTGGCCTAAAATTCCACACGCCCGTGTAGTTCACCCGTATGGGCCCTCATGCTCGTGTGTCCCAAACGACTTAATAGGTCGAGCCTGTGTGTCACACATGGCCTTGCCCAGCCATCACACGGTCGTGTCACTTGCGCACGGCCTGGCTCCTCGATCACACGGCCGTGTTGTGGGTCACAGTCTTGCACACGGCCTACCATACGGCCATGTAACGTCGATAGAAGCAATTTTTGACTTTTGCTAATTCTAGTTTTTTATGTTTCCAGGTACACACCTAGTTTTGATTGAAGCTAAGATGAATCCCAAGCCTTCTCGAACCTATATTTTCCCAAAACTACTTAGTTAAACACTTAATTGTGGAATTAAAACCAACCCAAGTGAATTACTCAGTCAAGGAGCGATTGAAACTTACCCTTAACGCTTCAAATTCAATTTGCTAATGAAACAGTACGAGAAGAGTCTTGATCACAGAGATATGGTGCTGCCAAGACATCAGAATAAATAACCCCAATCAAAACTTAACATCATAACTCACAACCCACAAAAACTACTTACCGAAGTTACTCAAAGAAACATCACAGATAGGGGAGAGAGTACGATTGCCGTCCAAAACGGAAGCAAAAAGAAGAGTGAAGAAAAGGAGAATTTCATCTGGGGAAAGAGAAGAATAAACATCAAAATTTTCCTTTGGGAGGGGAGAGGAAAATCGAAATTTTCAAAAAGGTTGCCAGGAAAAATTGGACTCTCCCCACATCCCTTAATTCCCTCCTACTTCCACTCCCACAATCCCCCACTACACATCCACTACTCAGTATCCCTGATCAGCACAACTCTAGCCGAAACTAGGAGCAAAAATACTACCCTTGTCGTCCCAGAAAATTGAACCCAAGACCTCATTCACACCAACACTCCACTTATCCACCAGACCAGTAGGCCTATTCTGATATAATTTTACCAACATCTAAACTTAAGCCTACTGACTAGAGATTTAGCTTTATTCATAAAAATACCAAGACTTACCCCAAGTTGTGGCTTGAACTTGGGACCTCACACACACACCCAGAATACATAACGACTGAAGTAGACAGACAGTTATGTCAATGAGTTACAGAAATATATACAGATATTTTGTGCTCCAAAATCACATATGCCAAAAATAAAGAAATTTGGGGCGTTACAACTCTACCCCCTAAAAGAAAATTTCGTCCTCAAAATTTTACCTGATCAGAAAAGGTAAGGATACTGTTAATGCATCGAGTTTTCCGACTCCCAAGTGGCTTCTGTGCTATGATTCTGCCACAACACTTTCACTAAGGGGATAGACTTCCTTCACAAAAATTTAAGGTCGCGATCCAGAATATGGATCAGTTCCTCCTCATACTCAGATCTGGTCTAACCTCAATGTCTTCAATAGGAACAACATGCGTGGGATCAGAGCAGTAGCGTCTCAAAACTGAGACATAGAACACATTATGAATATGATCCAACTCCGGAGGAAGCTCCAATTGATATGCACTGGCCCTATTCGTTTCAGAATATGGTACGACCCAATAAACTGAGGGCTCAGCTTACCCTTGCGATTGAACCTCAAAACCTTCTTACATGATGAGACCTTGAGAAAAACTAAGTCCTCCACAGAATACTCAATATTCTTTCTCTTTAGATCAACATAGGACTCCCACCTATTAGATGTTGCTTTCAGTTGATCTCAAATCAATCGAACTTTATCTTCAGTTTCAGACACCAATTCCAAACTCAGAATATGCTGCTCACCTAACTTAGTCTAACATAAGGGAGTGCGACATTTACGACCATACAGGGCCTCGTAAAGTACCATCTGAATGCTAGACCGGTAGCTATTGTTATAGGTGAACTCTGCCAATGGCAAATACTGCTCCCAACTGCCTCAGAAATCTATAACATAGCTCCTCAACATATCCTCTAATACTTAAATCTCCCTCTCCGACTGATTATCTGTGTAACAGTCTAGTTTATACCCTAGTCAAAATAGTGGTTTCGGGACCATATATCCGAGTTCATATAATATTTTAATATTATATTTTGTGTCATTGATATGTGGTTTAGCATGTGTTAAATTTTCGTAGGTTAATTTGTCCGTCTATGTGTTTAATTTGACAAAAGGATGAAATTGCATTGAAGGTGAAAGTTGTATGCTATATGTTAAAGTGCTTATGTATTGTGTCTTTATAAGTGTGAAGGGTTCATGTGGCAATTATGCCAATATTTGAGATAGTGGAATGATAATGGTCAATAATGACCTTGTACCATATGTTTTATATATTTTATTTTAAAGGTTAAATTTGGAAATGGGTGAATAAGTTATATTATGATAAAATAAAGGATTAAAAATGGCCGTTTCTATTCATTCATCAACAAATATAGAAAGAAAAGTAGGGTTTTGAGTTTTCATGGTGTTTGACCATCATTAAGCTAAATTCAAGGTATGTTTCGGTTAGTTTTTGATAATTTTTACAATTTTGTAACCGTTGCTTTGAGAGCTACAAAATCCATGTTTCAATTTAATGGATTGATGATGTTTGTGTGATATGTCATTGATGATTTCTTAAGCTTTTTGATGATTTTTGGTGTTAAATTAAAGATATGAGTTAGATGAACATACTTTGTTCTTGAATTTTTGATGAATTTAGCAAAAAAGGGCTAAATTGAGAAAATGGCAAATTAAGGGACTAATTTGCAAATTTGATGGAAAATGTGGGCTTGTATGTGATGTATATATATTCGGCTAAGCTTATGTATAAGTGGATTTTGTGAATTTGATGTTTTGAGAAAAATGGACTAAATTGATAAAATATGCAACTGTGAGGGCTAAATTGCAAATAGCCCTAAATGTGTGTCTTTGGATTGAACTGAACGAATTAGTGAATAAAAGGGTTAATTCTGAATATGTTTAGATCAATAACCAAGGAAAACAGATTTAGATCGCGGGAAAGCGAAAGTAAACGAGTAGTCGTTTTCATTCCGATAAATCGAATCCGAGGTAAGTCACTATGCAAATAAATGTATATGTATGTAATTGTACTTGTTGATTTGATTAATGATGATGATAAATGCTTATGAGAGGTTATGTATTGGAATTCTGAGGTTTGTCCGATATAGAGATTAAGTCTGAGAAGCCCTGTACGAACCGAGGTATAGATAAAAATGGTTTAATCATGGCATAGACATTTGTTCCATTTTATTATGTAAGACCATGTCTGGGACGTTGGCATTGATTTGAGACTCGCGTAAGACCCTATCTGGGACAGTGGCATCGATATCTGAATATGAGTAAGACCACGTCTGGGATGTTGGCATCGATATGAGACTTTACGAGTAAGACCACGTCTGGGACGTTGGCATCGATATGAGACTTTACGTGTAAGACCATGTCTGGGACATCGATATCGCATTGATTCATTTAAGACCCTGTCTGGGACAGTGGCATCGATATCCGAGTACATGTAAGACCTCATCTGGGACTTTGGCATTGTACAACTATTCCGAGCTTTCTGAGTATCCTATTAGATTTCTAATGGTTCAATGAACAAATATGTGGTACAAATAGCAAATCCGAGCTATGAATAAATATGTGATTGTAAATCTGTTTCAGGTATGTTGATCGTACACTAATTGTGTATATAAGGTAAGTATCTAAATGATCTTACTATGATGATATGTTTATGGAATTATGATATGATAAGAATTGTTTTGGCTAATTGAGCTATATGTTTATTTGACCCTGGAATGGTGAAAATGGTCAATGTGATTAATATGGTATGATCCAAAGTAAATAAGTGAGAAGATTGCTAAGTGATTAATATATGCCTTTCGTATCAATTTATTTGTATATGACTTACTAAGCTTTTGAAAAGCTTACTTTGTGTATGTTTTCTCTGTTTTATAGGTCGTCAAAGCTACTGAAGGCTCGAGACCGTCACGGATTGTCATCACATTACTAATCTTATTTTGGTACACTTTGAAAATGTATAAAGCTAGATATGGCATGTATAGGCTAGTATTTTGGTATTAGTTGTTATTTGATCTTAACCATGTGATTTGGCTATTTATGAGTTGAGACTTTGCTTAAATGAATGTGTTTTTATATGCATATCTTGGTAGGGTTGAAGCTTTTAAAATGTCTAAGTTTTGAGTAAGCAAATGAATGAATTATGCTTGCGTTGATATGATATTTAGTCTTTGAAATTGTCATGGTTGGAATTGGTATTGAATGCATGGTTTGAATGATTATTTTGGTATGTTTTTGGTTGCCATATATGCATGTTATGTCTTGGTATATGTTGCTAGTAGGTGTGACCTTTATGGGTGGCATTTTGGCCTTGTAAATGGCCTATAATGACACACGGTTGTGGCACACGGGCGTGCCTAATGACCGTGGGTGAATTGGCAGAATGTAGCTTAATAGTACACGGCCTTGACACGGGGGTGTCATCTAGCCGTGGTGTATAAGTCAATAGCTAGCTAAGAGCACATGGCCATAGCACACAGGCGTGCTTGGTGGCCGTGGTGGGGAAGTCAGTATATGGCCCAATAGCACACGGCTATGGCACACGGGCGTGCCTAGTGACCATGTTGGTATAGTCAGTATATGGACACAGAAGGACACACAGAGGTGTCTAGAAGCCGTGGAGGGTACACAGTCTCTTCCCACAGGCGTGTCTCCCCTGTATTTTAGAAAAGTTTAAGTTTTTGATCTGTCCAGTAATGCTCCTAACCCTAGTCCAGCGTCGGTTACGGGTTAGGGGTGTTACAATCTGTTTGAGGATAGAAAGCAGTGTTGAAGTCCAACCTTGTACCCGGAGTCTTATGCAATTTCTTCCAGAACCGAGACGTGAAGGGAGGATCCTTATCGGAGATGATCAAGACAGGAACCCCATGCAGTCTCACTATTTTAGATATATATAGCTTAGCTAATTTCTAGAGAGAAAAGTCCGTCTTGACTGGAATAAAGTGAGCAAACTTGGTCAATCGATCCACGATGACCCAGACAGAATCCTTTTTAGTGGGTGTTGAAGGCAACCCACAAATGAAGTCCATCGTTACACGTTCCCATTTCCACATCGGTATCTTTACTGGCTGTAGCAACCCCGAAGGCAACAGATGCTCAGCCTTAACTTGCTGACATGTCAAACAGCGAGCAACAAAGTCAGTAACCTCACCTTTAATCCTGGCCACCAATACAACTCTTGAAGATCTCGATACATCTTGTTCCCACCGGGATGCATAGCATAGGGACTACTATGCGCCGTCCTCAGAATCGTCTATCGCAATTCCTTATCCCTTGGTACACAAATCCGACCGCGAAAATAAAGTACCCCATCACCGTTGATCCCAAAATCAGCAGCATCTCCAGCCTCGACCTGACAGAATCGTAAATTAAGAGACTTATCCCCCATCTGTTACCTCTAATCTGATCAACCCATGTAGGCTTAACTTGAAGTTCCGCTAACAGACTCTGATTGTTGAATAAACTGAGTCGAGCGAACATTGCTCTCAGATCGGTCATAGCCCTACGGCTCAAATCATCTGCCACCACATTGCCTTACCAGGATGGTACTCGGTGGTTCAGTCATAATCTTTAAGCAGTTCAACCCATCTACGCTGCCTAAGGTTTAACTCCTTCTGAGTGAGGCGATATTTGAGGCTTTTATGATCGGTGTAGATAGTACACTTCTCACCATATAGGTAGCGCCTCCAAATCTTTAAAGCGAAGGCTACAACAACCAGTTCCAAATAATGAGTAGGATAGTTTACCTCATGCGTCTTAAGCTGACGTGACATATAAGCTACAACTTTACTATCATGCATTAGTACGCAACCCAAACCCACATGCGACGCATCATCAGATACTGACAAAATCCTTCCTGATTCAGTCAGATCGTAACCTGAGCCTAAGTCAAAATAGATTTATGCTTCTTAAAGCTCCCTTGTTGCTTATCAGTCCAGACAAAGGGAACTCCCTTGCACAGAATCTTGGTTAACGGTGCTACGATTAAGGAGAACCCTTCTACAAAGCGTCGATAATAACCCACTAGCCCTAAAAAGCTGCGGATTTTGGACACATTCTTTGGTTGTTTCCAATCAACCACAGCCTCAATCTTACGAAGATCAACACGAATTCCCTCTGCAGAAACCACATGTCACCAAAAGGTTACTTCCCGAAGCCAGAATTCACACTTACTGAACTTTGCATACAGCTGTTTCTCACAAAGAGTCTGTAGTACCACTCTGAGATGCTCATTGTGCTCGTCCTCAGTCTTGGAATACACTAGGATATCATCGATGAATACCTCCACAAACTGGTCCAGATAAGGCTAGAACACACGGTTCATCAAATCCATAAATGTCGCTGGTGCATTGGTCAACCCAAAAGGCATCACCAGGAACTCGTAATGTCTATAATGAGTCCTAAATGTCGTCTTATACACATTGGCCTCCTGAACCCTCAATTGATGATATCCTAAACGTAGATCAATCTTGGAGAACATAGAAGCCCCTCTAAACTGTTCGAATAGATAATCTATCCTCGAAAGTGGGTACTTATTCTTGATTGTTATCTTGTTCAGCTGCCGGTAATCGATTCACATCCTCATTGTCCCATCTTTCTTTTTCACAAGCAACACTTGTGCTCCCCACGGAGACACACTGGGACGAATGAATTCACGGTCTAATAGTTCCTAAATTTGAGCCTTAAGCTCCGTCAACTCTTTCGGTGCCATTCGGTAGGGCGCGATAGACACCAGAGAGGCACCCAGAATGAGGTAATCCCAAATTCTACTTCTCGGCTCAGAGGCAGACCCGGTAGCTCCTCAGGAAAGACGTCTGGAAAACCCCTTACAGTGCGGTTATCCTTTACAGTAGAATTCCTAGAGGCGGAAACACTTACGTAAGCCAAGAATGCCTCACAACCCTTACGAACCAGTTTCTTCACCACCAGTGCAGAGATCACATTAGCCAGATAATTCCAGCGTTCTCCAATCATGACTACCTCTTTATCCTCCTCAGTTTTCAAGACGACCCTCTTGTCGCACAGTCTAGACTTACCCAGTGTTTAACCAGCCAATCCATTCCTAGAATCAAATTAAACTCCTCAAATGGAAGCTCCATCAGATCAGCTAGAAATACTGTCCCTTGAACCTCTAACGGGACGTCACCAAACAATTTGCTCACTCGGACAGACTGCCCCAACAGACTCACCATAGTTATTTCACTAGAAGTACTCTCAATCAGAATCCCCAAGGTTTCAGACATAGTACTGGCTATGTAAGAGTATGTAGAGCCTATGTCTATCAATGCCAAATAAGGTACATTATAAATTAAAAACATACCCACGATGACGTCCGGAGCATTTTGATCTTCACGACAACAGGTAACATAAACCAGTACAGACTGCCTCGCCTCAGTCGATCTAGCACCTGTACCCAGTGCTCTCTGTCCTCAACCCATGCCGGTACCACCCCTAGTCTGACCTCGACCCCTAGGTGGCTACTGAACTACTCTCGGTGGCTGTGCAGTACCAGTACTCGTAGCTTGCATCTGATTGGTTCTTAGTAGACAATCTCTGACACGATGCTTAGTAGAGCCACATCTCAAACATGCCCCAGTCGTCCTCCAACACTTGTCCGGATGGAGTCTACCATAGTGTCCACAAAGTGCCACCTCGGAAGGTGCAACAGGAGGCCCAACTCTCACTGGCCTATCAGATTTGGCCTTTTTCTTAGGCCTCATCACAGAACTCAAGGGCTCCGATTCCCTCTTATTCTTTCCTCTCTCTCAGTTTTGGCACTCAACGAGCTTAACTTCTTCAGCGATCTTCGCCTTCTCAACCAGTGTAGCAAACTCATGCTCCCTCTATAAAGCTATCAGAACTCGAAAACTATCCCTGAGGCCATCCTCAAAGCGGACACATCTCTTATATTCGGTCGCCACCATGCCCCGTCATAATAGCTCAATCTCAAGAACTTGACCTCATACTCGGCCACTGAACGATCTCCCTGGGTGAGATTAAGGAACTCACGTCTCCTAGCGTCAATATAGCTGGCTTCCACATACTTACACTGGAAAGCCATCTTAAAGTAATCCCAAGTCAGTCGGTCGGGCTGAGTGCCCTCCTTAACTGTCAGCCACCACTGGTAAGCTTCATCGCGAAGCAGAGAAACAACCCCCTTAAGCTTCTGCTTCACAGTAAAATCCAGGTAGTCCATAATTCTTTCCATGGCCTCCATTTAATATTCGGCCATGTTAGAGGCGACTCTAGTGACAGCCTTGAATAATTCAGCCCCATTGGACCAGAGTCATTCTATAACCGACCCTTGGCCCCCAGATCCAATGTTGGGCCTAACAACCCTCTCCAATATCCTCAGCATAACTTAGGACAGTGCGTCATCCCTAGCCGCACAATCATGACACCAAGTCTCTGTAGTAGGTGAGACCGGCGTCTCGCTCGTATCTGGATTAGGTAGATTTCCAGAGGATGAGGACCTAGCTCGAGCCCCTCTACAACCTCTACACGGCCTCTTGTACCCTGTCTGCGAGTACCCCTTGTGCTCATCGTAAATTCAGAGTTTATCTGTATTAATAGTTTTATGCATTAGTTACAGTTTCGATATTTATTAACAGATATTTTATGCAGAACAATATCAGAGGTTCAGAGTTCATTATCGCAAGTCTCAGTCTCATTACAGTTTTCAGTTTACACTTCCTAGAGTGTTCTCAGTATAGTATACTACCTATTGGCCGTTTCAAGCATGCTAGTAGTATTTTTAAACAAATCTAAACAGAATTTCAAAATACTTACAGGATCAGCTCTGGAGACTCAGTGTACCACGTACTCAGTCCAAAAAATATTTTAATCACTTAAAAATCATTTCTTAAAACTAATCCTTATAACCCACCTCCACAGTCGAGTTTTGCAACCTGGCTCTGATACCACTAAATGTAACAACCCAAACCCGGCCTATACGTTATGGTCGAATCTAGCGATATCACATGGAATGGAAATTTTGAAAACTAATTTATTATGATAAAACTATGTTCATTTTATTACTCTTATTGATTCCAACAATCGCTTACTCATCTAGTCGATTGTTTAAAATGTAGTTCGTTGTTGAAGCTTTAGAAATCATTTATTTTATGAAAACTGAGTTAATTAAGTAAATCCGTCCATTTTAGAGAAACCCTTTTGTTTTCGAGGAAACCATCAAAGGGATCGAGGGTTTAGAAAATATTTTAGCTTTTGAAAACTGAGTCTTCCTACGTTTAGCAGTTATGAATCCATAAAAATAATAAATAAAAACCCCATTTAAAAAGTCCCAAGAGTCTGTGAGTTACATCAACATAAACCAATAATCGTAAAACGGGATAAAAACCATGAAAGTCTAGAACTGCGGTTACCGCCGAGTCCTCTGCTGCACCGATCCGTCTAATGCTGGGGATTACCTAAACAGATTCAACAGAAAAAGGATAAGTATTCGCAAACACAGTGTGTAATCCCCACAGAAAACATGCACATAGCATAATACTAGAAAGCAGTCATATATATTTACAGTTCGGGTCTGAGCCCATTACCGAATTGGTGTGGACCTTAACCTACTCAAATACAGAATAAGATACAATTTAGGGACTCAGCCCATCAGATATAACATGTAGATCAAAATAGAATATTAGAATCCTACCCACCAGCCTCTAGACACCATCTCCGACCAACCTTACACACTATGTAGGTATAAAATCAACCCACCCATCCCTACACACCTTGTTGTACTGAAATGCAGCACATAATCAAATAATTGCAGCTGAGTTGCCAGATAACAGGCTTAATAGCCTCTCAGATACTTCCTCCAATATCATCAACCCACCCCAATGTAATGCAGCATATAGTCGATGACATGCTATAATGCAATTAACAAATCACGCATTCAAATCAGTATACATGCTAAGTGCAACATGCTTAACACATATATCACATAATTGGATCACATAATTGGGGGTCTAAGTAATGCTTACTGACCGTAAAGTAGGTCTACTGTCGACTTAGGCGACCCGTGCAACCTTATAGATCATTTCAGAAAAATGGGCTCACATGCCCATGTGGCCTGCCCGTATGGGCCCTGGAACGGTGGAAATGTGCAAGTGCACACAATCGTAACAAGTAATAAAGTGACAAGTAAATGTCAAGTTATCGTATCCACAAGGACTGTAAAAGAATTATTTATGAAAATGATTTCAAACACTTTGGTGACGGAAAAATAATTGGTTTTGAGAAATATTTAAAACTAAAGAGAAAAATAAAGTAAAATAAAACAAAACAAAGTTCTAGTGCACGATTTCAAAAACTGATTTTAATCAAGATGATATAATTGTGTTGGATTAATCACATTTCTTACCTTAGAATTATTAAACTTGTGTTTATACTTGTTAAAACATGGCAACTCGGTAATTTGCTAACTTATGAACATACCTACAAATAAAAATCCATTCATCTCTTGTACATATTTCTATGCAAATTCGAACGATTAAACAAACTTCTACTAGTAAACATGTTATTGCACATGCAAACTTATTAAATTAAACAATCTCTCTCATATTCCTATGTCGATGCAAACAATTAATTCAACCTAACAAGCATATAAAAGATCATGTGAAGTAACAAAGTATTTTTACCTTGAAACAATTTAATCACAAAAATCCTGCAAGTTATGCAAGGCATATGTATTGTCAAATACAATGCTAATTTAATCTTCAGCTACCTTAGAAAAATTAAACATGCACAGATTAAGTATTGTATCCATTAATTACAATTTCAATGCATTTAAATAATTAATTCATTAGCTATCTAAACAATTATAATGCCAGATAACTTAGCATAATTTTACCTAATCAAACATTTCACCGAGGCCTTTAACAGCATAAACACAATCTTAATAATCTAAGAGGGCGAAATGAAATCAAGCCAACACGAATTAAATTCAAGCTAAATTGATTAAATTAAACTGAAACACCCCAAACCCGGCCCACGACCCTCGACCGGATCTAGCCTGTTCCTTGAGTAAAACATTTAAAAAACTTGTTTGTTAATTCGGAAAATTTGGGTCATTTTGAAGAGAAATTGATTGGAGTTGAGTTCAAATTGAAAACAGTGTTATTCTTAAAGTCTGGAATTTATTAAAACCTTATCTTTATATTTCAAAGCTATAAGTTAAAAGAAATGCCGAGTTGTTTTGGAGTTTACCTTTAAATTGAAAATCGTTTGTATTTAGGTGTCAAAACATTTAAAATTTATTTTAAAGAAAAGTTATTTAACCATTGATTTAATAAAAATCGTATCATACTAAAATAAATAAAATGCATGCATAAAACAGTTTAATAGTAATGGCCTTATTACATCAAAGCAAAACCCGAAATAAATCCAAATCTTAAATATAAAAACTAAAAATAAAATAACATTGAGTTGAGCGTGGCCACCATTAAGTCCCTGCCGACCCGGTCCATTTACTGAGTGTCACCTGCAAAATGTTAGCCCACGAGGGGTGAGTCAAACAGACTCAGTGTGTAACAACCCCACAAACTCCCAAACGATTTAGGCATAACAAATTCATACAAATAACAAATATAGCAATGATGCAATCCCGAACCCAAACCTAAATAACCATCCTCTACACATCACCCGCATTTTGACCAATCATCACACCGTGGAGATTACTAAATCGACCTCCATCCGCTACACACCATCGAAAGCGATCATTGCACACAACATGCACATCGCCTTATAAATTGTGGCATAGCCACGTGATAATGTGACAGAGAGTCACGGATAATAATATGTGACGTAAGTCACCATATTCAGATTATGTGACATGAGTCACCAGATATTGTGGTAAAAACCACCAGATCACTTCCCCTTTTCAATATCACCCATATGCCCATGCATCATACAAACATGCAGAAATAATGCAATTTACCTTATTTCACATTCGTAACAAATTCTCATATGTGTCATGTTCAATATCCATAATATTATCAACAGAGCATTAATGGATAACGTTCCTGAATCCACTGTACCATTGAATGGTACTTTTAGCCACACTTTTCATATTTCTATTATCACATACATAATATCCATACCATTAATCTATTAGGAGTTTGGTGTAGGGCTACACACCTGGTTACTATCGTATTCACTGAATCCCGAAAGTTTGCCGAAACAGCTTATACTCCTCCCTAAAGATCATAGTTAGAATCTGCTAGAGACCAACACTTAATATGACCTTGGCCGAATATTCATATTCACTTACCTTGATTGTCTGGATCCCGAAATTAACCCTTGCTCTTGGTGATGTCGAGATTCCTATAGGCATATGTTAGATCCAATTCTAACATTAAACACAATAAATGGCCTTCGGCCTAAAACCACACTTGCTTACCTTAGGTCTAGAAATCCCAAAGATATCCTCTTGAAGTCGGCTACAATAGAATTCCCGAAACCTCCTTCATAGTTTCGGCCAAAGAATATTAATGGGATTAGATTCCAACTTTCGGCTAAAAAAAAAAAGAAAGAAAAGAACGACAATTGATCCTTACCCTTATTACAGAAATCGACTGCTCCCTTGCTTGAACCAACAGAGAGATTCGGCTATGTAGGCTAGATGTTGATCAATAGGCTTCGACTTTTGGGGTTTAATGAACAATCGGCTATGGTCTAGGTAGAACTTACTTTCGGCTTTTTGTAAAATTGTGAAAAGAAGAAGAAGAGAAAGGTTGATGATGGAGCAATTCGGCAATGGTGATAAGTGAAGATTCGGCTTCAATGGGAAAGAAAGAATGGTATTGTGGTTCGGCCTTTATCAAAAATATGGAGAAGGAGAGTGTGAGGCTTAGAAGTTTCGGCAATGGTGATCAAGTGAGAAAGAGAGGCGTTTTTGGTGTGGTTCGTGTATGGAAAAGAAAAGAGTGAAGAGAAAGGCTAAATTTCGGCACACCTATCCTATTAACACCCAAAACCGAGAATGCCACTAAAACAATCCCTTGGCCGGCCAACTCTCTTCCCTCTATCTAATCCCTTCTTTTCCTCCTAAAACTTCTCTTCTTTACCCTTTCAAAATAACTTAAATAAATCAATAATTATCTCCCTACCTTAGTCGAATTTTAAAAGGAATTTAATCACATCTAAAGCTCATCCCCTCAGTCTCCCAATGCCGTCTACCACTGTTCATCTTTGCTACAAAACAAAACTCTTAATTGCGTTCCTTGCTGCTCGAACCTAGGCCCCCTTGCACTGCTTGTGGCGTCACTTACTGAGGCTTTAAGTGGCGCCTCCTTGCCACTTTAACAAGCCCATTTGTATGTCCAATCTCCCCTACAAATTTCCTTAAGGCCTCACTCGCCTAGCTCCTCTTTAAAACTTAAAATACAATATTTTCTAAGGCATTCACTTACACTCTAAAGTTCTCAAAATTCATAAAACACATTCAACATACACATAGACATGCTTTACATATATTTAAGCAAAAAGCACAAGCCCTAAATCCGGGATATTACAGTTCTACCCCCTTAAAATAATTTCGACCCCGAAATTACCTGGCTAAAATAAGTGAAGGTATTGCTGTCACATTGCCTCTTCCGGCTCCCACGGAGCTTCTTCCGATCCATGGTTACGCCATAACACTTTGACTAAAGGAACTGATTTCCTCCGTAATACCTTCACATCTCGCTCCAAGATCTGAATCGGCTCTTCCTCGTAGGACAAATCTGGTCTCAGCTCCACCTCTTCAACTGGCACTACATGAGATGGATCCGATCGGTAATGACGTAGCATAGAAACATGGAATACATCGTGCATCTGCTTCAACTCCAGAGGCAAATCTAACTGGTATGCCACTGGTCCAACTCGCTTCAATACCCGATAATGTCCTATAAACCTGGGACTTAACTTCCCTTTACGACCAAATCTCATAACCTTCTTCTATGGTGATACTTTAAGAAACACCTGATCTCCCACAGCAAACTCTATTTCCTTGCGCTTAAGATCTGCGTACGACTTTTGCCTATCAGATGCTTCCTTCAACCGTGCCCGAATTGCCTCAACCTTCTCCTTGGATTCTGCCACAATTTCTGGACCCAAAACTCGACGTTCCCCTAATTCCATCCAACACGTAGGAGTGCGACACTTTCGTCCATATAGCGCTTCATACGGTGCCAATCAAATACTAGCTTGATAGCTGTTATTATATGCAAATTCCGCTAAAGGCAAATATTCTCCCCAACTTCCTCTAAAGTCTAACACACAGCCCCTCAACATATCTTCCAACACTTGGATCACTCGCTCAGATTGACCATCCGACTGTGGATGAAATGCTGTAGTGAAATCCAATCTAGTGCCTAAAGCTTGATATAGTGCCTTCCAAAACCGAGACGTAAATCTTGGATCCCTATCTGAAATAATCGAAACTGGTACTCCATGCAATCTCACAATTTCTGCCACATACAACTTTGTTAACCTCTGCAAGGAATAGTCAACCCACACTGGAATGAAATGCGCGGACTTTGTCAATCAATCCACTATCACCCATACTGAGTCCTTCTTAGTAGGCGTAAGGGGAAGCCTACTAACGAAGTCCACGGTGATTCTCTCCCACTTCCACTGCGGAATCTTTATGTAAATGCGAAGCAATCGATGGAACCTGGTGTTCAGCCTTAACTTGCTGACACGTTAAGCACTTCCCTACAAATTCTGTAACTTCCCGCTTAAGACCAGGCCACCAAAACTGTTCCCGTAAATCTCTATATAACTTACTACCTCCTGGATGCATAGCGTAAGGGCTACTATACGATTCCTGAAGAATTCTCCGCCTTAACTCCTCGTTTTTCGGCATACAGACCTTACCCTTGAAACACAATACTCCATCGCTGTTAACACCATAATCCTCTAACCCCCCATTCTGCACTTGCCGCAACTTAGCACTTAAATCATCATCTGCCAACTGTCATTCTTTCACCTCATTTAGCCATGTCGGCTTAACTTGCAATTCTGCCAATAAACTTCCGTCGTCATACAAGCTAAGATGTGCAAACATCGCCCTCAGATCCGACACTACTTTCCGACTTAGGGCATCTGCTACCACATTCACCTTGCCCGGGTGATACTCTATGAAACAATAGTAGTCTTTCAATAACTCCACCCACCTTCGCTGTCTCAGGTTCAGCTCTTTCTGAGTCAACAGATACTTAAGGCTCTTGTGGTCTATGTAGATCACTGACTTTTCTCCATATAGATAGTGCCTCCATACCTTAAGAGCAAAGACCACTGCCACCAATTCCAAATCATGCGTCGGGTAGTTCACCTCATACGGCCTTAATTGTCGATACGCATAAGCGACTAACTTCCCGTCTTGCATCAAAACACATCCTAATCCTGTATGAGAAGCGTCACAATACACCACGAAATCCTTCCCTGCCTCAGGCTGAATCAAAACTGGAGCTTCAGTCAAAACCCTTTTAAGCTTCTCAAAGCTCTCCTGTTGCTTATCTATCCATACGAAAGGTACTTCCTTCCTCAACAACTTCGTCAGAGGTGTAGCTATTGATGAGAACCCTTTCACAAACCTTTTGTAGTAGCCTGCTAACCCCAAGAAACTACGAACCTCAGCCACAGACTTAGGTGGTTTCCAATCTAACACTGCCTCAATCTTCCGAGGATCCACCCTTATCCCTTCTGCAGACACCACATGCCCTAAGAACGCAACTTCCTTCAGCCAAAACTCACACTTGCTGAATTTGGCATATAGCTTCTTTTCCCTTAACACTTGCAACACTATCCGGAGATGCTCATCATGTTCCTTCTCAGACTTGGAATATACTAAGATGTCGTCTATAAACACAACGACGAACTGATCCAAGTAGGGTTGGAAAACCCGATTCATCATATCCATGAACGCGGCCGGGGCATTCGCCAATCCGAACGGCATTACTAGAAACTCATAATGGCCGTATCTTGTCCAGAAAGCTGTCTTATGGATATCTGCTACCTTTACCTTAAGCTGATGATATCCAGACCGTAAATCTATCTTTGAGAATACCGCTGCCTCCTTAAGCTGATCGAAAAAGTCGTCTATCCTTGGTAAAGGATACTTGTTCTTGATGGTCAGCTTGTTCAACTGACGATAGTCTATGCACATACGCATAGTCCCGTCCTTCTTCTTCACAAACAAGACCGGTGCTCCCCATGGAGACACACTGGGTCGTATAAACCCACGATCAAGCAACTCTTGGATTTGAGCCTTGAGCTCAACCAACTCATTTGGTGCCATTCTGTACGGAGCAATTGACACAGGAGCTGTACCTGGCAGCAAGTCAATTTCAAACTCCACCTCCCTATCCGGGGGTATCCTAGGTAACTCCTCTGGAAAAACATCCACAAACTCCCTTACAGTTCTGACTCTACTAACTCCCTCTTCTTTTGCATCCAACGCACTAACAAAGGTCAAAAATGCCTTGCACCCTTTCCGAACCATCTTATCAGCCTTTAGTGCGGAGACTACATTAGACAAGTAGTTTCTTCTTTCACCTATCATAATTATCTCCTCATCCTCCGCCGTCCTTAACTCCATTCGCTTAGCCGCGCAATCCAATTTAGCCCGATGTTCCACTAGCCAATCCATGCCAAGAATGAGATCAAATTCTCCAAAAGGTAGTTCCATCAAGTCGGCAGGGAATATCACTCCCTGAATCTCTAGAGGTACATTCCGAAACATCTTGTTCACTACTACAATTTGACTTAACGGGCTTACTACAGTCATCTCCCTATTAGACAGTTCAGAAGCTATGCCTAGTGTTTCAACTACTCTACATGCAACATAAGAGTGGGTCGAGCCAATATCAATTAAAGCAAAGTAAGGCTTGCTAGCTATAAGGAACGTACCGGTTATGACGTTCGGTGCGTCTCCATCCTCCCTCTGGTGAACTGCATACACCAGACCCGGCTGTCTCGCCTTTGTATTACCAACACCTCGCCCGCCTGTTCCCCGCCCTCTTCCGTAACTATTACCTCTCGCCAATCGGACCACGACTTCGCGGTGGTCGCTGCCCACCTCTCTTAGCTCGATTGACACTCGACCGCTGGGTGGCTCCCATCTATTTTCATAGAGATAGCCCCTAATCATGTGTTCCTTGGACCCACACTTGAAACATCCCCTGTCTTCTTCCAACACTCTCCTAGGTGCATCTTTCCACACTGAGTACAAGTACGGTATTGTCCTCCTCAGAATAACTCTCTTGACCCTACGGCCCATCACTCTATGTCTCTTTTGAACATTCCCTGATGACCTCGACGATCCAAAACCTCTCTTTTGCCTATTCCGACCAGATTCGTCTCACTGATTCCTTAATCCCTTCTGGCTACCTTAGCCTTCTCTACCAACACAACAAACTCCCGCTCCTGCTGTGGAGCTATCAACAACCTCAGGTCATCCCTCAGTCCGTCCTCAAACCGGACACATCGTTCATGCTCTGTAGCCACGATTCCTCGAGCATACCGGCTCAACCTTAAGAATTCTACTCGTGACTGCTACTACGGACCTATTCCCTTGAACCATTTCTGTAAATGCCCTCCTCTGTGCATCAACATAACTAGTACCAACATACTTCTTCTGATACGCCGCCTTAATATACTCCCAAGTGAGATCCTCAACTGTAGCACCATCCTATACCGTGAGCCACCATTGATATGACTCATCCTGAAGAAGCGACACCATTCCTTTCAGTTTCTCCTTAGCAGTCAGATCCAGCTCATCCATAATCCGCTAGGTCGCCTCCAACCACTACTCAGCCGTACTGGGTGCCATACAGGATACACCACGGAATACCTCAGCTCCATTGGCTCGGAGTCGCTCGGGTACAGACTTCCAAGCTCCCACACCTCCACCGCTCCACACCACCATTTCGTAGAACTCGCAGGCCGCTGCGAGCATCGCATCATCCCCGTCGATCTCGATGCTCAACACCGGTGGTGGTGGTGGGGTGGTGGTACCTCATTTCGGACCTGACTGGACTCTAACGGGTTCCGATACGGTCATTCTGCCTCTACCACGCCCTCGCATATTACGACCACATCCCCTAGAACTCATGTCTACGATCGCAATTTAATCTGTTTTAGAAAGTTTTATGCATTAGTCTTTGTTCCACTGATTACCCACGAAGAAATTTTATGTAAAGGAGTTTAGTAGTAGTTCTTTCGATCATTCCAGAGTTTTCGTTTTGAGTCTTCTATCCTAGTTCAGAGAAATACATCCATTCAATAGTATCTACTACACACATTCACCACTCGAACATTTTCGTCCACTTTAATCCCAGGGGTATTTTTGTAATTTGTCCTATAGGGGTATTTTGGTAATTTTCAAAATCCAGGTATCTCAATATTTCGCAAAATAGGGGTTTTTGGTATTTTGGTAAAGTAAAAATATTTTAGAAAAAAAATTGAGGGTAGTATGGTAATTTTATAAACCAAGGGGATTTTAGTAATTTTACAACCAGGGGCATTTGGGTAATTTTGTAAATCAGATTTTCTTTTTAAAATCTGGAATAGTTTTTACAAATCAAAGGGGTAATTTGGTGATTTTAAAACTAAGGGTTTTTATAAAACAAGATGGCTAGTCCCTTTCGGGTTTTAATTATTGGGTTTAGCAGTGAATAAGTCCTCTTGGTTGGGTGAACCGTCACTACGCACTGAGATAGGATTCGAGCGAAGAGGAGGTGAGTCACTAGGATCGCTAAATACCTGTGCTCTCCCGAATCCAATCCTAGACATGCGCACAATGGTTGCCACACTCTAACTCGGCGACTTACTCACAGGTTTGTTTAATTAGGCCTTAAAGTTTTATGTAATTCTGTGTTGAAGTAAGCTAATCGTAGGATTCAATAACTTAATATACTAATCTACGTTCCCGGTATACCCACATACAAATCATACAGTAAATCATACAATAGTTAGGGGTACTTACCTGGTGGACTTCGGGTCAGAGACTTAGGTGCCATGCCTGAAAACCTGCTCATTTCACAAAATTTTTCACAAAACTTATTTGGGCTTAATTTTGAAAATGTTACGGCTTTAAACCCAAGGCTGAGAGTTTAGAACCTGCCTCTGATACCAAATTGAAACACCCCAAACCCGGCCCATGAGCCTCGACCGGATCTGGCCTGTTCCTTGAGTAAAACATTTAAAAAACTTGTTTGTTAATTCGAAAAATTTGGGTCATTTTGAAGAGAAATTGATTGGAGTTTAGTTCAAATTGAAAACAGTGTTATTCTTGAAGTCTGGAATTTATTAAAACCTTATCTTTATATTTCAAAGCTATAAGTTAAAAGAAATGCCGAGTTGTTTTAGAGTTTACCTTTAAATTGAAAATCGTTTGTATTTAGGTGTCAAAACATTTAAAATTTATTTTAAAGAAAAGTTATTTAACCATTGATTTAATAAAAATCGTATCATACTAAAATAAACAAAATGCATGCATAAAATAGTTTAATAGTAATGGCCTTATTACATCAAAGCAAAACTCGAAATAAATCCAAATCTTAAATATAAAAACTAAAAATAAAATAACATTGAGTTGAGCGTGGCCACCACTAAGTCCCTGCCGACCCGGTCCATTTACTGAGTGTCACCTGCAAAATGTTAGCCCACGAGGGGTGAGTCAAACAGACTCAGTGTGTAACAACCCCACAAACTCCCAAACGATTTAGGCATAACAAATTCATACATATAACAAGTATAGCAATGATGCAATCCCGAACCCAAACCTAAATAACCATCCTCTACACATCACCCGCACCAGCCAATCACACCGTGAGGATTACTAAATCGACCCTCCATCTGCTACACACCATCGAAGGCAGTCGATGCACACAACATGCACATCGCCCTTATAAATTGTGGCATAGCCACCAGATAATGTGACAGAGTCACCAGATAATAATATGTGACGTAAGTCACCACATTCAGGTTATGTGACATGAGTCACCAGATATTGTGGTAAAAACCACCAGATCACTTCCCCTTTTCAATATCACCCATATGCCCATGCGTCATACAAACATGCAGAAATAATGCAATTTACCTTATTTCACATTCGTAACAAATTCTCATATGTGTCATGTTCAATATCCATAATATTATCAACAGAGCATTAATGGATAACGTTCCTGAATCCACTGTACCATTGAATGGTACCTTTAGCCACACTTTTCATATTTCTGTTATCACATACATAATATCCATACCATTAATCTATTAGGAGTTAGTGTAGGGCTACACACCTGGTTACTATCGTATTCACTGAATCCCGAAAGTTTGCCGAAACAGCTTATACTCCTCCCTAAAGATCATAGTTAGAATCGGCTAGACACCAACACTTAATATGACCTTGGCCGAATATTCATATTCACTTACCTTGATTGTCTAGATCCCGAAATTAACCCTTGCTCTTGGTGATGTCGAGATTCCTATAGGCATATGTTAGATCCAATTCTAACATTAAACACAATAAATGGCCTTCGGCCTAAAACCACACTTTCTTACCTTAGGTCTAGAAATCCCGAAGATATCCTCTTGAAGTCGGCTACAATAGAATTCTCGAAACCTCCTTCATAGTTTCGGCCAAAGAATATTAATGGGATTAGATTCCAACTTTCGGCTAAAAAAAAGAAAGAAAAGAACGACAATTGATCCTTACCCTTATTACAGAAATCGACTGCTCCCTTGCTTGAACCCACAGAGAGATTCGGCTATGTAGGCTAGATGTTGATCAATAGGTTTCGGCTTTTGGGGTTTAATGAACAATCGGCTATGGTCTAGGAAGAACTTACTTTCGGCTTTTTGTAAAATTGTGAAAAGAAGAAGAAGAGAAAGGTTGATGATGGAGCAATTCGGCAATGGTGATAAGTGAAGATTCGACTTCAATGGGAAAGAAAGAATGGTATTGTGGTTCGGCCTTTATCAAAAATATGGAGAGGGAGAGTGTGAGGCTTAGAAGTTTCAGCAATAGTAATCAAGTGAGAAAGAGAGGCGTTTTTGGTGTTGTTCGTGTATGGAAAAGAAAAGAGTAAAGAGATGGGCTAAATTTCGGCACACCTATCCTATTAACACCCAAAACTGAGAATGCCACCAAAACAATCCCTTGGCCGACCAACTCTCTTCCCCCTATCTAATCCCTTCTTTTCCTCCTAAAACTTCTCTTCTTTACCCTTTCAAAATAACTTAAATAAATCAATAATTATCTCCCTACCTTAGCCGAATTTTAAAAGGAATTTAATCACATCTAAAGCTCATCCCCTCAGTCTCCCAATGTCGTCCACCACTGCTCATTTTTGCTGTAAAATAAAACTCTTAATTGCGTCCCTTGCTGCTCGAACCTAGGCCCCTTGCACTGCTTGTGGCGTCACTTACTGAGGCTTTAAGTGGCGGCTCCTTGCCACTTTAACAAGCCCATTTGTATGTCCAATCTCCCCTACAAATTTCCTTAAGGCCTCACTTGCCTAGCTCCTCTTTAAAACTTAAAATATAATATTTTCTAAGGCATTCACTTACACTCTAAAGTTCTCAAAATTCATAAAACACATTCAACATACACATAGACATGCTTCACATATATTTAAGCAAAAAGCACAAGCCCTAAATCCAGGATATTACATAAACATTTCAAAAGCATGAATATTCATAAGCATGTTGGTCAAAACAACAACAAATAATTTAAAGAGATAGGAAGCAAGAAACAAATCCGGTGGCTCTCCGTGGCTTGTCTGATTGATACCTTCTTCGTTCTTCATTGTCCTCGACTATCAAAGGGCTTATGAACAGTTCAATTGCTACTTCAAATGGCTGGAAAAAAACCTCTTTTCCAAGAGGAGAAATCGGCACAAGAACACTAAGAAAGGGAAAGGGAAAATGGGGAAATGAGAGAAAATGAGAGAGGAGAATGTGAAGGCTTGAGGTGTGATTTGAATGAGCAGCTAGGGGCTGTATTTATAGGTGCTTAAGGTTTCTAAAAATAGCAATTACCAGCAGCAAAAGAGGCTCCCTTGGCCAGCCATCCCATGTGGCAAAGTTGAATGTTTCAACTTTGCTATATAGCATGGGGCAATCTAAAAAGCCATGAATTTTGGAGGGGTTTGAATGAGATTTTGAAAGATCTTCAAGGACTCCTTTGCAAGCTGAATTAATCGCTAATAAGCTGATTTGGGCCTTCATTGTGGATGGTTTAGGCTGCCCAATTGATGGCTGGTTCGGTTCAATCGTTTCGGTTCAACTGATGCGATTCAACTAGGCCCCTTTTCCATAATTAATTAAAAAAAATTTATTTAGCCCAAAATAAATTGGGAATAAATTAAAATTAATTAAATTATGATTAAATCTTCATAATTGGACCGTCTTGGGCTGGAAATAAATTTGCCTTGAACTTCAAATTGCTTCTCGGTTTTGTTCTTCGAGCAATGTCTGCCGAGCCGATTTTCGCCCTTTGTGCGAATCTGTTGAAAATAGTCAAAATTAAACAAAATTAACTATAAAATTAATTAAAATTCATCATGTTCATATTTTTAGCACAATTTAATTATTTTATAATATTTAATTATTTTCCGACAAGAATTTACTCGAAACCACATGAATTTGGGTCAAAAAGGGCATGAAAAAGTATATAAATTTTCGTGTTTCCACACCCCCAAACTTAATTCATTGCTCGTCCTGAGTAATGCAAAAATTTGAAAAGAATTTTCTCGAAAACTCGTTCGAAAAACTCCTTCAGAACAACTTTCTTCTCAAAATTATGAATTGAATATACTTAGGCTCAAAGATAAGAAATTTGATAGTTATGCTACTTAAGCATTCATATCATTCAAATTACCTCCAACAATTATTATACTAGCAAAATTAGACTAAATGCTCTTTAATAAAGACATGTTACTCGCTACCAATTTGATTTTAATTCCTTATTCAAAAAGTAAACTACAACCATTAAGCTTAACTAATGCCTTTATATGTTGAACATAGCAATTTCTCTCCACTAATGTAGGTAACAATGGAATTTTGAATCAATAGGTCTTTAATCAGGTTGTAACGTGGCTGGGCTTAGGGGTAGGTAAAAGATAGACAACTTTTTGGCTTTAAAGCCCTAGACTCAGCTGAACTTTGAACCTTCGGAACTTCCATCCTTGATACGCAACTTATGCTCTTTCGATCACTTATTTCATTTTGAGTACATGCTTCTTCTTCTTTTTTTTTTTTTTGAAATTCAAGCTCAAACTCGAGCACTTGCTTCATATACTATAATTTTTCGAGCAATTGATACTTCTTTTCAACTCCCCCAAACTTATTTTCGAACGATCTTCTGAATAGTACTGAGTCTAGTGTTTGGGACAATTTTAGAAGTAATGAAGAGAAAATTGATGGCTAAATATTGCATAGGTCCGAATAAAATTAGGCCATATAGTCCCAAAATTGGGTTTCAAAGGATAATTTTATTAGGGTCAGCTTTGAAAGGCTCAATCGGTCCGAACAATAGTTGCCTAGATCATTTTCAACGTTCCATGCTTCCTAGGATTTCGCCTTAAGAAATTACTAAGTCAATTCTAAAGACTTAAGCTTTCATGCATGCCTAATTTTTCGTAGGGAACTAAAATTTTTATGGTACGAATTCACATGCTTTATCAAAAATACATTCATATCTTTATTAAGCTAACATAATAACTTATTGAAATAATAGAACATTATTAATACTGAAGTTTAGCGTAATTAACAAAATTTCAAATTATTGAACAAAAATATGTCCTAAATCATAACTAAAAGAAAATTTTATTCTGAGTAGAATCAATTTCAAATATTCGGTCCCCCCTACTTAAAGTGAACAATGTCTTCCTTGTTTAAAGTGAATAGATACTATACACTAGGTAGGATATTTAGAAAAGAGGAGGTGAGTCAAATTGACTGCTTAAGTACCAGGCTCTTTCTAAAATCCAATCCTAGACATGTATATATATATTGCCACACTTTAGCCTTTGTGACTTGTTCAAAGTTTATTCATGCTTCCTATCTCTAATTTTATTGTGCAAAAAATAAAAATTCCTAATTGACCTAATCCTAAGATACTTAAGAAAGAAATAAAAGTTCAAGTCCTCCCCTTTTTTTATTTGTTCCCCGATCCTTCAGAATTTGACTCATCCTTCGCTTCATTAGTATTATTCTTGCATGAATCGCCTTGCTCCTTCTTCGATGATGAAAGCCATGGTTCAAATATGAAATTTGGAAACTCAGGCACAAAAATAAATGGGTCATTATAAATCTTCTTGAGGGCACTCCTCATTGAGCCATCTCTTATTTTTGCATATCTCCGTGAGGCTTGTTGTCGCCATTGCATGTCTTTGCATCAAGTCCATCGATTAAATGATTCATCACGAAGATCTGGGCTAGGTAGTGGAGCTCTAAACATTGCGGGCTCGATATCAGGTTCAACTTCTGGATCCATTGATTCTGCCTCATGAGGGACGTCAGTTGATGGCTCTAGCGGTATTTCTATGGGATCATCTTCTGCTTCTTCGGGATCCTCGCTCTCTTCAATTCGTTGCTGAAGAATAGAATATCTGGCTACTCAGTAGAGGTCCCAATCGGTGATTGTGCCTTGACTATACTCTGTCTGCTTTACGTTCGTAAGGAGTTTTGCTTTTAAGCACAGGATTGTGATCGTAAAGGGGAAATAGGCAGGGCCAGACCGTCTAACGGCACAATTTTGCATTTCTCTCAGGATGATTTTGCCCACATCAATGGTCTTTCCGATTAAAATCGAGTATAATAGGACCATTCGCTCTAATGAAATTGTAGTCCCATACGAACTAGGCATAAGGCTGAAACGTATGAAATAAAACCATACCTTCGCTAGAGGTGTCAAATACTCTCTTCGACATGTGTGGATTCCTTGCTTTGACACAGCCCACTTGGAACCTGGAACTGTGAGTTCTTTGAGGATTTTTTGCAGATTTTCAGGCTTAATATTGCTCAACAGAGAGGAATATTCATCGTTGTCAAAATCAGGTAATTCAAAGAACTCATTAATAGCACTAGAATTTATTGGTACCTTGATTCCCCGTATTGGAACTTCAGTCAATTCGCTGGAAGTTAAGTTCGCGTAGAATTCACGAACTAATTCTTTATCCACACTTGGTCTCTTTTCACAAAACGACTCCCAATTGAGAGCTTCAGCAACTTGACGAATACGTGCCATAAAGTCCCCGTAGTTGCTTTCCTTCAATGTAAAGCCTTTCTCTGGATGCATCTGTTGATTTTTGAAGATACTTTCGTATCTTATTTTGGCTTCCTCACAGTGAAATTTGCTTTGTGTTTTGTCAATTTGAGCGGAGGCACGAGTTCTTTTACGAGTCATGATGGGCCTGAATATAAGATGGAAAGAATAAAAATTAGTTAAATAATTTAATTAATTAAAATTACTAATAATTCAATAAATTGAAAATTCAATAATTGAATAAAAATTAAAAATAAAATTTAATAGCAATTACTAATATTTCAATAAATTGAAATATTAAGTAATTGAAAAAAAAAATTTAAAAAATAAAATTTACTAACAATTATCAATATTTCAATAAGTTGAAAAAAATTAAATAATTGAATAAAAATTAAATTTTAAGAGAGAAAATTATTCTTACCACTTACCTTGTAGATTTTAAGAGCTCTAAAAAATATATATATACTAATGAATCAAAGGAGGGAAATTAAAAGAGGGATGGCTTAGGTTGGGGAGAGGGAGAATGTGTGCCTAAGTACACAAAGCAACAGGGTATAAGGGTGCAGGCAGGCCACGGCTTGTTGGCGTGGAGCGATGGTCTCCAGCAGGCGCATGAGTAGAAGCAGCAGCGTGATGGAGCTGCTGGGCTGGTTGGTGTGCAGCAAGCGCACGGGGCAGAGGCAGCACGTGAGGCACCAACCTGGGCCGAAGCTGATGGCGCGCAAGTGTGCTGGAGCAGCTTGGCGTGTGTAACATGTGCTGGAGCTGGAGCTGCTACTGCTAGCCGAATAGAGGCTTGGGGACTAGGGGCCTGCGGCAATTGGTGTTTTGGTGGAAGAGAAGTTGTGTAATGAGTGAATGGGGTGAATCAATGGTGCAATATATAGATGGAGGAGTATAAATTGGAATAAAACTCTTAGAATAATTAAAGCATTAAAAATAAGAGTCCCCTTCTAATTTTACTCAGATAAACAACAATTAATAATTAAATAAACATAACTAAATTATCAATTGTTATTTAATTATTAAGATAAATATGAAATAAAAATAACTCTAATCCTAAGCTAAATTGATAAAAGTTAATATATAAATTATAATAAATATAATTATATATTAAAGTTTATCAATAATTTATAAATATGAAATTAAATAAAAATGTTTATTTTAGATGCCTTTCTTAAAAATATTTACAAAAAAAGGCACCTAGTTTTTATTATTTACGAGAATAGCAACCAAATTTTGAAAATAATTCAATTAAGTCCTTAAACTTAATGAAAATTTGAAATTGAGTTGCAATTTAAGACTTGGGCCAAAATTGACATTTTTATTTGGAAAACTAAAAATTTATTTTGCTATTTAGGGGCTAATTCCATGGAAAATTATGCAAAAATCAATTCCCATGAAAGATTGGAGGGGTCACAAGCGGTCCCGCTTAAGTTCCAATCTTCTAGACAGAATTTATTTGAGCATAATAAACCCGGAAATATTCCCTAAATATTTTATTGAAAGCATTAAAAACTAAAGATTAGATAAACTGAACGAGATTTTATCCCGTTCAGGGTTTTCTCCATAATAATGTTTCACACGCTGAGCATTGACTTGAAAATTACCTCTCTTACCTTGGAGTTCAATAACTCCGTATGGATAGACACGATGGATCGTAAATGGACCGGACCAACGTGACTTTAACTTACCTGGAAAGAACTTCAGTCTAGAATTAAATAACAAGACTTGCTGACCTGCTTCAAACTCTCGAGCTCGGATATGCTTGTCATGCCATTTTTTGAGTCTTTCTTTGAGTAACTTGGCATTTTTGTATGAGAACATTCAAAATTCCTCTAGCTCGTTGAGTTGGAGTATTCGTTTCTCTTTAGCAAGTTTGAGATCCAAATTGAGTTGTCGAAGAGCCCAGTAAGCTCTATGCTCTAATTCCAGAGGTAGATGGCATGCTTTCCCAAAGACCAACCGATAGGGTGACATTCCTAAAGGTGTCTTGTATGCCGTTCTGTAAGCCCATAAAGCATCATCTAGTCTCTTGGACCAATCTCGTCAGTTCGGGCAAACTACCTTCTCAAGTATGCCTTTAATCTCCTTATTTGCTAGTTCAGCTTGCCCATTTGTCTGCGGATGGTGAGCTATGGCAACCTTGTGTTTCACTCCATGCTTATCTAGCAACCATTTTAACCACTTGTTCACAAAGTGGGTCCCTTCATTGCTGATAATAGCTCTTAGGATTCCGAACCTTGTGAACACATGTTTCTGCAAAAACTTTATCACAACTTTAGCATCGTTTGTCGGATAAGCTTCAGCCTCAACCCATTTGGACACATAATCTACTGATACCAATATATACTTGTGACCAAAAGACGGAGGAAAGGGGCCAAGGAAATCAATACCCTACACATCGAACAATTCTACCTCAATGATATTTGATCGAGGCATCTCATCTCTATTGGATACGTTTCCAACCCTCTGACATCGATCACAACTCTTTACGTAAGCATATGCATCCTTGAATAGTGTTGGCCAAAAGAATCCAACTTGTAATACTTTGGCCGCTATACGAGTACCTCAAAAGTGTCCTCCACTTAAAGCTGAATGACAGTGGTATAAAATTTTCGGTATTTCATCCTCTGTCACACATCTTCTAATCATCTAATCTGCACACTTTTTGAACAAATATGGCTCTTCCCAAAAATAATACTTCACATCGTGAAGAAACTTTTTTCTTTGCTGATATGTTTTATCAATTGGCATCAAACCACAAGCTAAATAGTTAGCAAAATTAGCAAACCAAGAAGTATTATGGACATGAGTTACCTTCTGTATGTGTTCATCTGGAAATGTCTCATGGATCGATAAAAGTGGAGAATTTTCCTCTTGCGGCTCCAATCTGGATAGGTGATCTGCTACCTGGTTCTCTACTCCTCTTCGATCTTGAATTTCTAGATCGAACTCTTGGAGTAGAAGCACCCACCGGATTAATCTCGGCTTAGCATCTTTCTTGGCTAATAAGTACTTAATCGCGGAGTGGTCCGTATAGACAATCACTTTGGTACCTACAAGATAAGATCGAAACTTGTCAAAAGCAAAAACAATAGCAAGTAACTCTTTTTCTGTTACTGTATAGTTCAGTTGGGCTCTGGTTAGAGTTCTGCTTACGTAGTAGATAGGATAAAAAACTTTGTTCCTTCGCTGGCCCATGATAGCTCCAATGGCAAAGTCACTTGCGTCACACATCAATATGAATGGCGAATCCCAGTCTGGTGTGACGATTATGGGTGCCATGACTAATCGACTCTTCAGATCGTTGACAGCCTTTAAGCATTCCTCATCAAACTTGAATATCGAGTCCTTCTGCAACAACTTGCATAAGGGTTTTGCCATTTTGGAGAAGTCCTTGATAAACCTTCGATAAAAATCGGCGCGGCCCAAAAAGCTCCTAACACCTTTTACAGATGTTGGAGGTGGGAGTTTTTTGATAACGTCTACTTTCGCTTTGTCCACCTCGATCCCATTGCTCGTTATCTGATGGCCTAGAACAATTCCGTCTCGTACCATGAAATAGCATTTTTCCCAATTGAGTACAAGATTCGTCTCTTCGCATCGCCTTAACACCTGCGCTAGATTGGCTAAGCAATCCTCGTAAGTATCTCCAAATACTGAGAAATCACCCATGAAAACTTCCAAGTATTTCTCAACCATGTCAGTAAAAATAAACATCATACATCTTTGAAATGTAGCAGGTGCATTGCATAAACCAAATGGCATGCGTCTAAATGCAAATGTACCGTACGGGTAGGTGAATGTTATTTTGTGTTGATCTTCCTGTTACAAGAATCGATTATACCACGAGTATCCGCAAGAAAAAAAAGAGTAATCTCGCCCCGCAAGTCTATCCAAAGATTCGGTCCAAGAACGGTAAAGGAAAGTGATCTTTCCTAGTCACCTTGTTTAGCTTCCAGTAATCGATACAAATTCTCCATCCTGTAACTGTCCTCATTAGTATCAACTCATTGTTCTCGTTCTCCACGACCGTGATACCTCATTTCTTCGGCACGCACTGGACTGGACTCACCCATGAACTATCTGAGATGGGGTAAATTATACCCGCATCCAACCATTTGATGATTTCCTTTTTCACAATATCTTTTATGATTGGGTTCAGTCTCCTTTGTCTATCAATCGTTCCTCTCTCGCCATCTTCTAATATGATCTTGTGCATGCATACAGATGGACCAATACCGCGAATGTCAGCTATAGTCCATCCGGTAGCCTTCTTGAATTGTTTCAAGACTATGATAATTTTCTGTTCTTGTTCAGTAGTTAATTCGGCTGAAACAATCACAGGCAGAGTAGAGGCGTTACCTAAATAAATATATTTTAAGTGTGAAGGTAATACCTTGAGTTCTAACTTAGGTGGTTCCTCGATTGATGCTTTTGGCTGCATGTAATCTCTTTTCTATAATTCCAAAGATTCAAAACGAGTTTGCGATCAAATCCCTTTTGATTAGCTTCGAGCGAAGCTAAGTATTCGTCTTCCTCTTCCTTATTTGGGGGATCCGATGTCAAAATTCTTTCCAATGGGTCATCAATACTGTTAAGTTCCTTCTCTACTATTAATTCCTCTAAATCGGCTACTGCAGAACAATCATCCATAGTGTCAGGAAATCGCATTGACTTAAAAACATTAAATGTTACCTGATCATCCTGAACACTCATAGTCAGCTCGCCCTTCTGCACATCAATAAGAGTCCTTCAAGTTGCTAGGAATGGTCTTCCTAGGATAATTGGCACTTCTTTGTCTGCTTCAAAATCTAGAATTACAAAGTCAGCAGGGAAGATGAACTTATCTACGCGTACCAATACGTCCTTGATTTTTCCTTCTGGATGTGCTAAGGAACGATCTGCTAGTTGAAGTGTAACCGTAGTTGGTCTAACTTCTCCTATCCCCAACTTCCTAAATATTGACATAGGCATCAAGTTAATGCTTGCACCTAAGTCACATAATGCTTTATCACAATATGTTGATCCAATATTGCATGGTATGGTGAAACATCCAAGATCCTTCAATTTTGGGGGTAATTTGTTTTGAAGATATGCACTGCATTCCTTCGTCAGAGCTACCGTCTCAAATTCTCCAAGTCTTCGTTTCTTAGACAGGAATCTTTCATGAACTTCACGCGGTTCGGCATTTGCTCAAGTGCTTCGACCAATGGGATGTTTATGTGAAGTTGCTTGAGTACATCTAGGAACTTCTTGAATTGAATTTCTTGCTTCGGCTTCTGAAGTCTTTGAGGGTAGGGTGGCAGTGGTTTCAGTACTGGAACTGGTTTTGGTTGATTCGTCTTTGGCAGTAATTTTGCATCTAACGACGTTGTTGGGAGATCAGAATTAACTGGTCCTGCGGTTACTTTGATGGGTCTTGCAGATTTTGGTTCTGGTGAAACTGGTGTGTCAACACTTGGTTGAGCTTCTTCTCGAGCATCAGCTTGCTCCTGTTCAACTTCGACAGTGTTGGGCTTTACTATATTTTTGCTCCTCAATTGCAGCACTTTGTAGTGTTCTTTCCCTGGATTTCACATATTTTCCTTGTCACTAGGTAAAGAACCTTGTGGTCGGTTCCTAAGTTCAGTTGCAAGCTGGCCCACTTGATTCTCCAAATTCTTCAATATAGCTGCTTGGCTCTGGATTAAAGCATCATTCTTTACTAGGTATGTCTTTAGCAAACTTTCTAGGCTACTGGATGCTTCAGCTTGAACTGGTTTCTGGACTTGTTGCGAAAAATTAGGCGGCTGGGTCGGTCTGGGTTGGGTGTAACTGGTTCCAACCCCTTGGTTACTCCAGGAAACATTCGGGTGGTTTCTCCACGACGGGTTATAAAAGTTGGATTGCAGCCCTTGCCTTCCTCGATTTTGGTTCTAATTGCCCATGTAGTACACAGATTCAGGGTTCGACGGACATTCTTCGAACAAATGTCCCTCCCCACAATAAACACAGGCTATATTCTCAAATTGATTAGTCGGCTGTGCTGCAAAACTATTAGACCCATTAGCAGTAAGATTTTTAGGCATTGAGGATATCGTTGATACCTGATATACGAGTGAAGTAAGGGCGTCTACTTCATGAATTCCAGCAACTCGTCTTCCTAACGCTGCTCGGTTGGTTGGCCACTGATAATTATTGTTGGCAATCCTCTCAATAATTTCGTAAGCCTCGTTATAAGACTTAGAAAAGAGAGCACCATTAGCAGAGGCGTCCACTACCATCCTTGTGTGAGCATTAAGACCATTATAGAATGTATCAAGTTGAATGCAATGAGGGATTCCGTGATGAGGGCATTTTCGTAATAAATCTTTAAATCTTTCCCATGCCTAATACAAGGACTCATCATCCAATTGGTGGAAAGCAGTTATCTCGTTCCTCAGTTTAGCATTCTTGCTTGGCGGAAAATACTTCATGAGGAATCTCTCGGCTAACTCTTGCCATGTAGAAATAGGGTTTGATGGTAATGAATTTAACTAGGCACGAGCTCTGTCCCTTAATGAATATGGGAACAACTACAATCTTAAGGCATCTTCGGGTACTCCGGCTAACTTGAAAGAATCGCTCACTTCCATGAATAGTCTTAAGTGAAGATGAGGATCTTCAGTAGGCATCCCGCTGAATTGGCCCACTGTCTGAAGCATCTGGAACATGACTGGCTTCAGCTCAAATTGTTGTGCCTCAATTTCGAGTCTCCTAATACTCGAATTAAGATCGTTAAATACTGGCACGGTATATTGTCTTAAGGCTCTATCCCTATCATCAGCAATAAGGATAGGATTCTGAGTAGGGTTTGCTCCGTTTCCTTGGTTTATATTCTCGAGATTGATTCCTTCGGTCCTTCTCTGGTTTGCTTGTCTTCTTCGTTGACGAAAGGTTCGTTCTATTTCAGGGTCCACAGGGAGTAAGTCAATAATATGGTCAATACTCATAAACATCTGAAATATTCACAGAAAAATTAATTAAGTTAAAATTTAAACAGGAAAATAAATAAACCAAAATGTAAAATAGATTCACAAATAATGACTTTGAAAAACAGTCCCCGGCAACGGCGCCAAAAACTTGGAACGGTGGAAATGTGCAAGTGTACACAATCGTAACAAGTAATAAAGTGACAAGTAAATGTCGAGTTATCGTACCCACAGGGACTGTAAAAGAATTATTTATGAAAATGATTTCAAACACTTTGGTGACGGAAAAATAATTGGTTTTGAGAAATATTTAAAACTAAAGAGAAAAATAAAGTAAAATAAAACAAAACAAAGTTTTAGTGCACGATTTCAAAAACTGATTTTAATCAAGATGATATAATTGTGTTGGATTAATCACATTTCTTACCTTAGAATTATTAAACTTGTGTTTTTACTTGTCAAAACATGGCAACTCGGTAATTTGCTAACTTATGAACATACTTACAAATAAAAATCCATTCATCTCTTGTACATATTTCTATGCAAATTCGAACGATTAAACAGACTTCTACTAGTAAACATGTTATTGCACATACATACTTATTAAATTAAACAATCTCTCGCATATTCCTATGTCGATGCAAACGATTAATTCAACCTAACAAGCATATAAAAGATCATTTAAAGTAACAAAGTATTTTTACCTTGAAACAATTTAATCACAAAAATCCTGCAAGTTATGCAAGGCATATGTATCGTCAAATACAATGCTAATTTAATCTTCAACTACCTTAGAAGAATTAAACATGCACAGATTAAGTATTGTCCATTAATTACAATTTCAATACGTTTAAATAATTAATTCATCAGCTATCTAAACAATTATAATGCCAGATAACTTAGCATAATTTTACCTAATCAAACATTTCACCGAGGCCTTTAACAGCATAAACACAATCTTAATAATCTAAGAGGGCGAAATGAAATCAAACCAACACGAATTAAATTCAAGCTAAATTGATAAAATTTAACATTTCAAAAGCATGAATATTCATAAGCATGTTTGTCAAAACAACAACAAATAATTTAAAGAGATAGGAAACAAGAAACAAATCCAGTGGCTCTCCGTGGCTTGTCTGATTGATCCCTTCTTCATTCTTCATTGTCCTCGGCTATCAAAGGGGATTATGAACACTTCAATTGCTGCTTCAAATGGCTGGAAAAAAACCTCTTTTCCCAGAGGAGAAATCGGCACAAGAACAACAAGAAAGGGAAAGGGAAAATGGGGAATTGAGAGAAAATGAGAGAGGAGAATGTGAAGGCTTGAGGTGTGATTTGAATGAGCAGCTAGGGGCTGTATTTATAGGTGCTTAAGGCTGCTAAAAGTATCAATTACCAGCAGCAAAAGAGGCTCCCTTGGCCGACCATCCCATGTGGCAAAGTTGAATGTTTCAACTTTGCTAAATATAGCATGGGGCAATCTAAAAAGCCATGAATTTTGGAGGGGTTTGAATGAGATTTTGAAGGATCTTCAAAGACTCCTTTGCAAGCTGAATTAATCAGCTAATAAGCTGATTTGGGCCTTCATTGTGGATGGTTTAGGCTACCCAATTGATGGCTGGTTCGGTTCAATCGTTTCGGTTCAACTGATGCGGTTCAACTGGGCCCCTTTTCCATAATTAATTAAAAATAATTTATTTAGCCCAAATTAAATTGGGAATAAATTAAAATTAATTAAATTATGATTAAATCTTCATAATTGGACCATCTTGGGCTGGAAATAAATTTTCCTTGAACTTAAAATTGCTTCTCGGTTTTGTTCTTCGAGCAGTGTCTGCCGAGCCGATTTTCGCCCTTTGTGCGAATCTGTTGAAAATAGTCAAAATTCAACAAAATTAACTATAAAATTAATTAAAATTCATCATGTTCATATTTTTAGCACAATTTAATTATTTTATAATATGTAATTATTTTTTGACAAGAATTTACTCGGAACCACATGAATTTGGGTCAAAAAGGGCATGAAAAAGTATATAAATTTTCGTGTTTCCAGGCCCACACGGCCTGGCCCAAAATTCCACACACCTGTGTGGGCCCTGATGCCCGTGTGGCCTACACGACTTAATAGGTCAAGCCTGTGTGTCACACACGGCCTTGCCTTGCTATCACACAACCGTGTCACTTGCGCACAGCCTGGCTCGTCGATCACACGGCCGCGTTGTGGCTCACTGTCTTGCACTCGGCAGTGTGGCGTCGACAGAAACATTTTTGGATTTTGTCGATTCTCATTTTCTATGTTTCTGGGTACACACCTGGTTTTGATTGAAGCTAAGACAAACTCCGAGCCTTCTCGAACCTATATTTGCCCAAAACTACTTAGTTAAACACTTAATCTTCGAATTAAAACCAACCCAAACGAATTACTCAGTAAATGAGCGGCTGAAACTTACCATTAATGCTTCAAATTCGGTTTGCTAATGAAGCGGTACGAGAAGAGTCTTGTTCACATAGGTATGATACTACCAAGACATCAGAATAAATAACTCCAATCAAAACTTAGCATCATAACTCACAACCCACTAGAACTACTTACCGAAGTTACTCAAAGAAATGCCACAGATGGGGGAGGGAGTACGATTGCCGTCCAAAACGGAAGCAAAAAGAAGAGTGAAGAAAAAGGAGATTTCGGCTGGGGAAAGAGAAGAATGAACAGCAAAATTTTCCTTTGGGAGGGGAGAGGAAGATTGAAATTTTCAAAAAGGTTGCCAGGAAAAATTGGACTCACCCCACATCCCTTAATTCCCTCAACTTCCACTCCCACAATCCCGCACTACACATCTACTACTCAGTATCCCTGATCTGCACAACTCTAGCCGAAACTAGGAGCAAAAATACAACCCTTGCCATCCTAGAGAATCGAACCCAAGACCTCCTTCACACCAGCACTCCACTTATCCACCAGACTAGCAGGCCCATTCTGATATAATTTTACCAACATCTAAACTTAAGCCTACTGACTAGAGACTGAGCTTTGTTCATAAAAATACCAAGACTTGCCCCAAGATGTGGCTTGAACTTGGGACCTCACATGCACACCCTGAACACATAACCACTAAAGCAGACAGCCAGTTGTGTCAATGAGTTACAGAAACATATACAGATATTTTGTGGTCCAAAATTACATAAGCCAAAATTAAAGAAATTTGGGGCATTACAATAATGAAATTGGAATAAATGATCTTCAGATTGATTTAATACAATGATCGGATTATGCAAATATATATTGAGAGTCTATTATATAAGCCTAGGGGACCAATAAGGAAATGTGACAAAACAATGAATGTTATACCACCCCAAACCCGGCCCATGCGTTATGATCGGATCTGACATGTCACATGAGAAAAACATGTTAAAACCTTTTTATTTGAACTAAAATAGGTATTATTTCATTATAATCAAGAAAACAAGTTTGGTTTGAAATATTTGATAAAATACTACTAACCTAGAAGGTTTGATTGATAAATCGATAATTTGAACTAGATATCTTATAAACTATGACTTTTGAAAATATTGTTGATAAATTGAGAGAAAATTTCCGAGTTAAAATATTTGTAAAAGTTTGTTATGAAATCCATTTGTTAATCTATTTTAGAAAATCTTTATTTAAGTTTTTAGAAAAATTTCCATTTAAAGCAATTTAAACAAAATAATAAGTACGTCAAACATAAAGCAAAAATAAAATATTCTAGAGGCCTTATTACAACATAAAAACCCAATATAGTAAAAGTAATTAAGTGAACGGAAATAAAAATCTAAAGTTCAAAATAAAACACCATTCTGAATTATGGCCTCCACCGAGTCATCCATGGCCCAAATCTACGTTACTGAGCATTACCTGCAAGCGTTAAGGAAAAGGGATGAGTTACTAGAACTCAGTGCATAATCCCCTTACCGTTGTCCATTAGGCTTGAACCCGTTTAGCAATATATTGGGCCTAAGCACATTTACATAACAATGTATAAATGAAATAAATGTATGTAGCCCAACCTATCCTAGCAATCCATCCGCTACACACCACCCGTACCCTCCCATCACACCTGTGGGGATCAAGTCAACCCACCCCACCAAACACTCCAATCGCAGGTAAGTTGCCATTTATAATATATTTTGATTGTGGCCAAGCCACCGGAATCATAGTGAAACATAATAACAAACATTTTTGTGGCAATGCCACCGGGCTACACTTCTCTTCAACATTTTTCCCATCCCATGCGAAATTATGTAAATGCAACATACATAATAAAGCATAATAATTACAAATATAAACAACAATCATTAATCCATAGATTTGTTACGATAAATCGGCCCATTATATAACTTTGTAATTCGGCCCACTAAGGCAATCTATCAAATTGGCCCATAGGGGCATTTTGGTAATTCGGCCCATAAGGGCATTTTCGTAACTCTGCCCATAAGGGTATTTTTGTAATTTTAATAATTTTAATAATGATTTTGAAAAATCATTAATAAATAATGTACTTTAAGAAAATTTCTCGTTTTATGCCAATTTTACGATCTTTAGTCGTATAATAATCACAATCTACTATCAAGCATGTTACCGAATCATGAATCCACGGGATTACGGTGTGAGATTACACACCTGATTATGGTAAGTATTAAACTCTCTTGATCGTTGGCACCTATGACAACATAATACTCGATTAATCTAATGAACGAGATTTTTATTAATCTAAATTTATACCAAGCGATCTATTGAAACGCTTACCCGATATCATGAACGACCACGATTTGCCTATTCTCACCGGATGATGGTCCACAACCCGGTGGAAAATCTCGAACTGCCGATACCGTTCTACACTTGAACTTAGGAGTAGGAATAGCAAATCCACTCATTTTATGTTCTCCAATCGCTTTTCCTTTCAACACGGTTCCACTTACCTCCATTGGAAAACGTCTTAATCAAAACGTCTAAGGAAAAGGGTTCGGCTTACCACTATTTCTGTAGAATCAACAAGAAAATATCAACGATTGATAGAGTCCCTAGGACATACGTGAATACAAAATCATCAATCCATTTTAGCGGAATAACCAAGTATTAAGATACTGAACCTTGAAGAAATCCCTTACCTTGACAATAATAGATCCACTTCTATCCTTTGTGCGCAAGACTAGAAATGATTCGGCTAAGATGTGGTGTTCGGCCAATCCATTAGAATACTACAAATAGAAGATTATCAAAATATGAGGGAGTGTGGGAAAACACCATTTTGGTTTAGAAACAAGATGAAACAACCGAATGATGGGGAATACTCATTCGGCTAGAGAGAATAGAGAATAAAAAGATTAGAATAACGTCGCTTACCCAATTTAATCAAGAAAGAAATGTCCAACTTGCAAAATAGAGAAGAAAAGATGATAAAGATTCGGCTATGAAAATATGGATTAAAGAAGAAGGAAGAAAGGAGGGTTGAAGATTTTGGTGAAAAAGAAAGAAAGGAGGGAGAAAGGGTACTAACTAGTTTCGGTTATCAAAAGAGAAAATGAGTAAAAATATGGGACAAAGTGGCTAGATGGTTTTGGAAAAACAAAGAAAAGAAAATGCTCACTTTTGGCTTTGGAGTTTTCGACAAAGAGGGAAGAAATTAGAAATAAGAAAAAGTCACCAAAATGCTAAGGAGAAAAATAACCTCTCATGCACCAAAATTTTGCCAAAATGACCAAAGAGAAAAGAGAAATCCGGCTCTCACTATTCCCTAACCAAAACCGTGCATCATTTTTGCCTAAAGGAAGGATGTTGACCAAAATTCTTTCCAAAACATCTTCCACGCTTTAAGCCAACATGTTCCTTACTCTTTCCTTTTTTTTTCTTCTTTCCTTCCACTCATCCTTACCATATTTCCTTAGCCATCTTTCCTTAAATAAAAAGTCTCCCTTACCAAAAATACTATCATGGCTAACACTTAGGGAAGGAACACAAAAATAAATCCCAAAATTTGCACTAGGTGGGATTCGAACTCCACCCCTCAAGTCCGTGCATGCAACGCCACACCACTCCTCTACTAGCTTCACTTATGCTAGAAAAATGCACACTTATTTCCTTAAGCCTTGATGCCACTTGCCTTCTCTCCTTAAAGTGCTTAAACACAAAAATTTTACTAAGGCCCAATTCAACCCTGAGCCTTCTTAGGACCCCTAAACATACACAATTAATATTTAACTAACCTATCGCATGCTATAATGCAACACATAAAATTCTGAATTTCAGGATGTTACAATTCTACCCCCTTAAAGAAAATTTCGGCCTTGAAATTTACCTGATTAAAAGAGATGAGGATATTGCTGCCGAATCGCATCCTCAGGCTCCGATGTAGCTTCCTCTGACCCGTGATTACGCCATAATACTTTGACTAACGATACTGACTTCCTTCTCATCACCTTAACACCTCGATATAAATTCTGTACTAGCTCCTCTTCAAAAGACATGTCTGGTCTTAACTCAACTTCCTCCACTGGTACAACATGAGACAGATCCAAATGATAACGCCTTAACATCGATGCATGGAATACACTATGTATCTGACCCAACTCCGGAGGTAACTCAAGTTGATAAGCTACTGGCCCAACACGCTTCAGTACACGGTAAGGTCCGATGAACCTAGGGCTCAACTTGATTTTCTGCCCAAATCTAAAGATCTTCTTCCAAGGTGAGACCTTCAAAAAGACCTGATCACCCACCGCAAATTCTATATCCTTACGCTTCAGATCCGCGCACGATTTCTCTCTGTCTAAAGCTTCTTTTAACCGAGCCCGAATTACCTTAACTTTCTCTTTCATCTCCAAAATCAACTCAGGACCCAATAATTGACGCTCACCCAGCTCAGTCCAGCAAGTAGGAGTACGACACCTACGACCATACAACGCCTCGTAGGGTGCCATCTGGATGCTGGATTGATAGTTGTTGTTGTATGCAAACTCTGCCAACGGTAGGAAATCCTCCCAGCTACCCCTGAAGTCGATCACACAGCCCCTTAACATGTCTTCCAGAATCTGGATTACTCTCTCTGACTGACCATCTGTCTGAGGATGAAGTGCCGTGCTGAAATTTAACCTTGTTTCCAAAGCTTCATGTAAAGCCTTCCAAAACCGTGATGTAAACCTAGGATCCTTGTCTGATATGATAGACATTGGTACCCCATGTAGCCTCATAATCTCTGCTACATACAACTTGGCCAACTTCTGCAATGAATAATCCATACGAATAGGTAGGAAATGAGCAGTCTTTGTCAATCGATCCACTATTACCCATATAGAATCTTTCTTAGTAGGCGTTAAGGGTAACCCACTAACAAAGTCCATCGTTATCTTTTCCCATTTCCATAATGGAATTTTCACTGGTTGCAACAACCCTGACAGCAATTGATGTTCCGCCTTCACCTGCTGACCTGTTAAGCACTTACTCACGAAATCAGTAACCTCCCGTTTCAACCCTGGCCACCAATACTGCTCACGGAGGTCTCGGTACATCTTATTTCCCCCGGTACATCTTATTTCCCCCGGGGTGCATAGCGTATGAACTACTATGCAGCTCCCACAGAATCATTTGTCTCAATTCTGAATCCTTGGGCATACAAACTCTTCCGCGGAAACACAATGCTCCATCACTATTCAATCCAAAATCCCCTATCTCACTACCTTCCACTTGCTGAAGTCGAGAACCAAATGCTTCATCTATCAACTGCTTTTCTTTAATCTGATTTACCCAAGCAGGCTTCACTTGTAGTTCAGCTAACAAACTACCATCTTCATAAAAGCCAAAATGAGCGAACATCGCTCTCAAATCTGATATCACCTTACGACTCAACGCATCAGCCACTACGTTAGCTTTTCCTGGATGATACTCGATTGAGAAGTCATAATTTTTCAACAGTTCTATCCACCTCCGCTGTCTTAAGTTCAACTCCTTCTGGGTAAGGAGGTACTTCAGACTCTTATGATCCGTATAGATAATCAACTTCTCACCGTATAGATAGTGTCTCCAAATCTTCAGAGCAAACACCACTGCAGCTAACTCCAAGTCATACATGGGATAGTTCACCTCATGCGGCCTTAATTGACGAGATACATAAGCCACCACCTTCCCCCTTGCATCAACACACATCTCAAGCCCATGTGTGACGCATCACAATACTTACCAGCCTCAGGTTGAATCAATAATGGTGCTTCCGTCAAAATCTTTTTCAATTTCTCAAAACTCTCGTGCTACTGATCTGACCACACAAACGGTACTCCCTTACACAACAGCTTAGTTAGGGGTACAGCAATCAATGAAAACCCCTCAACGAATCGCCTGTAATACCTAGCCAAGCCTAAAAAACTTTGAATTTCTGCCATTGACTTCGGTGGTTTCCAATCCAAAACAGCCTTGACTTTTCGGGGATCAACTCTAATTCCTTCGGCAGACACAACATGCCCCAAAAAGTCACTTCCCTCAGCCAAAATTCACACTTAGTGAATTTGGCAGACAGTTGCTTCTCCCTAAGTATCTGCAATAAAACTTGTAGATGCGAATCATGCTCTTCTTCAGTCTTTAAGTACACCAAGATGTCATCTATGAACACAACCACAAACCGGTCTAGACAGGGTTGGAAGACCCGATTCATCATGTCCATAAATGCATCTGGTGCATTTGTAAACTCGAATGGCATCACCAAGAACTCGTAATGCCCATAACGAGTTCGGAACGCAGTCTTATGAATATTCGCCTCCTTGACCTTAAGCTAATGATAACCCGATCTCAAATCTATCTTCGAGAAGACCGAAGCTCCTCGCAGTTGATCGAACAGATCATAGATTCTCGGCAACGGATACTTGTTCTTGATCGTCAACTTATTCAATTGCCTATAATCGATGCATATATGTATCGACCCATCCTTCTTCTTAATGAATAAAACCGACGCACTTGGTCGAATGAATCCACGATCTAATAACTCCTGAATTTGGGCTTTAAGCTCCGCTAACTCCTTCAGTTCCATTCTATAAAGAGCAACGGACACCGGAGCCGTTCCTGGCAACAACTCAATGCCAAGCTCTACTTTCCGATCTGGAGGCAATCCTGGAAGCTCCTTGGGAAAGAGTCTGAAAACACTTTCACCGTTTTAACGCCATCTACCGACAACTCTTTGGCATCCAAAGTACTGATGAAGGCTAAGAACGCTCCACACCCCTTTCGCACCAACTTTTCTGCCTTTAAAGCAGATACCACATTAGACAGGTAGTTTCTTCTTTCACCTATCATCATCACTTCCTTATCCTCTGAAGTTCTTAGTATCATCTGCTTTGTAGCACAGTCCAAGTTCGCACGATTTTTCACCAGCCAATCTATGCCCAAAATAAGGTCGAATTCACCGAATGGTAGTTCCATCAAATCCGACAGAAATATTTCCCCCTGAACTTCTAAGGGCACATCATTAAATAACTTATTTACTACCACCAACTGTCCTAAAAGGCTAATCACAGCTGTTTTCTAGCACTAATCTCAGATCTAATGTTCAATGTTCCAAACGCAGCACAAGCAACGTACGAATGGGTGGATCCAATATCTATCAAAGCAGTAACAGGTACATCAGCTATGAAAAATGTACCAGTTATGACATCAGGTTCATCACCATCCTCTCGACATCTGACCGCGTAAACCAAACCTGGCTGTCTTGCCTCTGCATTACCCCTAATATCGGTACCTCTACCCGGTGCACCCTGACCTCGTCCTACGCCATTACCACCTCGACCTGGCCCACGGCCTCTGGGTTGCTGTTGAGCGCCTCTAGCTGGCTGCGCATCATTGTTACGAATAACCTGAGTCTGAGCAGGCTGTCGAGGGCAATATCTAAGTCGATGGTCCTTGGAACTACATTTGAACCAACCACAGGTTCTCTTCCAGCATTCATCCAAGTAGAGTTTCCCACAATCCGCATAGGGTTATAACTGATTGGTAGCAGCTTGTATTCTCACTCGAGCTGGCTCCTCATTCCTGGGTCTCTTCTGAAAACCTCTGGCAGGACCTGAGTACCCAAAGTCTCTCTTACTCCTGCCCCTATCCTTGTCTCGGTTTTACGGCTCTGAGTGTTTAACCTCTTCAGCTATCTTGGCTTTCTCCACCAACGTGGCAAAATTCCTCTCTTTCTGTGGGGTATCAGTACCCAAACTCATCACGCAACCCATCCTCAAAACGCACACAATGTTCGTAGTCAGTCAGCACTATTCCCCGGGCATGCTGACTTAGACGCAGAAATATCGCCTCCTATGCTGCCACAGATTTACCTCCTTGGACCAGATTCAGGAATTCCTTCCTTGGGGCACCCACATAGCTAGCCCCGACATATTTTTCTTGAAATACAATTTTAAAGAATTCCCAGGTAATACGATCAGCTTGTGTGCCTTCCCGGACATTGAGCCACCACTGATATGCCTCGTCTCTTAGTAAAGACACCACTCCTTTCAGTTTTTGCTCAGCGGTGCAATCCAAATCGTCCATGATCCGCTCCACTGCCTCAAGCTAGTACCCCGCTACATTTGGGGCTACACCCGAGATACCCCTAAAAACCTCAACTCCATTCGATTTGAGTCGCTCCGATATTGACCCACGAGCTGTTGACCCAGTTCTTGCCCCAGCAACCCTTTCCAAAACTTGCAACATTTCTTGGGACAGAGCGTCGTCCTCCCTCATATGACCATGTGACCCAGCTTCATTCATAGTTGACGCAGGTGCGTCCATTTTTGGCATATATCCCGATGCCTCAGATACAACTCTAGCGCCATGGCCTCTACCACGGCCACGTCTACCTCGTCCACGTCCTCTAGCGCTCATATTTGCTAATTCGATTTAATCTGATTAAGAGTCTTATGAATCAGTATTCTATTTCAGTGTTTATTAAACAATATTTTATGAAGTATATGAAGTAAAGTTATTTTCGTAAAACGCATTCTATAGTCTCAATCTCTATAGTTTCAGCTCCTAAAACTAAAAGTTCTAGAGTATTTATACAGTCATACCACAAAAATCATAATCTTAAAATGATAACATATACTTACTTGACTTGGTGCCGGATACCCGTGGTGCTATACTTCCTTTAAAACATGCATTTATAATTTAAAATTCAAACAGCTTTGGAAAATGTTTTTGATCCCATACCACAGTCGATTTTGCAATCGGGCTCTGATACCATAAAATGTAACACCCCAAACTCAGCCCATGCGTTATGACCGGATCTAACATGTCACATGAGAAAAACATGTTAAAACCTTTTTATTCGAACTAAAATAGGTATTATTTCATTATAATCAAGAAAATAAGTTTGATTTGAAATATTTGATAAAGTACTACTAGCCTAGAAGGTTTGATTGATAAATCGATAATTTGAACTAGAGATCTTAATAAACTATGACTTTTGGAAATATTGTTGACAAATTGAGAGAAAATTTCTGAGTTAAAATATTTGTAAAAGTTTGTTATGAAATCCATTTGTTAACTATTTTGGAAAATCTTTATTTAAATTTTTAGAAAAATTTCCATTTAAAGCAATTTAAGCAAAATAATAAGTACGTCAAACATAAAGCAAAAATAAAATATTCTAGAGGTCTTATTACAACATAAAAACCCAATATAGTAAAAGTAATTAAGTGAACGGAAATAAAAATCTAAAGTTCAAAATAAAACACCATTTCTGAAGTATGGCCTCCACCGAGTCATCCATGGCCCAAATCCACGTTACTGAGCATTACCTACAAGGGTTAAGGAAAATGGGTGAGTTACTAGAACTCAGTGCATAATCCCCTTACCGTTGTCCACTGGGCTTGAACCCGTATAGCAATATCTTGGGCCTAAGCCCATTTCCATAACAATGTATAAATGAAATAAATGTATGCAACTCAACCCATCCTAGCAATCCATCCGCTACACACCACCCGTACCATCCCATCACACATGTAGGGAACAAATCAACCCACCTCGCCAAACACACCAATCGCAGGCAAGTTGCCATTTATAATGTATTTTAATTATGGCCAAGCCATCAGAATCATAGTGATCAATGATTGGATAGATCGAGCAATTTAATCCCTATAAATAATATCGGTTAATCATCACCATCTTAACGAATAAAGAATGATTTATAGAATCCTTGAAGAACACTTACCTTAAAGATTTTAGAACTGATTTCTAGCGATTATATGATGACTTTGGAAAAATCCAAGTTTCGGCCTTCCACTATATCTCTACGAGGAAGAAAATGATTTCGAATGAGAGAAAGTAAGGTGATGGTCTCGGTCAAAATGACCATCCAAAAACCAAAGTATGGATTCGATCATAAGAGAAAGAAAATAAAACATTAGAAATAATACTTACCGATTGATTAAGGAATGAGAAAGAAAGAATGATGAAAAGGTTTCGGTTATGGAGAAGAATGAACAACGATATTCGGATATCAAGGAAGGTGGAAAGAAAATGAGTATGTAACCAAACAAAAGAGAAAAGCAATGCACTATTGTGGTAATATGTTTCGGCAATGAGGGTTGCAAAATTGGGAGAAATGACACAAAGTTGCCAAAGGGAATTTTTGCCAAAACACTACTACGTCTTTACCAAATGCCAAAATAAAAAAATTCAGCTACCTATTCTCCCCAAAACCGTCCCCATGCATCCCCCCTAGGATAAGAGTTTGGCCACCCAAGCTTTCCAAAACATCACCCACGAAATAAGCCTCATGCCCCCTTTTCTTTCCTATTTCTCTTGATTCCTTTCCCCAACTTCAACCTTGCCTTATTCTTATATCCACCTTACCAAAAATAAAAGTCAAAAATACACACAAAGGGATTCGAACCTCTTCCCTCAAGGTCCATCACTTGATGCCATAACCTCTTTACTAATTGCTCATTTATGCTAACAAATTACTCATCTATTTCCATAATCCTTGATGCCTCTTACTATCTCTCCTTAATAGGCTTAATCAAAAAATTTTACTAAGGCCCAACTCGAACCTAGAACTTTATAAAACCCCGTAACTTTTTAAAATCACCTTCCTATTATGTCCAACTTGAAATAATGTTGTTCTATTGTTCTCAAAAATTTTAAAAACTCCTACACCCAAGGCCCATTGGGCCCAATCCTACTAGGCCCAATTTCGGGATGTTACAGTTACATTTCCCTTATTTGGAATGTACACTTAAACTCAAGTCTCATGATTATTACATTAAGTGTTCACATATCCAATTTAATTCACATCACCAAGCTTAATAACAATATTTCTTTCAACGTTAGGGTGAAGGTAAGTTTACAAAAATTATTACGATCTTACACTTCATAGCTATTGTAATAGCCCGTTTTCAGTGATATCAGAACAGTGGTTTAGAGACCACAATTTTGATGAGTAAATTATTATTTTATTATCTATGGAATTATAGTATGGTCATATTAAAATGTCGTTAAGAAATGTTGAAGTTTACATAGTTAATTAAGTAAAAAGGACTAAATCGTAAAAGATGCAAAAGTTGAGTTCTATATGTAAAATGGGTTACATGACTATGAAATCTTAAACTAAAGGACTTGAATGGTAAATATACCATTTATATGGGATAGTGGATGTGCATGGCAAGATATTAATGTAATTATGGTAGTTTTGAAAGGTTAAAATGGTAATTAAACAAATCAAAATTAAACTAAATGAAATAAAATTTGTTTCATCTTTCTCATTTCACTCCACCACTGAAATAGTGAAGAAAAAACACCATTTTTGGTGATTTGAAGATTCGGCTAGCATTGTTCTTGCATGTTGTCATTTTTTAGGTTAGTTTTTAATGATTTTTATGTTTTTGAAATCGTTTTAGCTTAATCTAGCTAGCCCAGGTGTCAATTTGTAAAGATGTTAAATGTTGAGGGAATTGCCATGAATTCTTTTATTGGGTTTTGATGTTGAATGATAGATTATGAATCTTTGTTGAAAAATTAACAAGTTTTGTTAAATGATTTTTGATGAAATTTGATATTAGGGACTAAATTATTAAAGGTATAAATTCTAGGGTTTCATTGTGAAATGCTGGTAAATATGAGTTTTTTCAAGGTCCATTACATGTTTTGTTAACATAGAATTAGATTAAAATGGTTAGATTTTAAGGTATAAGCTTAAGGACTAAATTGTAAAAAAGTTAAAATGTTAGGGGCAAATTGGCAATTTTACATAAATGTGAGTTGTGGACTGAATTGGATATTTGTGGTTAATTGAAGTACTTAGATGAATATAATTATCTATCTAGATCAAGATAAAGCACGTACGGACCTAGATCGAGGAAAGGCGAAAGCTTCTCATTAGCTCAATTTAACTCTCACACCCCTAGTCAGTGAGGTAAGTTTGTATGAACGATTATCATGTATATGTTATTTAAATTGATAGATGTTATGTTATTTATATTGCAAATGGATCAATATATGAACATAATAATGCTATGATGATTTGAAGGATGTCGAGTCCCGGTTGAACCTTAGGAATTCTTAGGATATGAATGACATGTCAGTAGGGATTTCTTGTTTCGGGTGCTAGTCTTGAATGTCCTATTGATGGCTAGGGTCATGCATTTGTTGTGGATACTCCACAACTCGTGTGAGCAGCATCGTGTAGCTTACATTCCAACCCACAGCTCATGTGAGCAGGCCCATTTCACAGCTCGTGTGAGCAATGATGTAAAGGAAAGGTTATGGTTATATGTAAAGGCACACTTTGTGTGAGCTTTCCCGAGTATCTGATAAATTTTAGATGGTTCAACGGGAAAGAAAAGAGATTGAAAAGGTAAGTATTCAAATGGAATTAAACATAATCTTATGGAAAGAATGCATGAAATAAATGATGTATTTCATATGGAAAATGACTTATCTTGTAACACCCCACATTTTGGGGCTAGAAGTTTTGGGTTTTGTGGTTATGGTCAATGAGAAGGTTACGTTATTGTGTTTAGTTGTGCGTTTAAGTGTTAGAATAGACCTGCTAGTCTGGTGTATGTGAGTGTTAGTATACCTCAAGGTTCTGGGTTCGAATCTATGTGTGCATTTTGGGTAAACATTTTTATGTAATTTGGTTTTGTTAAATAGTAGTTTTGTTTAATTTAAAATATATAACCATTTAGTTATATTTTATTTGGAATATTATTTTTAGAACTTGTTGGATGTTCTTTTTCCTCTTCCTTTTGTTTTCTTTTATTTTTATTTGGTTTGTACTTTTTCTTTTATTTTTCTTTCTTTCTTTTGGGAAACGGTTTTCGCTATGCATATTTTGAAGAATTTTGCTCCTCCGTCGTAGAATCAGGTGTGGGTTCTGTACTCTTTCTATTTTATTAGTAAATTTTAATTCGACTCTTTGAATAGTCGACAATTGGTGTGCAAGAGTTCGCAAATCTGTTATTTTTGAAGTGGTATTGTTGTTTTATATTTAGAACCTAATTGTTTTGGTATAATCTCAAGTTATCGAGGGCGGGAAATTGCTACGGGGGTGAAAGCATGATTTTCGGAGCTGTTTTAAGGTGGTTTCATGACCACATGGGCGTGTTCCGGTTCACACAACCGTGTGATTTTAGGAATTAGGGTTTTTCGGCAAATTTTGGTGCCACACGGCCGTGTGGTCGATTTGGGGAAAATTAGTCATTTTCACACAGCCGTGTCCCCTGGGCACACTGGCGTGTATGTTTGGAAATTAGGGATTTAGTGTTTTGGTTTTGGTATTTAGGGATCCCACACGGGCGTGTGTTTAGTTGATTATTGGACTGAACATAGTGTGTATGGAGTTTAGAAATACATGCCATTATATAACCTGTGATAGTGTGATAACTCTTGACTCCAATTGAACTATGTTTTCATATATATAAGATGTCAACCAACCGAGCCAATTTCGATGAAGTTGAAAGTAATGCGCAAGCCTCCATTCACAAAGTAGCTTCTAGTGGTAGTAGGCCTGTGACTGAGGGCCAGGAGGAGAGGCTAAAGAAGCCTTCTTCCAGATGATGTCCGAGTGGTTTATTGAGTTCGTAAGAATGAACACGTTGGCTCAACGACCTCCACCCCTTCCCATACCTCAACTTGTTCTAGTAGTTCATCATGCTTTGGAACAAATATGTACAAGCAAGCCTCTAGTTGATAAAATCCAAAAATATGAGGCTGAAGAGTTCCATGGTACAGCCGATGATCCAAAAAAGGCCAAGTTTTGGTTGGAAAACACAATTAGAGTTTTCGATGAATTATCGTGTACACTGATTGAATGCTTAAAATGTGTTCTTTCTCTATTGAAAGACTTGACTTATCAATGGTGGAACACTTTGGTTGTGGTAGTACTGAAATACCGTGTGAATTGGGAATTCTTCTAAACAGAGTTCAAAAAGAAATATGTAAGTCAAAGGTTCCTAGATAGGAAACGCAAAGAGTCTCTTGAATTGAAACAGGGCTGAATGAAAGTGGCTAAATATGAATGGGAATTTGTGTGACTTAGCAAGTATGATCGAGAGTGTATACCATTAGAGGCTTTCATGTGTACCCGATTTGAGGATGGTTTAAATAAAGATATTAAGTTGCTAGTCGGGATACTTGAGCTGAAAGAATTTTTGGTTTTAGTTGATAAAGCACACAAGGCTGAGGAACTCAGTAAAGCAAAAAGAAAAACAGATTCTGAAGCTTGTGATACAGGAAAATGACCTATGGGAAAATGGTTCTCCTTTGCATCGAAAAAATAAAAAGAATTTCATAGTCGTTCATCAGTTTCAGTGGGTTATTCTAGGAAAGATAAAGGAAAACATAATTCGAGCTCGAAACGGCAGGCTACATCTGTAGCGAGTGTGGATAGTGTCAGGAACAACAAGCTTGAATGTCAGCAATGTAATTGACGACACTTCAACGAATATAGATTGAAAGATGGGTCATGTTATAAATGTGAGTTCTGGCTCTAAGAAGTTGGATTTTTAGGACATGTAGTGTCGGCAGACGGTATTAGAGTTGATCCGAGTAAAATCTCAGCTATAGTGAAATGGAAACCTCCGTGAAATGTGTCAGAAGTCAGAAGTCAGAAGTTTTCTCATTTTTTCTGGATATTATAGAAGATTTGTCAAGAGATTTTTGATGATTGCTATGTTGTTGACGAAACAACTTCAAAAAGATGTCAAGTTCGATTGGTCTGAGAAGTGTCATCAAAGTTTCAGCCAGTTGAAAGCGTTGTTAACCGAGGCACCTGTCTTGGTTCAGCCAAAGTCCAGTAAAGAATTTATAGTTTATAGTGATGCTTCATTGAATGGTTTAGGTTGTGTTTTGATGCAAGAATGGAAAGTGATAGTGTATGCTTCTCAACAGTTGAAACCGCATGAAATCATTTATCCAACTCACGATTTAGAGCTTGCAGCTATTGTATTTACTTTAAAGATTTGGCAACACTATTTGTACAGAGAAAAATGTCATATTTTCACGAATCACAAAAGCCTGAAGTATTTGATGTCACAGAAAGATTTGAATTTGAGACAGCGTAGATGGCTTGCGTTGCTTAAAGATTATGATTTGATCATTGATTGATAAACCGTAAAAGTAACATATTTTAAGCCCACATTTAGCATGCTTTTGGATGATCTAAGCCTTGAATTATGTAATTTGGTCCTCCTAATCCTTTGTTTTCATGTTTTATACTCAGAAGAGCATCGGATGACGAAAAGAATGGAAAACAGGCCCAAAACAAATTAGATAGGCCATATCACAAAATCCACACGGCCATGCCTCATTCAACAGCTTCGAACACGGCCTGGCCATGACTTACACGGGCGTGTGCCATGGGCGTGTCCCTGCCGTGAGAAAGAAGAGTTTCACTTGGATTAGGATACTTAGAGGCCAAGTAAGGCATCTTAAAGCCTATATAAACACCTTAGAAGGCAACCTAAAGGAGAGTTCGGCAGAAGCCGGAACCCAAGGCTTTAGTCAGGGGGCGTCTAGCTAGGCCAAAGAGGGTAGATTTGTGGGGATTCACTCAAAGATAGCCAATAGATTCATCTCAAGAAGCCGAAATTATACTCAAGAAGGAGGATCTCTCCTTCAATTCCTTCAGGGGGTTTTAGGGATTTCTTATGTTTTGCTTTATCCTTTCTTTTAAGATGTTTTCTTTTATTGTTATGAACTAAACCCTAAGATACCTGAGGGGGATGAAACCTAAGATGAATCTTGTTATCGTTTGCAGAACTATATGATAAATATTTGACTTGTTCTTAATTATGTGTTCTTGATTCTTGTGTTGATATTTCTGGGATATTAATTCAAGTATGATGTGCTTAGGTGGAGGAGCAAAAGTCCCTGCCTAAGAGTAGATCTAGTATAATTAAGCAGAGTTGATCGTACGCCTAGAGATAGGGTGACGAGATTTTGCTGATTAGGGTGAAACCTAATATGGGAGTCCATAGACCGAGTTAATGCAATTCTAGGGGTTTTAATTAGAAAGAGATTTCAATTAATCAACCTAGGGTTAGACGTTAGTCACCTCGAGAGAAGGATTAATATAACTTAGGGAATCTTACAGATCAAGTCAAATGAATAAATCATCTTGTAATATCCCGGGTTAGGGGCTATACTTGTTGTGGCATTGTTTGCATGTTATTGGCTTGCGATGTGGTTATTTTTGTTGTTTAGAGGTTCAGTGATAAGCTTATGATGAGCCTTAGTGATAGGAAAAATTTTATTTTTAGCCTTAAGTGAGAGGAGCTGAAGGAGTGGGGCCATATGTATTTTATTTTGTGTTTTTGAGCACAAAAATGAGGTTGGCAAAGTGGCAAGGCATGTGCCACTTGGAGCTTGAGTGTGGCGTCATGCGCAGGGGGAGAAGTCCCGAGTTCAAGTGTGGAATTCTCATTTTGGGCTTCCATTTTGACGGCATAGGAGGGAAGAGTTGTATGTAGTTTAAATTCCACTTTGGACCAAGTCAAAAGTTCAAATGTTGGGTGGAGAGTAATTGTAGGAGGAAGACTTGGTCATGATTGTTTGAATGTGTGGTTGGGAGCTATTGGAGGGTTGTTGGCTGAATTTTTGGGTGTTTGGAGTGGGGGAGTGGCGGCTTAGTGTGGGAGAGGGGGGAGGCCGAATGTACTTTTGCTTTTGGTACATTTTCGATCTTCTCTTTGGTAAGCCAAAGTTCTCTCATTTTGTCAACAACAAGCCGAATTCCCAAAGAGTCTTCTCTCATTCTTTTTGCTTTTGACAACCGAAATCTACATTCATCAACCCCATTTCTTCCTTCTTCAAAACCGAAAAGCACCTATCTCTTTTCCCATTTTCTTCTCTTCTCAAGACCTTGGCCGATTCTTTTCTTGGACATATCTTCCTTTTCTTCATTTTAAGGTACTAGCCGAACCCTCCCTTGGTGATTGCCGAAATTTCCTTCTAACTTGTGTTTGCACTTTGGCCGAATATCAATCCTTCTCCTCATTTTTTCTTGCGTTTCTTTCTTGGTCAGGGCCGAATCTCTCCTCTCCCTTGTAGCTCTCTTGGCCGAATATCAGTGAAGGGGGGATCTTGGTTGGATGTTCAATCTTTGAACAAGGGTCTTTTGATTGCGGAAGCGAGCAAGAGGAGCCGCTTTTCTGTTAACCGATTGGTGTTGGCCGATTATCAGAACAACCACTGTTGGTTCGGATTTGGTAGGAAACTAAATCAAGTGAAGGTAAGGGTTGTTAGAAATTCCTGTTGGCTTAAAGTCTTTGGCCGAATGGCCTTAGTACCTAACCCCTATGTTTGGCCGATTCTAGGAGTAAGACATTCGAGGGACCTAGATCAATTCGTTGGGATCTTAAGACTCGTATTTACCAGGTGTGTAAACTAACACACTGAAACTTAGTAATATTGTTAATAAACCTGTTTGCCTGTTAAAAATCATACCAGTGTGATGGATAATTGGATACCCAAATGGGGTATGTGTACGAATCCGGGTAAGTCTATCTTATTACGAGTTCTATTGTGATACCTGTGATGTATGATTTATGCTATGTATGCTATGAGATGCATTTTTGGGCATGTTGGCATGTATTACATGATGTGCATCGATATGACATGTTGGGTGATTTGAGAGGAGGGGGATTTGATTCCGGGTCTTTGGGACAACTGTGACTTTGGGTCACCAGAGGTTTGGCACCTCCAGTGGTTTGGTACCACAGATTGACTATTGTGACTTTGGGTCACCAGAGGTTTGGCACCTCGCGTCGTCCCTGTGGCTTAGTACCACGGTGGGTTGGCCCCACGATTGATTATACTGGGATTGACGCCGTGATTTGGTATCACACGATGGGTTGGCCCCATCATCGGATTTGTGACTACGGTCACCAGTGGTTTGGTACCACATTGTGTCTTTGGGACACCAGAGGTTTGGCACCTCATTGCGACTCGTCCCTGTGGTTTGACACCACCGTGGGTTGACCCCACTTGTGAGATACGGGATTGTCGCTAGTGATTTGGTATCAAGCGATGGGTTGGCCCCATCATCGGATTATTCGTGACTTTGGGTCACCAGTGGTTTGGCACCACACTTATGGATATCGTGACTTTGGGTCACCAGTGGTTTGGCACCACCAGTGGTTTGGTACCACACGGGGTAGAAAAGGAGATACGGATGGTTAGGATCGGGTTGCATTAATTGTGTTGCTATGTATGATGTGTGTTAGCATCTTGTTTGATCGGGAGCGGGATTTATGCACTGAGTCATTCGACTCACCCTCTCCTTTGACATTTCAGGTGACACTTAGATGCGGACATGGAGCCGGAATGGACTCGGGGTGCTCATGCCATGCTTAATAAAGTTTTACTCAGACTCTATCATTTGGGTACTTTAGTTTAATTACTTCCATTTGGGTTTTTTTTTTTGGATTGTAAAAGGGTCTTTACGGTTATGTTTTACTTTATTTATGCTTGATTAGATTTTCAACATGCTTTAATAAATTAATTGGGTTAATTTGCTAAAACTTGAAAAGACAACGATTCCAAACCAACAAAACGATATATTTTCAACTATACCATCGGGTATCACACAATGTTTTGTTACTAAGTAAACTCCAATGATGTTCAAATCAAATTTTTACTAAGTCTAAATGTTTTAGTAACGATATTAGACAACTTGTTTTTCTAAACAGAACAAAGTTTTATCAAATCCATTAAGTGGAAACTCGTAACTTTCAAACACGTTTTCCCCGTAACATACCGGATTCGGTCGTGGGATGGTTGACCGGGTTTGGGGTGTTACAATTATGGTATCAGAGCCAAGTTCAAAAGCTCGGCTGTGGGCCTGAGGCCCAAACTATTTTCAAAAAGTTTGTTTTAAGTGTTTTGGGGTTAAATGCATGGTTTATAAGGCATGGCATCGAGTCTCCGCACTGATTCGCCTGTAAGTAGTTCTAAACTCTTTTGTGAATTACTATTTGTAGAAGGGTAGGTGGTATGGGCGTAGATAGATTTATAGGACTTGAACCCTAGGGTTAGATTACTCAAACATCCAAACCAACCATAAGACTTAAAGCACTAAACCAATCTATGACTTAGTTATCGAGTTAGGGTGTGGTAACTCTCAGACGCATGTCTAGGAGAGGATCCAGGAAGAGCTTGGTATTTAAGCGGTCCTCGTGACTCACCTCCTCTTCGCAGGTATTCCACCTAGTGCGTAGCTTTGGTTCACCCTGACCAAGAAGGCTCGGTCATAGGCTTAATCTAATGACTAAAACCCGAAAGGGAACTAGCCATATTTTCGAAAAAGAAGGAAACAACAACCTTAATGATTTCAAACTTTTGCAATAAACTCTTTAAAACTGAGAATGTCACTTTTACAACAATTTTCTCGAAAAACCTGATTTGTGGGAAATTACAAAAATGCCTTAGGGTAAACTTACTAAAATGTCCTCGGTTCATAAAATATCAACTCAATGGTTATGTCAAAATTCCAATGATGTTACAAACTTCAAAAACCTGCTTTGCAAAATAGCAATCGAAAATTTTGATTTTGGGAAAATTACGACAACGCCCTCAGTTTGTGAAAATTACTAAAATACCCCTGGTTTCCTAAAACGAAGTATTTTACAAAATTTTCAAAAACACCCTCCAGTTATGGGAATTTTACATGTTTTATGAAAGTTTTTACAACCTTTTTGATCACGAAAATACCCTGTAGGAAAATGACGAAAATACCCCTGGGATAGAAATGGGCAGAAATGTCCAAAGAGCGAATAGGTATGGAAAGAATTAGGGAATGGATGCATGAACTCCTTTGTGTGAATTAGGATAGAAGATTGAAACCTTGGTTGCTCGAAAGAACCACGATTAAACTCCATCCATAAATTTCTTTTTTGCGGTTAAGAAAGTGGAATGATACTAATGCACAAAAATTTTCTTAATCGGATCGTAGAGCGTTTAGTCATGAGTACTCGAGGCGGACGTGGTCGTAACACCCGTGGTCGAGGTCGGGGTAGGATGACAGTTTCTGAACCCGTAGGATCCAGTCGAAGTCGAAAATGAGATACCGCACCACCCGTGAGGGGTGGTGAATTCGAGGATCAAAGCGGGGATGACGCAGATGTCGCAGCGCGCCGCTAGTTTTGGAAAGGGTAGCTAGGATAGGCGGAGGAGGAGTTCGCAAATCTGTGCATGAGCGACTCCGGGCAAACGGGGCTGAATTCTTTCGAGGTGTCTCTGGTGTTGCTCCAGCCTTTGCTTTGAATATTGGGTTGAGGCGGCGACAGAGCGGATCATGGATGATCCGGACCTTTCTGCGAGGAGAAGCTAAAGGGATTGTATCGCTTCTTCGGGATGAGTCATACCGGTGGTGGCTCCGCGGTTCGGGGACGATGTGTGGCGATGAGGATCCGACATGGGATTATTTTAGGCGGCGCACGTAAAAGTACGTTGGAGCTAGCTATATCGATGCGCAACAAAAAGCATTCTTGAGGCTTGTTTAGGGGAGTAAGTCTATTTTTGAGTATGAGGCTGAGTTCTTAAAGCTTAGTCGGTATGCTAGGGGTATTGTGGCGACAGAACACGAGAGAGGTGTGTTCGTTTCGAGGATGGTCTGAGAGACGAGCAGAGAAGGTGATTGCTCCACGGCAGAACGTGAGTTTTTCAGTCTGGTTGAGAAGGCCAAGGTGGCCGAGGGTGTTAAGGAATCGGTGAGGCAAAATCTCGATAGGAACTGTCATAAGAGGAGTTTTGGATCTTCTGGATCGTCGGGTAATCCTCAGAAGAGGGCTAGGCCGAGTGGGCCGAGCGATCACAGTAGGCCTTTATTCTTCGCTAGTCAGGGACCACCGCTGTGTAACCGTTGCGGGAAATCTCATTGGGGAGGTTGCTGGGCTGGAGGAAGGGGCTATTTTGAGTGTGGTTCTCTAGATCACCGTGTGAGGGACTGTCCGCGTAAGTTGGCTAGGATTCATCAGAGAATCGTGGTCAATGTCGATCAGAGGTAATGGACCGCCACCGCAGAGGGGTCGTGGTAATGGCAGAGGTGGTAATGGATTTGGTCGAGGCCGTGGAGCACCGCGCGGGTGCGGGTAGTTACGAGGCACGCATACTGGTTTGGTGTATCTTCGCGAGGCACCGAGAGGAGAAGCGACGCACTTGACGGACGTCATCACCGTGACGTTTTTATTTTTGGTTCTCCTATCCGCTTTGATTGATTTGGGTTCCACGATTCTTATGTTGCTAGTAGTATAGTTGAGACCATGGACTTAGACTCGAGAGACTACTTACAGACGGATGACCGTAATTAGCCCTCTAGGTCACTCTGCAGTAGTAGATAAACTGTTTAGAGATGTACCCCTAGAACTCCAAGGGGTAGTGTTTGTGGTCGATCCGATGGAACCGCCGTTTGGGGAGTTCGACCGATTCGGGATGGACTGGTTGGTTAAGTACCTGTGCCAAGGTGGATTGCTTGTGCGCTAAGCGCATGGCTCTAACGACGGATAAGGGTGATGAGGTGATTATGATAGGTAATAGGAGAGATTACTTATCCAATGTGGTATCCGCATTAAAAGTCAGAAAGATGGTCGGGAAGGGTGTGAAGCGTATGTGGTTCATGTGTATGCCTTGGAGGCTAAGAGAGTCTTTGTAGAGAAGGTGCGAATCGTTAAAGAATTTGTTGATGTGTTTCTCGAGGAGCTCCAGGGTTTCTTTGCGGATCGTGAGGTAGAGTTTGGAATAGATCTCATTTGTGGATCTGCGCCGGTGTCTATTGCTCCATATAGGATGGCGCCAAAGGAATTGGTGGAGCTTAAGGCTCGATTCGGGGGAGTTGTTGGACCGAGGCTTCATCGGGCCAAGTGTTTCACCTTGGGAGCGCCGGTACTTTCGCCAAGAAGAAGGGCGATGCACGATGCGGATGTGTATAGACTACCGCCAACCTGAATAAGTCGACGATTAAAAACAAGTATCCGTTACCACGGATAGATGACTTGTTTGATCAGCTGAAGGGTGCGTCTGTATTTTCAAAAATCGATTTGAGGTCTGGGTACCATCAATTAAAAGTTAAGGAAGCGGATATCCATAAGACAGCATTTCAGACTCGTTACGGACACTACGAATTCCTAGTAATGCCGTTCGGGTTGACTAATGCTCCGGCAGCATTCATGGACATGATGAATAGGGTGTTTCAGCAGTATCTGGATCGTTTCGTCGTGGTTTTTATTGACGACATCTTGGTTTACTCAAGGTCAGAAGAAGAACATGATGCACACTTGAGAGTGGTGTTGTAGATTTTGAGAGAGAAGCAACTTTATGCTAAGTTCAGTAAGTGCGAGTTCTGGCTTAGGGAAGTGACTTTCTTGGGCCATGTAGTGTCGGCTGAGGGGATTAGGGTAGATCCTCGTAAGATTGAGGCGATTTTGGATTGGAAGCCGCCTGGTCGATGGTGAGATTCGGAGTTTTCTAGGTTTGGCAGGATACTCACAGAAGATTTGTAGAGGGTTTTCGTTGATCGCACACCGGATGACTAAGTCATTAAGGAAAGGAGTTCCGTTTGTTTGGACCGAGAAGAAGCAGGAGAGTTTTGATAAGTTAAAGAAGATCTTGACCAAGCTCTGTTTTAATTCAACTCGAGGTGGTAAGGAATTCACGAGTGTCTTTGCGATGCATCACATACTGAGATTGGGTTGTGTGCGATGCGGGAGGGTAAGGTTGTGGCTTACGCTTCGGCGGTGAGGCCACACGAGGTCAACTATCCGACGCACGATTTGGAGCTAGCTTGTTTGTAGTCTTCGCTCTAAAAATGCGAGGCATTACTTGTACGGTGAGAGATCGATAGTCTACCACTGCATCATAAGAGTCTGAAGTATCTCTTGACTCGAAGGATCCGAATTTGAGGCGGCGTAGATGGGTTGAGTTGAGTTGCTCAAGGATTACGATCGCTCGATTGAATATCATTTGGGCAAGGCTAACGTGGTGGCGCACGCGTTGAGCCGTAAGGTTGTTTCGGACTTAAGAGCACCGTTTGCCCATTTAAGTTTGTATGACGATGGAAGCGATCGCGAGTTGCGAGTTAAGCCTACTTGGGTTGAGCAGATCAAAGAGAAACATTAGAGGATGAGGTTCGAGCACGCGAAAGTTGCAAAAGAGAGGTGGTTTGGAGGGTTCTGATTTGTCTAGTGACGAGGTGTTGTGTTTCCAAGGTAAGGCATGTATGCCTAAGGATGTTGAGCTAAGACAGAAGATTCTTCGGGGACGCACATAGCATGATCCTTATGCTATGCATCCCGGAGGTAGCAAGATGTATAGAGATCTTAGAGAGAGCGATTACGGTGGCCGGTCCGAAGAAGGAGGTGACAGAGTTTGTTGGTAGGTGTTTGACTTGTCACAGGTCAAGGTGAACATCGCCATCGCGTGGTTGTTTCAATGGTGAAGATTCCTCGATGGAAGTGGGAAAGAATAACTATAGATTTCGTCGGTGGTTTACGCTTACGCCAAGCAAGAAAGATTCGATTTGGGTTATTGTGGACCGTTTGACTAAGTCACCCATTTCATTCGGTGAGAGTGGATTATTCACTTGAGAGGTTGGCAAAGCTTTATGTGTCGAGAGATAGTGAGGTCGCACGGTGTACGGTTTCGATTATCTCGGATCGGGATCCCCGATTTACGTCGAGGTTTTGGAGAGCATTGCATCAGCTCGGGTACTCGTTTGGATTTCAAAGATGACTTTTCACCCCATGATCGGACGGCAATCGGAAAGAGTTATTCAGATCTTAGAGGATATCTTTGAGAGGTTGTGTTCGGATTTGAGGTAGTTGGGAGGAGTTTCTACCGTTAAGCGGAGTTTGCCTATAATAATAGTTACCAAGCAAGCATTAAGATGGCTCCATACGAGCGTTATGCAGGCGGCAGGAAGTGTCGCTCACCTACGTGTTGGGCGAGAGTTAGGTGAGCGTCGGTTGTTAGGACCCGAGTTGGTTCTTGAGACCGAGGACAAGGTTAGGTTGATTGAGCTCGATTAAAGGAAGCTTTCGCACGCGCGAAGTCATATGCCGACCTTAAGAGGAGAGATATAGAATTGGCCGTGGGGACCGGAGTTTTCTTAAAGGTCTCGCCATGGAAGAGAAGTGCCGAGGTTCGCGAGAAAAGGCAAGTTAAGTCCGAGGTTTATTGGGCCGTATAAGGTTACGAGGACGAGTTGGATCGAGAGCGTCGATCACCGGAGTTGCCGCAGAGCTTAGTCGATTCACGACGTATTTCACGCTTCGATGATTCGAGGTATCATTGAGATCCGTCACATGTGGTAGCGATGGAAGAGATCGAGGTAAATCCAGATTTGACTATGGCGAAAAGAACCCGCGGTGCGATTCTAGATCAGGATGTGAAGGTTCTACGTAGGAAGTCTGTGCCTTTGGTTAAAGTACTTTGGCGGAATCATGGCGTGGAAGAAGCTACGTGGGAACCCGAGGATATGATGAGACAGCAATACCCGCAACTCTTTTAACTGTAATTTCGAGGCCGAAATTATTTTTTAGGGGTAGAAAGCGTAATATCCGGGTTAGGGGTTATATTTGTTGTGGCATTGTTTGCATGTTATTGGCTTGCGATGTGGTTATTTTTGTTGTTTAGAGGTTCAGGTGATAAGCTTATGGTGAGCCTTAGTGATAGGAAAAATTTTATTTTTAGCCTTAAGTGAGAGGAGTGAAGGAGTGGGCCATATGTATTTTATTTTGTGTTTTTGAGCACAAAAATGAGGTTGGCAAAGTGGCAAGGCATGTGCCACTTGGAGCTTGAGTGTGGCGTCATGCAGGGGAGAAGTCCCGAGTTCAAGCTGTGGAATTCTCATTTTGGGCTTCCATTTTGACTGGCATAGGAGGGAAGAGTTGTATGTAGTTTAAATTCCACTTTGGACCAAGTCAAAAGTTCAAATGTTGGGTGGAGAGTAATTGTAGGAGGAAGACTTGGTCATGATTGTTTGAATGTGTGGTTGGGAGCTATTGGAGGGTTGTTGGCGAATTTTTGGGTGTTTGGAGTGGGGAGTGGACGGCTTAGTGTGGGGAGAGGGGAGGCCGAATGTACTTTTGCTTTTGGTACATTTTCGGTCTTCTCTTTGGTAAGCCAAAGTTCTCTCATTTTGTCAACAACAAGCCGAATTCCCAAAGAGTCTTCTCTCATTCTTTTTGCTTTTGACAACCTGAAATCTACATTCATCAACCCCATTTCTTCCTTCTTCAAAACCGAAAAGCACCTATCTCTTTTCCCATTTTCTTCTCTTCTCAAGACCTTGGCCGATTCTTTTCTTGGACATATCTTCCTTTTCTTCATTTTAAGGTACTAGCCGAACCCTCCCTTGGTGATTGCCGAAATTTCCTTCTAACTTGTGTTTGCACTTTGGCCGAATATCAATCCTTCTCCTCATCTTTTCTTGCGTTTCTTTCTTGGTCAGGGCCGAATCTCTCCTCTCCCTTGTAGCTCTCTTGGCCGAATATCAGTGAAGGGGGGATCTTGGTTGGATGTTCAATCTTTGAACAAGGGTCTTTTGATTGCGGAAGCGAGCAAGAGGAGCCGCTTTTCTGTTAACCGATTGGTGTTGGCCGATTATCAGAACAACCACTGTTGGTTCGGATTTGGTAGGAAACCAAATCAAGTGAAGGTAAGGGTTGTTAGAAATTCCTGTTGGCTTAAAGTCTTTGGCCGAATGGCCTTAGTACCTAACCCCTATGTTTGGCCGATTCTAGGAGTAAGACATTCGAGGGACCTAGATCGATTCGTTGGGATTTTAAGACTCGTATTTACTGTGTGTGTAAACTAACACACCTGAAACTTAGTAATATTGTTAATAAACCTGTTTGCCTGTTAAAAATCATACCAGTGTGATGGATAATTGGATACCCAAATGGGGTATGTGTACGAATCCGGGTAAGTCTATCTTATTACGAGTTCTTTTGTGATACCTGTGATGTATGATTTATGCTATGTATGCTATGAGATGCATTTTTGGGCATGTTGGCATGTATTACATGATGTGCATCGATATGACATGTTGGGTGATTTGAGAGGAGGGGGATTTGATATCCGTGTCTTTGGGACACTGTGACTTTGGGTCACCAGAGGTTTGGCACCTCCAGTGGTTTGGTACCACAGATTGACTATTGTGACTTTGGGTCACCAGAGGTTTGGCACCTCAGCGTCTCGTCCCAGTGGCTTAGTACCACGGTGGGTTGGCCCCACAGTTGATTATATGGGATTGACGCCAGTGATTTGGTATCACACGATGGGTTGGCCCCATCATTGGATTTGTGACTATGGTCACCAGTGGTTTGGTACCACATTGTGTCTTTGGGACACCAGAGGTTTGGCACCTCATTGCGACTCGTCCCTGTGGTTTGACACCACCGTGGGTTGACCCCACTTGTGAGATACGAGATTGTCGCTAGTGATTTGGTATCACGCGATGGGTTGGCCCCATCATCAGATTATTCGTGACTTTGGGTCACCAGTGGTTTGGCACCACACTTATGGATATCGTGACTTTGGGTCACCAGTGGTTTGGCACCACCAGTGGTTTGGTACCACACGGGGTAGAAAAGGAGATACGGATGGTTAGGATCGGGTTGCATTAATTGTGTTGCTATGTATGATGTGTGTTAGCATCTTGTTTGATCGGGAGCGGGATTTATGCACTGAGTCATTTGACTCACCCTCTCCTTTGACATTTCAGGTGACACTTAGACGCGGACATGGAGCCGGAATGGACTCGGGGTGCTCATGCCATGCTTAATAAAGTTTTACTCAGACTCTATCATTTGGGTACTTTAGTTTAATTACTTCCATTTGGGTTTTTTTTTTGGATTGTAAAAGGGTCTTTACGGTTATGTTTTACTTTATTTATGCTTGATTAGATTTTCAACATGCTTTAATAAATTAATTGGGTTAATTTGCTAAAACTTGAAAAGACAACGATTCCAAACCAACAAAACGATATATTTTCAACTATACCATCGGGTATCATACAATGTTTTGTTACTAAGTAAACTCCAATGATGTTCAAATCAAATTTTTACTAAGTCTAAATGTTTTAGTAACGATATTAGACAACTTGTTTTTCTAAACAGAACAAAGTTTTATCAAATCCATTAAGTGGAAACTCGTAACTTTCAAACACGTTTTCCCCGTAACATACCGGATTCGGTCGTGGGGTGGTTGACCGGGTTTGGGGTGTTACACATCTGGTTCAGAGTTAGATAACAAGTGAAGTCTAGGTGGATTCTTCCTTGAGTATCGTCTTAATCAAGGTTTTTCTTCAAAGTTATTTTCCCAAAATGTCATTCTTCTTTGTCTTAGAGTCTTTATTTTAGTTATTAGTTAATTTTAGATTAGATAAAAATTCATTTACTTCTTAGGCTAGATAATAAAAAGAAAGTTAGTATTATTACTTTTGGTTCCTTTGGGTTCGACAATCCAGTCTTGCCTTATCTATACTATTGTTCGATAGGTGCACTTGCCTCAAATCGTTGTCATAGTTAGTTTCTAGGTTCGATCATTCTTTTTATAATTTTTTAAGACTTTGACATTGCATAAAACAGTGATCATTGATTATCATCCGGGTTAGGCTAATTTCGTTGCTGATGCCTTGAGTAGAAAATCTCTGTTTGCTTTGCGAGCTTTGAGCACATGGTTGACGTTGATTGATGATGGTTTAATTTTAGCTGAATTAAATGTTAGACAAATGTTTTGCAATAAATTTGTAATGCTCAGAAAAGTGTCGATGAATTGATTGGTAAATGGAAACAAATTAGATCGACACCAAATTTAGATTTTCATGTTGGTTCTGACGATATCTTGTACTTTAGAAATAGAATTTGTGTTCCGAGAAACTTTAATCCCATTTAGAAGATTTTACAGGAAGCTCACAGTAGTAGCTTATCCATACATTCTGGTAGCAATAAATGTACGGTGATTTGAAACAGATGTACTGTAACAGCCCTTACCCGTTTTCAACACCGGAACAGGGTATGAGACATTACTGGACTTAAACACAAACAAACTTACAATTTCGAGACCTAAATTTTACGTCCAAATTAAAACTTTTTGCATTTAATCATAAAGTCCCTTATACGAGCCAACGAGGCCCAAAACATGCTTTGGTAATGGTTTCGGGACTAAACCGAGAACTTTTGGAAATTTTACAAAACTTAGAAAATTTTTCATGTTACAGGGTCACACGCTCTTGTGGATTTGGGACACGCCCGTATGACCATGGGACACACCCATGCTACAGGCCGTGTTCAAATTAGGGAGCTCTCTGACTTATGCCAGACGGCCGTGCCACACGCCCATGTGCTAGGCCGTGTGGTTGATTTAATTTTCATAATTTTTCATAAAATAGATGCAGACTTTACACGGCCGGGGCACATGCCCGTGTTCAAGGCCGTGTAGCACATATGGTCGAGACACACGCCCGTGTCTCTGCCCATGTGCTCAATTCTAGACATTCTGTTTTGCAACAATTAAGGTGCAGGGGACACACAGCTGAAACACATGCCTGTGGGGTGACACACGGTCACACACTCGTGTGTCTATCCTTGTGGACAAAAATAAGGCTATTTACCTAGCCTTTTTGCCACTCTTTAATGTGCACACCTACACAACATAACATGGCACCAAACCAAGCATATACATACAACAAAATCAGCACAACCAAGACAACAACTCATCATTTACATGCTACCATCTATCATACACAAACATCACATACTTATCAACTCAAATCAAGTAGATTCCCACATCCATGAAAGGCATTATCACATGATTATACTTAACTAATAATAGCCAATTTTCAATGGCCTTATACAAAATGAGCTTTCAACCAATATAGGCCAACACATTTGGCCAAATCAATTATGACACATAACAAAATGGCCAAGTCCCCTAAACATGCCATAACTAAAAATGTTCAAATCATTGATACCAAAAATATTTGTTGATAGTGTGAGTGGATCTTCAACGATCTCTGAACCCGAGCTAGCATGGTGACACTATAAGATAAGGGAAAGAATGGGGAGTAAGCTATATAGCTTAGTAAGTTCACATGCAAATAATAAACAACATTAACCATGCATTTTCCATATGAATAACATAACATATATCAAACATAACTTCATGAACATAACAACTCAATCACATTATTACCAATAGTTTGTCATATACCGAATTCATTTCCTTTGAGTTTGTCATACATACTTGTACCAACTCGTAACCTAATCACATACTTTCTCATCTTTGACATACCCATTAAATTTCCCATTGAATCTCCCGTTGAACCATTTGGAATACTAAAGGATACTCGGGAATCTCATACACACAGTACCGTACCAATGCCATATCCCAGATATGGTCTTACACGTAATCTCGTATCGATGCCAATAACCCAACTATGGTCTTACACGAAGTCTCATATCGATGTCATATCCCAGATATGGTCTTACACAAAGTCTCATATTGATGCAATATCCTAGATATGGTCTTACACGTAATCTCAGTAACCCTAATGTCATGACATTTGTATCCTCTCTATTCTTAATGTTCAACCGGGATTTCTCTCTTGTTGGAACTTTGTCGAATATGCTCATAGAATCAATCATACATTTCATGCAATACCAAAACATTAAAATACAAATATAACATTGCATTATTTACATACGAACTTACCTCGGTACAAAAATAGTGAAAATAGACCTAATCGTCAAACACTTTGTTTTTCCCCCAATCTAGGTCTGAACTTCGTTTTTCTTGATCTATAATAGCAAATTCAGCTCATTTAATACACACATTATCTAATTTAGTACAAAAATCATATTATGGAAAAATTACATTTTTGCACCTAACTTTTTAACTTTTTACATTTTGGTCCCTAGGCTCGTAAAATGAAATGTATTCAATTTCTTTAAAACCCAAGCCTAGCTAAAATTTATTCATTCTCATAACAGCCCACAATTTCCATTAAATCACACTTTTACTACATATTTTATAACCTTTACAAATAGGTTCTTTTTGACATTTTTATTGAAAATCATTTAGTAAAAGTTGTTCATCCAACATCAAACTTGCTCAACCTACCATTAAACATCAATATTTCAATAATTCAACGGATAAAACTCCTGACATGAGAAATTGTGAGATTAAAGGATTTATGTCTCGAATAGTTTTGAACTATTTGAAAGTTTGTAGCATGATGAGCTCATCATGCTTATTTGATGTACATGTGAATTATGTGACTAACTTTTTTAATTGAGTGTATGTGATTAGGCAAATTGCCAATTTGTTAGGAAGCATGTTATTGAATGCTTATTTTAATAAATGTTATTGGTAAGTTTAATTCTTGTTATATGAACTTACTAAGCATTAAATGCTTACTAGGTTTTCTTTTCTCTGTTTTATTGTTCTTGAAAGCTCGCAGAGGTTGGAGATCGATCGGAGCATTATCAAACTATCCACCAGCTTGTTTTGGTATAAATCGTAAACTTATTTTGGTATAATGGCATGTATAGGCTAACTTTGCCAATGTTGGCATGGAAATGGTTGTTTGTAATCTAGCCATTGGAATGGCTAGAATGGTAATTTTTGGTATATAAGTATAAGGCCATAACATGTTTCATGTGTTTTGAAACGGTTAAGTAGTAGATGATATATGAATCAAATGGTAAATGGATTTAAGTTAGTATAAATGATACAAATTTACCTAAGAACATAAATGAATATTTGGTAAGTTTAATCATTTGAATAAACATGTTAATATATCTTATACATTACTTGTATTAGGCTTGATTATAATGTCTTTAATTGGTTGGTGAATGTGTATAAGTGTTGTTGTAAGTTAATGGCAAGTTTGGGTGAGAAATAAGGCTCAGTAACGGCCTTATTTTGTCCTCATAGGTAGACACAAGGGCGTGTGTCTCGATCGTGTGTGACACACGGCCATGTGCACGGGGATGTGGCTTGGCCGTGTGTCCCCTGCATCTTAAAATTGAGAAATAGAATGCTTTAAGTTAGGCACACGGGCAAAGACACAGGTGTGTGTCTCAGCTGTGTGTGACACATGGCCTAGAACACGGGCGTGTGTCTTAGCCGTGTGAATCCACACCAAATTTTTGAAAATTAAATTGACCACAAGGCCTAGCACACGGGCATGTGGCAGCCGTGTGGCACAAGTCAGTGAGTTACACGGGTAAGGACACGGGCTAGGACACGGTCGTGTGCCTCACATGGAATGCCTATACGGCCTGAGACACGGGCATGGCTCACACGGCCTACTCACACGGGTGTGTGATCATTGTATATAAGAAAAATTTTGAAATTTTGGGAAAAATTTTTTGAGATCTCGGTTTAGTCCTGAATTGTTTCTAATGCTTAAATTGGGCCTCGAGAGTCTATTCAAGGGACGATATGATTAGTTTCAGATATGAAGAGTAAATGATATGAATTATCTGTAATTGTTCTGTAAAATCTGATAATGCTCTGTAACCCTATTCTGGCGACGGATACGGGTTAGAGTGTTACAAGATCATATTCCCTTTTCCCTCCAACATGTACCAGGGCCTCAACGCCCAAAATCACTGTACATATAGGTGAGTACTCACAATCCTATGGCATGTTAACTATATCCAACAGTTTCAAGATCACACGGCCAAAATATCTGAAATCAAACACATATCTCTTACTGATTATCCGTGCATTATCACTACATATTTGCATCTTTAGTAAAACACTGTCACTAACATTTAACATATACATATCATGTACACATTTGAACCTTCACAACGGTTATCATAACCACATATCACATGTTAGAGCATCTCATCTCAATTCACAGATTCACAAACACATAAGCACATTATTCACAAGGTAACATAGGTATGAGAAAGCTTATACTCGAAATTTAGAGTAGGGGTTTAGGCTACTACTAAATTCCTAAATAACGTATTGAATCATGTCCACAAGCAATTATTCCAAACACTCACCAATTATGCTTTTACCGAAAAGCCGAAAGCTCAAACTAGGTTTACCTTACCTTTATCTCTACTCATAGAAGGTCCTAACAAATCTGAAGCTTCAACACAATAATTCACACAAAAGTACATTCAAAAATCATCTTAAGGACTCACCATGTAGCCTAAGCTATGTTCTTATGTAGCCGAAACCTTTAACATAACCTACTTGAAATCCAAATATCTCAATCTACACTTAATCTTTTCACCTAAAATGAATTTCATTCATCTAATTATTCATCTACGACTAATTTTCAACCTTTAAACTAAAATAAAATACTTAATTCATGGTATCGGCTTTTTCGACATGTTTTATGGCTATTTTCTGAAACTTCATTAAAACTCAAGAAATCTTTATTGAAACTTCAAAATAAGTTTAGAAACCACTTAAACATGTCAAAAATAATTGAAGAACACTTTGAAACCAAATTTTTACTCAAAATTTTGAAATCCACTGATAAACCTTAAAAGTAACATATTTTAGGCCCACATTTAGCATGCTTTTGGATAATTTAAGCCTCGATTTATGTAAAAAAGTGCTCTTAATCCTTTCTTTTCATGTTTTATACTCAGGAAAGCACCCAAGGATGAAAAGAACGTAAAGCGGGCTTAAAACGGTCTAAATGGGCCAATTCACGAAATTGACTCGGCCTGGACTTTAAGCCACACAGCCGTGCCTCATTAAAAGTCCAAACACGGCCTGGCCATGATTCACACGAGCGTGTGCCATGGCCGTGCCCCTGTCCCTAGAAAGAGCAATTTCATTCGGGAAAGAATACTTGGAGTCAAAGAAACACATTCCAAAGCCTATTCAAACACCCTAGTAGGAATTCTACTTAAATTAGGATACTTAAGGGCCAAGTAAGGCAGCACAAAGTCTATATAAACACCCAAGGGGGCAACTTGAAAGGGGAGTTCGGCAGAAGCCGAAGCCGATGTCAAAGCTAGGCCAAGAAGCCAAGCCGAGAAGGTCAGAAGTTAGGGAATAACGCAAGGATAGCCAGATGATCCATCCCAAGAAGCCAGAATTATACTCGAGACGGCGGAATTCTCCTTCAAATTCTTCAGGGGTTTTAGGGTTTTCTTATGTTTTGTTTTATCTTTTCTCTTGTGATGTTCTTTTTATTCATTATGAACTAAACCCTTCAGATACCTGAAGGGGATGAAACCTAGATGAATTTTGTTATTTGATTTATAAGTTATATGATAATTGCTTAGTTTGTTCTTAATTATGTTGCTTAATCCAAATCTAATGTGCTTAGGTGGAGGAGGAATAGACACTGCCTAAGAGTAGATCTAACATAATTAAGCGGAGTTGATCGAACGCCTAGAGATAGGGTTATGAGATTTTGCCGGATTGGGGTGAAACCTAATATGGGAGTCCATTGATCGGTTTACTGCTATCCTAGGGGGTTATTATAAGCGAACGAGAGTTCCACTAATTAACCTAGGGTTAGACGTTATTTGCCTCGAGAGAGGGTTTAATATAGGTTAGGGAGTCTTACGGATCAAGCTAAGTAAAGAAATCATATAATTTAGGGTTAGATAACAAGTAAAGTCTAGGTGGATTCTTCCAGAGGGTATCGTCGTAATCAACTAAGTTTTCCTTAAAAGTTATTTTCCTATTCGTCCTTTTTGTCTTTGTGTTCTTAGTTTAGTCTTCGTCAATATAGTTTAAAGCAACTTCACTTTATTTTTAAGGCTAAATAATAAAAAGAAAGTTAGTATTAGTACTCTTAGTTCCTTTGGGTTTGATATCCGGTCTTGCCTAAGCTGTTCGATAGGTACACTTGCCTTTAATCATTGTCAGAGTTAGTTTTCAGGTTTTGATCTTTCTTTTATAAGTTTTAAAACTCTGATTTCAGTGATCATCCACCATTAACGATTCAAGTTTTGACTTTTATTCAAAACATGCGATTTAATCGCTAAAAATTTGGTTTTAAAGACAAAATAACATTTAAAACTAATGGGAAGATGAATAATTACCTTAGTTGATAAAAATCTGAGCGTTTGATTGAAAACCCAAAAAACTCACAAGCTCGACAATGGAGAAATCAACAATGATATTGGGTGTTTTTCTTGGTATTTAATGGAAATTTATGGCTTAAAAGATTATAGATATCGAAAGGAATTAAGATTTGGAATTCAAATTCAATTGGGGAGAGTTGGGAGAACTATGGAAGGCATAAGTATGAGAGGAGAAAAAGACTAACGTGAAAATAAAACTATAAATGGGGGTTTTTAGGTTGGATTTTAAAATTTGGTCTAATTGTCTCTTAAAAACTCTAAGTTTTGACTCTTTTAAAAATCAGTCCTTTTATCAAAATTAAAGGTATTTAAAATTCATTTTTAAAAATTGATTTAACTTTTCTAAAAACCATAGTCAATTTCGAACACTCTAAGGCTAAAATTCCTAAATTAATCCTAAAACTCCTAGGCCCTATTTTGGGGTGTTACAGGTGCCACATTTCTAATAAAAAATATGAGGGGTGTTACACCTATACAAGTCTTGCAAAATATGCAAGAGTTTGAGACTTGTTAAAAAAATACACCAATTACAATCTATTCCCCTATTAACTTGTGCTATATAATAAATAAGACTAAATTAAAAATGGATTGTTGAATATATGTCTTCAGTGCTATCCCAATCCAATCTCCATAATCCAAGGGATCCAATTGCTTGATCTGATATGATCCGATCCAATTTTCAAGATAAGTTACTTCAAATGGATTGATTTTCATAAACGGCTTTCATACTTCAAAAATATCAACATTGTTCAAAATCCAAAGAATTATTTTAAAGAATTGACGACTCCAAACATGGAAATTTACTAAGTTGGTTGCAATGCTAATTGTAATGGCCACTACCTTTGGCACTTCATAGGCCATTTTGAAAGCTTGCCTCAACAATCTTCCCTCTTTTCCAATTTTTTTAGCAAAACCAATTACAATAAGGAAGCTCATCAACATTAACAAAAAATAATTCCCTCTAGTACAATCATATTAATCCATTAAACTTAATTTAAAACATAATCAAGAAAATTAACCATTAATGCCCCTTGACCATGTGTAACAAAAATCAAAATACTATAGTTATATCTAAGTAAGATGAGGATAAAAGTTTGTACATGACAATAACATCAACCATTCATCAGTAAAGTTCATAAAGTGAATTATTAAAAATATTTCAAAAAGAATAACCAAATTAAACTAAAAGTAAAATAAAATCCCATTAAAAGGATGACTGCAGCCCTAACGTGTGTGTGTCAGGGTTGTAAATACTATAAATAAAATATAAGAATAAAGCGGTGTTTGCAAGTATATAGGTCAAGTTGTAATATAGATGTGTTTACAATGGAACACTTGGGAAGTATCCTGAGGATCGTGCCTAAGGGAGGCTAAATTAAACTAAATTATAAACTTTCACACAAACAGGTCTAAATAGTAATAATAAAATATTACAGTACGATAGGCATATAATGAAAATTGATATAAAAAAATGAAGTAACAAGTAACAGAAACAATCAAAACCAATTAAGCAATTAGAAGATCAACTTGTTGGATCTGGTGCCCTAAGTGTAGCATTTTTGTCTGAGTACATAATAACTCTTGTAAAGAGTTATATTTAAGGCCTCTAAATGGAATTAATTGGTTTTAATTAGGTGAATATATTTTCATTTTTAGGATATTTTTAGAACATTGCATAACAAAGCTTGGATTGTGATATAATGGTCATTATTTGTTACTCTTAACACTTGGGGTGGAAAGGTGTGGTTTTGTGTGAACTCAAGTGCAGAAAGAGCAAGAAGATGAAGAGGGAATATAAAGGAAGTGAAATATTGCCATAGCAAATGGTGAAATTGATTGCCAACAGATTTGCCATGGTAATTTTGAAAAGATGACTTAGCAGTTTATCCACGTCATTCTCTGCAAGATATGCGTGTGAACACAATAAAACAAGAATGAAAAAGTCTACTTCTAACACCCCAAACCCGGCCTAGAAGTTATGACCGGATCTGGCATGTCACATAAAAGGGTTGTTAAAAAACTCCGCGTTTGTTAAAAATTTCGAGTTTAAATATTTATTGATTGTTATCCTTTTTGTTAACTTTTTGAAAAAATAGTTATTAAGGGTTTAGGAAAATCCCGTATCGCACATTGAATAATAATAGGCAGTAATCAAATTAAAAGCTAAATCAAATAAAATACCAAAATTAAAGTTATAGTGGCCTTATTACATAACAAAACCCAAATAAAAATAAGTCCAAATAAAAGAAACGAGTTTACGAGAAAACATTGCATAGCCACTAAAAGTCCGCCTCAGCTCCCAATTCGTGATCTAATGATTACCTGAAACATTTAAAAAGAAGGGGTGAGTTTACGAAAACTCAGTGTGCAATTCCCCTTACAAGCGATAACTGGGCCTAAGCCCAGAGAAGCAGATTGGGCCTTAGCCCTAATATCATGGCATATCAAATTATGAGTGCAATGAAATCCCAACCCAACCTAATATCCATCCGCTACACACCACCCGTACATCCTCATACACACCTGGGGATTTCCACAATCAACCCTCCATCCGCTACACACCTCTTTGGCAGTTTATGCTGACAGACACACTGCTCAAAGTCCACATAAGTGGTCTAGCCACTAAATCCACGTGATTAAATCACAAAAATCCACGACGAGGCTCGAGGCCATCATCAATCGTGACAGAGTCACTAATATACACTTCCCCTTTAAATCATTTATATCCCAAAGCCCATGCATTATGACATAATAATTCATGTATGCAGCATGTCATGTATGCAAAACATATATCAAATATAAGTATAACATGAGTTACCATCATAATCAGATAGACATAATACAACATAATCAAGCTAATCAACCTCTAAGGTACAATAGTAATTTTACCTACCAAGGGTATTTCGTAATTTACCTATCGAGGGTATTTCAGTAATTTCGCACCCGCAATGGCCTTTCCGAAGACCTAATGTCGCCTCGAGCGACTCAACTACCATTTTCGGTCGTACCGGACTATTGGCCTAAAACCTGATTTCAGCCCATTCAGGCCTACACGCTCGTGTGGCCCACCTAACACAAATCTAGCCACGTATATGAGATTCTCCTAGAGTTCACTATATACTATACCATCATACATTTTATTCAATTGGGCCCACGAACCCATTGGGCCCACTGAAACACCCCAAACCCGGACCACGAGCCTCGACCGGATTTGGCATGTTCCTTGAGTAAAACATTTCAGAAACTTGTTCGTCAATTTGGAAAATCTGGATAGTTTTGAAACAAAAATTGATTTGTGTTGTGATCAATTTGGAAACGGTGTTGTTCTTAAAGTCTAGATTTTATTAAAACTTTATTATTATATTTCAAAACTATAAGTTAAAAGAAATGCCGAGTTGTTTTAGAGTTTACCATTAATTTAAAAATTGTTGGTGTTTAAGTGTCAAAACATTTAAAATTCATTTTTAAGAAAAAGTTATTAAATCTTGATTTAATAATAATCGTATCATAATAAATCAAATAAAATGCATGCATAAAACAGTCTAACAGCATGTTTGGTTGGGGGGAATAGGAATGCATTCCCCCTAATTCGGTGGGCCCACCATCAAACCAACGTTTGGTTGGCTGTAATACTATTACAGCCTGATTCCATTCAGGCCTTATTACGGCTAAAGGCTGTAATAGCCATTCCTTGCCCACATCTCTGAATAGCTATTACGTTCGGTATCTTTTTCCTATTTTTCAAATTTTGCCCTCCTTCATCTGCCTCAAACTCTCTCCTTCTGTTTCACTGCAATTTATCGGTCCAACGATGCTAGAGTAAAAGATGGACAAACATGAGATTTCTCTACAAAGAACGGCGTTGTTTTCTTGCTCCTCCGATGCTCCTCCCATCACCGCTTTCCTTGAATCTCTTCCGGTACTAAAACCCAAACCCATTTCCATCTCTTTCCATTTTGTTCTTTTTCATTCAACCAAAAAAATAAATGTTATTGAAAATTTACAAAACACTTGCTCCCAAAAAGAGGCTAACAGAGGAGCAGAGAAGGGCCGATCCAAAATGTCAAGCGAGGTAAATTTTCCCTCATTTCCCTCGTTTTACATCCCATCTAACAAAAACCCCAACGATCTCAACTATTCTTTTTCCTTTTAATTTGCAAAGGAAGGGAGGTAGTGCGGGGAACAAGTTCGTAATGTCGCTGGGTTTACTGGTGGCGGCTACGATGAACTGTGCGGACAACATCGGGGCCAAGAACCTCTACATCATTTCGTCAAAGGAATCAAAGGGCGTCTCAACAGCTTCCATCGGCTTGCGTCGGTGACATGGTCATGGCCACCGTAAAAAAAAAAGGAAAGCCCGATTTGAGGAAGAAGGTGTTGCTCTGCCGTCATCGTCCGACAACGCAAACCTTGGCGTAGAAAGGACGGCGTCTACATGTATTTCAAGGTCAAAAACAATTCCCTTTGTTTCCCCTATTTTTTTATTTGCCTTTAATTGCTTCTTTTGATAATGCGGGTACCCGATTTTGATTTTTTTTTAGTTACTCTTTAATAGGAAGCATAGAGTAAAGGGAAATTACTAGCTTTAAACAAAGATGATGTTTGTTATTTATCTATTGCATCGTGTTACCCGTCTTTGGTATATTTGATTTAGTTGTTACCATGTAAAACTATTAGTATTTCGTGGTTTTTTTTTTTTTTGGAACTTAGTTTGGGTTTTTATCTATATGTTTGCAGATAATGCTGGTGTCATTGTCAATCCCAAGGAGAAATGAAAGGTAAACCAACCCCTCTTCTTCATTCTACATACCCAGTTAGAATAATATTTGCTTGTTGAATTGTGGGGTTTCAAATGAAGTGTGTCAAAGTCGATATGAAATTAAAGTACATGTTTGTGTGTCTAAATTCATTGTAGTAAAGAATGCAATTTAGAAATCGGGTTATCTTCTCTAAACGTATGTTTTTGTTAGGTTGGTTCTGCTGTGGTCTTAGCCTATTGATTTGCGATTTCGATGGCGAGAAAGTTATTTGTTGTTGCATTGTTGGATTTGATCTTTCAAAGCTCATTGCGTTCATTGATTTGGTAATTACAGGATCTCGCTATTCATGGTCCCATTGGAAAGGAGTGTGTCGACTGTGGCCTAGAATTGCAAGTGTCGCCAATGCTATTGTTTGAAAGGTTTCCATGGTTTTGTTTGCTACTGTAGCTTTGATGTTATCTTTCAATTACTTACAACGTGTTTTGAGAGATTTTGACCAGATGAGTTGTTACATCTAGTTGTCTAAAACTTATTTCTCGGTTTCTTTTTATGGAATTACAACAGATTTTAGCATGCTTCCATCTTTCTTTTTCACTTTTAAGTAGAACTCCACAAATCCTCTAAATGTGATTGACTTTTTGAACATCACAATTGTTCTTATATACCTATTTGCATAGTCACAATTGTTCTCTTCATCCGTAAAGCCTCGTAACTTGGGGACCCATTCTAGCATTCCTACTGATTCTCGTTAAAAGTTGCTTTTGTTTCCTTGTTAGCATATAAATTCCTAGATTTAAATGCCATAAACTACTATTTTAAATGAAGGAAGTTTGGTTGACATTTTTTTACAATTTGGATGTGTTTATAAGGGTTATATGTTGACCAAATGTCGGAATTAGCATACGACTCCCTTGTTTAAAAAGCTTTGAGTTGTCGTTTATTGATACTATGTATTGTTCTTTGTTTGTTGTTGTCTAAATTGAAGAGAAATTTATATTTAGTAATTTCTTGTTAGCAATCTCTGAGATATGGGTTGAAAAGATGGAAAATTTTCATGTTGAAATGTTGTCTAAATGCTAAAAATTCAGCATGCATATTCTCGTTATTTTAAATGTTTTGAGTGATGTTGTAAATGAAGTAAAGTGTGATTGTGGATTGTTAAATTTGATTTTTGATTGGAAGTGTTTAATGTTGTCCAAATGCTAAAAATTCAGCATATAAATTCCTAGATTTAAATGCCATAAACTCATTATTTTAAATGAAGGAAGTTTGGTTGACATTTTTTAAATGAAGGCTTAGATAAGTCCTACCAGTTGAGCTTCCATAGTGTCTCGCATGCTTTTTCTTTTGGTTTTAAAATGGGGTTGGGAGGCAACAGAGACTACTTGGAAGTATTTGTCAAGAATATACCTTGTATTTCAACCTGAGAGTATTTGTCAACAAAGTTGATTGTCTTTGCATGAACTTGTGTTTGTTTCAAACCATGTGACAAATTTAGTATGGTTCAATGAGCCATGTAACTTTCTATTATCCTTGTATCTTTGCATTTCTTTCAGTTTGATAAATCACATTTCTTTGCATAGTTTAAAATTATTTTTGTATTGTAGCAAGTTATCAAGAAAGTACTCAATGTAACAAAGCAGACTCAAGGGAAACACTATAGACCAAGAACATAAAAGAGAAGCTCAATTACATCCGATCTAACCGCTTAATAATCAAGTGTCGATGAATCAATGTTTATTAATAATAATTTACAAAGAAGCCAACAAATGTCTCAACTCTTCAATTTGGTAATCTGAATAAATAAGCATCCAACAGATATATTTCATACTAAAATTCAACAAATATAGGGCATAATTTTGGATGCCTAATCTTTTTAGAATCGGTTCCCCAACTTTTAACCTTAGAAACATAATGCTTAAATTACTTCTATCAGTAAAATATTGGCTTCACTATTAAGTACTAAGTACCATAGTTAGCCAAACAATTAATCTTTTCCGAATTTTCAATCAAATTCGAATGAGACTCGTAATGAATATTTTCAAGGATATATAATTTTGACAAAAAAATACGTATGGTGTCCTCCTATTTTTGAGAAAATTTGAATAAAAAAAGCGCATTGATAAATCTTTGGGAAAACCAATTTCTAAAACTAATGGAGGTAGATTTAATAATGAAATCATGTAACTTTTTGTTAATATATGAATATTATGCTTGGATGTGAAATATAATTCTCAAGTTAACTAATTACTTCTAATATTTTTTTTTGTAAAGTAATTAAATTATTTGTTTCAATAATGATATTTTAGCACATATATGTATTGTAGTTTAAAAATAATAAAATAAATTATATATATTTTTATAGTATTATATATTAAGATTTTTTAATTCATATAATAATAATTATATTAAGCATGTTATTAAATTATATTTTTTATTAAATTATATTTAATAATAATTATGTTAAAATATGATTAAATTATTTATTATTTTTATTAAATTATTTTCAATAATAACCTTATTAAAATTTAATAACAATAACAATAATCATTTACCTAACAAAAATTCTGCTAAGGGTATTCTGGTCATTTTAGTTCTTTTCCTTATGCTATTACAACATCATTCCATTCAACCAAACACAAGAATTCTATTACAGCTCTATTCCATTCCATTCAACCAAACAGTTGAATTACTTATTACAGCTCTATTACATTACACCTCTATTCCATTACACCTCTATTCCATTACAGCTCTATTCCATTACAGCGAACCAAACGTGCCCTAATAGTAATGGCCTTATTACAATAATAGCAAAACCCGAAATAAATCCAAAACTTAAATATAAAGTCTCAAAATAAAATAAATGCTGAGCTGAGCATTGGCCACCACTAAGTCCCTGCCGACCCGGTCCATTACGGAGTGTCACCTGCAAAATGGTAGCCCACAAGGGGTGAGTCAAACAGACTCAGTGTGTAACAACCAACACAAACTCCCAAACGATTTAGGCATATCAAATCATATATAACAAATATAAGCAATGATGCGATCCCAACCCCACCTAAGTGTCCATCCTCTACACATCACCCGTACCAACCAATCACACCGTGGGGATTACTAAATTGACCCTCTATCCGCTACACACCATCGAAGGCAATCGCTGCAGTCAACTGCACATCGCCCTTATAAATTGTGGCATAGCCACTAGATAATGTGGCAGAGTCACCAGATAACAATATGTGACATAAGTCACCACATTCAGATTATGTGACATGAGTCACCAGATATTGTGGTAAAAACCACTAGATCACTTCCCCTTTTCAATATCACTCATATGCCCATGCATAACACAAAACATGCAGAAATCATGCCATATACCTTATTCCATATTCATAACAAATTCACATGTGTGTCATATTCAATGTTCATAATGACATTATTGACATAGTAGTAGTAGTAGTAGGTTAACGTACCTGAATACTCTGTACCATTGAATGGTACCTTTAGCCATATTTTCATATTTCCATTAACACATACATAATATTAATACCATAGATCTATTAGGAATTAGTGTAGGGCTACACACCTGGATACTAACGTGTTCACTGAATCCCGAAAGTCTATCGAAATAGATTGAACTCCTCCCTAAAAATCAAAGTTAGAATCAGCCAATCACTAACACTTGATATGGCCTGGGCCGAATGTTAACACTCTCTTACCTTGCGGATCTAAATCCCGAAATTATCCCTTGTCTTTGAAGATGTCGAAATACCTAGATGGTGTATGTTAGATCCGATTCCAACATTTGAATAAATGGCCTTCAGCCTAAACCACACTTTTCTTACCTTAAATTTTGAAATCTCGAATGATCTCCTCCTTGTAGTCGACAGCGACCAAATCCCGAATTCCTCCTTCTAAGTTTCGGCCAAAGTGCATTAATGGGATTAGTTCCTAGATTTTGGCTAAAAGAAAAAGGAATGAAAATCGAATAACATTTGATCTTACCCCTAATGATGAAATCGACTGCACCCTTGCCTGACACCCCAGAGATATTCGGCTTTGAGGTTTAATGAATAATCGGCTAGGAGTCACCTGTGTATTCGACTTTAGAAGAGGATAGCAAAGGATTATAGATTCAGCTTGATGAACACTAGGGAGATTCGGCTTATGAAGATGAATAGCAAAAAGGAAGAAAAGAAAAAGAACATAAGTTGGATTCTTTGGGATTTTCGACACAAATGAGAAAAGTGAGGAGAGAACAAATTTCGGCAAGAGAAAATAGCCAAAAATATCACTTTGATAGCCTTAAACTTTCGGCACATAGCCCCCCTTGTATGACTGAAGGCCTCATCCCACTCCCCTCTCTTGAATTTGGCTAACACTCAAACACTAGCTTCTCCTTGCTTTTCTCCTATTTTTCCTCTTTCCTACTCATTCAAAATAATTTGAATGAGTCAAGCATTATCCTTGCCCTTAGCCGAATTTTTAAAAGGAATTTGACCACAACTAATACTCATCTCCTTAGTGTTTCAGTGCTGCCCAACTCTCTTGCTGCCTGACGCAAAAACACTCCCAAAAGTGCTCCCCTTGCTACTCGAACCTAGGCCCCCTTGCACTGCTTGTGGCATCACTTACTAAGGCTTTAAGTGGCGCCTCCTTGCCACTTTAACAAGCCCATTTGTATGTCCAATTTCCTTTACAAATTTTCTTAAGGCCTCATCTGCCTAGCTCCACTTCAAGACTTAAAAACTAATATTTTCTAAGGCATTCTCCTACCTTCTAAAGTTCCCGAAATCTATAAAACACATTCAAAACACACATAGGCATACTAGCACATACAATTAAGCAAAAATGAACAAGCCCTAAATTCCAGATATTACACCCACTCCGGCCCATCGTGGCCCAAGCAGCCTCAACCCACAAGAATACTACTGATGGCGTCAACTATCGTGTCGAAGCCCCACAAGTGCGCTCGCACGCTTCTGCGGCTACTATTGCCGTACAACTAGAGTAGAGAGAGTTACACACCTGATAAGAATCTGGTGCTAATCCGCACTCCGACCACTCTTATGCCCAAACACCCTCCAAGGTGAATTCATCCTCCTCTTAGAATGCTATATATATAGCTAGCTTCTCACCTTCCTTCTTTGTATCTTTTCGATGTGGGATCCTTCCATCAGCAGAGTTTAAATCCAACTCAAACTCTTCCCATCCAATTCCTAAAATAAATACTCCCTTGCTTTTCATAAGATTTAAACCCAGGCTCCCTTACAACATAATCCACGCCGCTAACCACCTGGCCACAAGCTCCTCTTGTGTCTTAAACCATGTGCAACTAAATATAAATCTATAGCCCAATTCTAAGGTCCATGTAAAAAGAAAAACCAAATTGCAAAAGCCAAGACTTGAACCTTAGACCTCCTTCCTTCCTTGTGGCATCACTCCCTTGTCCCTTGGCGTCACTTTGACGCTACACCACACACTTCACTTGTGTTATTTTTCTCCACATTTTATTCTTAAAACCTATCTACTAACTCACAGGGTTTTTTACACCTAAAACTAAAATTTCCCCAAAGCCAAAGTTTGAACCCGGGACTGCATAGAAGCCCTCTAACCTTTCAAAATCACTTATCCAATAGGTCCAACTTGCATTTAAGCCGATCTCTTGTTCTCAAAAATTTAAACGCTATTACGCTCAAGGCCCATTGGGCCCAATCCTACTAGGCCCAATTTCGGGACGTTACACTACTGAGATGGGACAGATCTACCCAATAAAAGAAAGAGAGAAGGAGAAAAAAGGAGAGGAGAATTTTTGTGAGAAAGAGACAGGTGACAGCAATCCTCTCTCTGCACAGAGAAAAACTCCATTAGAGAATTTTATAGAAAGAAAAGGGTAGTAGCTACAGAGAGCAGAATACAGACATAAAGAAGGGGAAGAAACATCTCATGTATGATCAAAAGATAAAAGAGAACCTGGAGTGTGGTGAGAAATCCTGCAGTTCTGCCTTTAGTTTTCCTGATTTCTGTCATTCAAACTTCTTTAAATGTTGATGAATGATTTAAATTTGATGCTTACTTTGCCACCCATGAACTAAATATTTTTTGGGTTGGAGTTATTTGGGTGGATGTTTATCATCTTTAATGCTCGTGATTTGAGATTGCCTATATAATTGTTTCATTCGATTTATGCCTATTTTAAATTCATGCATGCAAACTCCAGACATAGCTAATTGTATGTTGTGTTCATAGATGTATTTTTAATTTTGAAAATGTTAAACATACTGGTTTTAGAATCGTTTTATGAAAGCGAATATTCGAAAGAATATTCGTAGCACTCTAGACATAGATGTTGCGAGTTGTGCAGAGAAGAACATTCATTGCAGTTATTATCCAGAGTTCTATAAACATATAGTAACTTAGATTTTTAGTTGAAAATCTAGCTATCAAAAGAGGCAGGTTACAGTAGTAACTCTCTGAACAGTTGATTAGACAATATTTTGCAATGACATTATTTTGATATGAGCATTTCACCTGAATAATTCTAGCCCTATTCATTGAACAACAGACTTACTCTTGCTTTTCTCTATAATTTGCCACTACATTTTATTTGCCATATCAATTTTCTATTTTTAGCATTAAATTACATTAATTCATTATACCAACATCTTATTCAATTTAGGAGTATTTACTGCTATTTAGTATAGTTAATAAGATTATAATGTAATAGCCCGATTTAGGGGCCAGTCAGAACAGTGGTTTTAGAATCACTAATCCAAGGTCAGATAAAAATTATTTTTATGTTATTTTATGAGTTAGAGCATGATTATATAAGTACATAAAATTTTTGGTGCTTTAATTTTAGCGATTTCATGCTTAATTGCGAAAAAAAAACTAAATCGCATAAAATGCAAAAGTTCCAAACTACAAGCTAAGGGTGCCAAATAGCCATAGAATATTAATTGGAGGTCTTTAAAGGGAAATTATCCCCTTAATTGATGGTTGGCCAGCCATAGGGGACAAAAAGAGGTCAAAATTGGTCAAGTAGGTGGATTAGGTGGATTAGATTGAAGGAAATAAATAAATAAAGAAAAAGATGATATCACACTATTCATTCACCTCCTTCCACCAAAATTACCAGCAAAAATAAGGGCTTGAAAGCTTAAAATTTTCAGCAACTTGTCCTCTTTACAAGTAAGTGATTTTGGTGACTTTTCTTGATGGTTTCTGTACTTTTAGGACCTTTGTATCATGATCTAGCTAATGAGGGGTCTATTTTGCAAAATGGTTAAGAGTCCAGAGTTTTGACATGTGATTAATTATGTTGGTTTTATGGAAGAAAATGAGTCTTATTTGTTAGATAAACAACATTTCTGGAAGGTGTTTCCATGAAAACACCTAAAAGGACCTTTTTGTAAAGGTTGTAAAACATGTAGTAAATGTGTGAAATGTTGAGTTTTGATGGTTGCCATAAGAGTAATAAATGCTCACCTAGGCTCGTTAAAGAAAGAAATTTGATTAGAATTGATTTCTGAGCCTAGGGGTAAAATGGTCATTTTGTAAAAGTCTAAAGGCAAAATAGTAATTTTGCCAAAGCATGATTATTGAAATGTATTAGCTAATGTGATAACTAAATGAGCTAATTTGCTATTATAGATCAAGAAGAACAAAGAATTAACCTCGATCGAGAAAAGGGCAAAGTATCGGACTAGATCGACCATCTAACCTATTTTGAAAATCGAGGTAAGTTTGCGTGTAATAAATTGAACGTCATGTTATTAAGCTTCTAAATGTTTGATAGTAGCAATGTTGTATAAAATTCCTATGAATTTTGAATTATAATGTTAAACGAGAAAATAATGAGAATTGTAATGTGAAAGTCCCGGTTGGACTTTAATAAACGAGAGAATAAGATCATCAAAATATGAGAAAGGTAAGGTCCTGTATAAGACCATGTCTGAGACATGGCCTCGACACCGAATAGAGATCCCATATAAGACCATATCTGGGATATGGTATCAGTATCAAATATGAGAATCGTATAAGACCATATCCGGGATATGGCATCGAAAAACGATATGAGATCACGTATAAGACCATATTAGGGATATGGCATCGGCATTTAGAAGTGACCCCATATAAGACCCATCTAGGATCTGGCATTGGTGTCGAGATTCTGTGAATGAGGATGATTACATATATATATCCTTGAATAACTTAGGCAATTTTGATGTGGTAAATGGTTAAACTTATGCTAGACATGAGATTAATGCTAATGCCAAGTGATGAGGTGATACAGGTATATGTGAATAATTCATGAGAGTGGTTCACGATATATGGCATGTTATGTAATTGGTAAGAATAAGTATGAGTAAGTATGGGAATGAGCTTAAGACTTGTGTTTTATTCAATGAAATGGATGAATGACATTATGAGTTTTATGTTGCTATTTATTTCATGCAAACTTACTAAGCTTTATGCTTACCCTTCTCATTTCCTTTTTCCTTGTAGTATTACCGAGATAACTCGAGGATTGTGGGACGTTGGAGTTCAGAGTCTCACTATCGACATCTCTTTGGTATAACAAAGTTAGATTTATTTTGAGTATGGCATGTATAGGTCTTGGGTATTTTGTTATGTCATATGTATTAGCCAAAGTGTTGGCTATTTACGATATCAAAATCATTTTGTAAGTGGTCATTAGAATTGGGCCAATACTTGGCAAGATTATATATATTCAATGATGATAAAAATTGTGAAGTTTATGCTTGTGTGGATGCTTGATTTGAGTTCTTGGAAGTTCCTTAAGGTCATGAGTTATGTTGAATTGAGTTGGTATAAGTATGGTTGCTATGTAGGGTGGCATTTGGCTTGGAAATAGCCCTTTTAATGCCCACACAGATAGACACACGGGTGTGTGTCTAGGCCATGTGTGACACACAGTCAGCCCCATGGGCATGTTGATTGGCCGTGTGCCCCCTTGCATGCTAGGTTTACAAGTCAGTATGCTTAGTAGTAAACACAAGGGTAGAGACACGGTCGTGTGTCTCAGCTGTTTGGGAGACACGACCTGTAACACCCCAAACCCGACCTAGACGTTATGGCCGAATTTGGCGTGGCGTATTGAAGTGTTTTTCAAAAACCATGTTTTCATTGAAAACCCTTCATTAAATTTCAAACTTCTTGTCATTTAAAACTTATACAAAACCTCAGTTTGTGTTCATTTATTTTCAATCGAGGTTTATTAAAAAGTTATTACCTTCAAAACCTTATTGTTACGGAAGCTTAATTTAAAGTAAATGATTTACGAAAATGTGATATATAAAAATTAGGTTGCGGAAACGTAGTGTTAGAAAATAGTTATTGTTTTGGAAAACTGTGTTCTACTTCTAGCAGATATAAATCACAATCAAATCAAATCCCAAATTTAAAATCCAGAAATTATAAAGGCCTTATTACAACCCAAACCAACAAGTTCATTCTTAAGTAAATGAGCTAAACAGAATAAAACTTCTGCAGTTGTGTGGCCCTCTTCGAGTCCCTTGCAACTACAAACCGTCTGAGGATTACCTGAAAGGTTAAAAACGGGGTGAGTGTACGAAAACTCAGTGTGTAATCCCCTTATTAAAGAAACAATCAGTATACAGAAACAGAATCAGTCTGGGCCTAAGCCCTTTAACAGTAACAGTATAGGTGGGCCTTAGCCCATTACAGTATCAGAATCAGAAACAGAATACATGTGGGCTTAAGCCCAATACTGTGACGGTAGCAGTAATAGAAAAGCAACAATGTAATCATGCAACCCATCCCAATCCAGCCAACACACCACCCGTACCAACCAACACACCATGTGGGGATAAAATCGACCCACCCAGCCAACACACCAATATCAGCACCAGTTGCGGCACTAATCAATATCGCAGCAAAGCTGCCAGTAATCAGAATGGCTAAGAGTCGCAAACAGGATAGCTATAACGCCATGAGTATAGTAATATGATTGGCACAAAGCCATCGATAGTAGTAATATGATTGGCACACAACCATCAGTAATGGTAATACGATCGGTACATAGCCATCAGTAATGATAATATGATTGGCACAAAACCATTAGTAGCAGTGATATGATCGGCACATAGCCATCAATAGCATCACAGCAAAGCTACCAGGAATGGTATCGCAGCAAAGTTGCGATATTGATGATTGTGGCGAGCCACCAAGATCTGAGACTTCCTCCATATGCGCGAGATCTCACCCCATATAGTATGTCATCTATGCAAAATGCCATGCTCAGAATCAGTTATACAAATCAGAAACAAATTAATCATTTACGTCACAGACAAATCAATCATTTACCCTCGCAGACAAATCAATCATTTACCCTCGAGGCAAAATAGTCATTTTACCCTTTGGGGGTACATCGGTCAACTCACCTAACAGAGGTATCACAGTCATTTCACCTATAGGGGCTTCACGATCATTTTACCCTACAAGGGTATTACGGTCATTTTATCCTACAGGGGTATTACGATCAATTTACCCTACGGGGACATTACGGTCATTTTTCCCTACAGGGCTTTTACGGTCATTTTACCCTACAAGGGCATTACGGTCATTGTACCTTATAGGGGCATTACGATCATTTTACCCTACAAGGGTATTTCGATAATTCTACCCTACAGAGGTACTTCGGTAATTCTACCCTACGAGGGTATTTTGACAATTTTACCCTACAGGGGTATTTCGGTAATTCTACCCTACAAGGGTGTTTCGATCATTTCATTCCTTAGGGGTCTCGGTATAGTTAACGACCTTTCCGAAGGCCTACAATCGCCTTGAGCGACATAGATAACCTATTTGGTCAAAATAGTGTAAATGGGCTCAAAGCCCAGTATTCGGCCCAAATGGGCCCACACGCTCGTGTGGCCCATTTGGCCCAAATTCAATTCTGGCTATGCGAACTACATAGCCCAATCCAGTTTCTGCCACTTTTTGTAAATTTTATCCGTGTGGGGCCCACGAGCCCATTGGGCCCACACGGTCCATTTTAGCCCAACTAGGCCCATAATGGCCCAAGCGCACGAGAACACTTGTGGTGGCCTCTTTAGTCTACCACCTACGGTTGTGGGCTCGGTTTTACCACACGAGTGATCGCACGCCCGTGAGGCCTCAAATGCCGAAGTTTTGCCTTTTCGGCTTTTGCTGATTCACAGTAGAGATAGTGTGATTACACACCTGTTTATGAAACCGCTCCAAGTTCCATGAGCACCCAACCTAAATTCAAACACCCTCTTATGGACACTTAATCCACACTTAATCAATCATCACTTACCACGATTGTACGAAATATGGCCTACTCCTCTAAGATTGCTGACCAAGCCACGACCCCATGTTCTTGATGTTTACTTGCTTAAACAGTGATTCTTATTAGACAAAATTGTTCATGAGAATGTAATTTAAAAACTCAACACCAAAATCACAACATATTCGGCCCACCAAACGAACTTACCCCCAATGATCAATTAGTTGATGAAGGGAAGATTTGGAACGCCTCTACACACTAGAGAATCCCCTTTTTCTTCGAGAGATTTTAAAACCCAAAGAACAAACAAATAAGAATGACTTAGGAATACAGTACTAATGAAAATTGACAAAAACTGATTCCCCTAAAGGAAGTCTCATCCGAAATCCTAAGTAGCTAAACACCCAATTCGGCACTAACACTCCTACACACTTCTACTTCCTTAATTCTCTCCACAATACTCTCCCTTAATCCTCTCCACGATTTGCTCCTACATTCTCTCCATGACCAATTCAAACACTTTATCAGCAGTGTTTCAGTCCAACTCTTCTACCTTCCCAGCTCAAGCAGCAAAATAAACATTCCATTGCTTATCCCAAGATTTGAACCTCAGACCTCATAGTTACACCACACGCCACTTGCCACTAAGCCCAAGCTCCTCTTATGTCATAAAACCAACATTATTACTAATACAGCCTAAGTGCCAGTGTCCAGGTTCATTTAAGGGAAAAAATAAAAATTTTGCAAGAGTCAAGACTTGAACTCAGACTTCTCAAATACTCCCATACACACCCAAATCACTTAGCCATTAAAGCAAACAAGTAATTTGTATCATTTTCTTGCACACATAAATATTTATGTGCAGTCTCCTAGCTGATCCCATGCTGAAGGTCCATTCCTTCTAGGCCCAAATTCGGGGTGTTACACGGCCATGGACATGGGCGTGTGCACAGGCCGTGTGAAGTCTGCACCTAAAATTTGGAATTTAATTCGACACGCGGTCTAAGGACACGGGCGTGTGCCTTGGCCATGTGACCATAGTGAGGTGATGACATCATAAACAAAATGCCATGGTTTTGGCACGTGGGCTAAGACACAGGCGTGTGTGACCACACGGCCTGCCCACACGGGCGTGTGGCCCTTGTTTAGGCAAAATTTTTCAAAGTGTGTAAAAGTTTTCGTTATAATTTCGAGACCTTCCGAATATATGTTTAATGCCTCATAGGCCCATAATAAGAACGTTATGCATATGAATGAGAAGTTTTAAGTTGGAAATGAAAATTTAAAGTACAAAGTTGTAAGTTCAAGCAAGTTAAGTCCGGTAATGCCTCGTACCCGGTTCCGGAGTTGAATACGGGCAAGGGGTGTTACATATACTAACTTAGTCAATCTCTTACTAATTTTTTATCCCTATGGAGATGATACTTACTTATTACTTTATTACTTGAATGACGTGTACACTTGAACAATTGCATTAGTTATTTACACGCAACAAGTTTTTGGCGCCATTACCGGGAATCGACAGCATTGGTGAAAAGTTGATTTGTTATTATTCTTGTTATTTTTGTTAGAACAACTAATTAATATTTTATTTGATTTTTCATGTTTGTACTAGTTCATGAGAAGAAGTATTCAAGGGGATACAAAATATTGCTTTGATCATGAGATTGAAAGGACATTGAGGCGAAAAAGAAAAGCATTAAGAGGAATGGTGAGGATCATAAATGATCCAATCAGAGAAGATTAGGTACTCCAGAATGAAAGGAATGTTGATATTCCTCGAATTTTAGATGACAGAGATAGACCCATATTCAAGCTCAACACTTTGAATTAAAACTAGTAATTTTTCAGATGTTACAGACGGTAAGGCAGTTAAAACTAATAATGTTTCAGATGTTACAGACGGTAAGGCAGTTTAGTGGTTTACCAAATGAAGATCCCAAATTAAACTTGAGACTTTTTCTTGAAGTCTGTGACTCATTCAGGCAGCAAAGTGTTCCTGAAGATGCCCTTAGACTAAAATTATTCCCTTATTCATTGCAAGATCGTGCCAGATTATGGTTGAATGCATTACCATCAGGTACGCTGGCATCTTGGAATGAACTGTGTCAGAGGTTTTTGCTAAGGCACAATCCTCCTAACATGAATACCAAGCTGAGGAATGGCATTACATCATTCAGGCAATCTGAAGATGAGACATTATACGAAGCATGGGAGCGTTTCAAAGAATTAATTAGAAAATGCCTAATGCATGGTTTTCAGCATTGGACACAAATGGAAATGTTCTACAATGGATTAAATGCTCATACATGAATGGTGGTGGATGCGTCTGCTAATGGGATGTTGCTTGACAAATCCTACAATGAAGCATATGAAATTCTAGAAAGAATAGCAAATAATGATTATCAGTACCCCACTACTAGAGTTGGTACTGGTAGAAGAGTTACTGGAGCAATGGAACTTGATGCGATTACATCGTTAATAGCTCAGGTATCATCTTTAACAAATATGATTAAAACTCTGAAAAGACCCTCTGCAGTGTAGGAGATAAAGATTGCATAACTAGCATGCATATACTGTAGAGAATATCATGTTTCTGATGAATGCCCATCCAATCTAGCCTCTGCGTATTACATGGGAAATTTTAATTGTAGTAAAAATAATCCCTACTCCAACACCTACAATCTAGGGTGGAAGCAACATCCAAATTTTAGCAGGAGGAATTAGGGAATGGGAAATGCCAACACTGTTAATAGACAGAATACGGCTGGTGTACCACCTGGACACAATCAACCAATGTCGTGGTAAAATATGTAACAAAGTTCGTCATCTTCAACATGAGCTATGGAAGCTTTATTAAAAGAGTATATCGCTAAGAATGAAGCAATTATTTAGAGCCAAACAGGTTCCTTAAGAGCTCTGGAGAATCAAGTGGGACAAATTGCCACTAAATTAAGCTCCAGACAACAAAGGAGCATTGCCTAGTGACACAGAAAGTTCTAGATCTCAAGAAAAAGAACAATGTAAAGGCATAACACTCTGGAGTGGAACTCAACTGCAACGAGTTGTGAATGATGCCTTGTTTGAGGAGGAAAGGTTTGAAGTTCCTAGAATCACTACTTTTGAACCAAAAGTGAAACAAACTTCAAAAGATGAGAGTAGACGAAAGCATACAGAAGCAAATTCATCTTGCCGAGCCAATACAAATGCTATGACAAGGCAACCTCAACAAATGGAAGGAAGGCCACCGCTACATTTTCCACAGCATTTCCAAAAGTTTAAACAAGTTGCTAAATTCAAGAAATTTCTGGAGATCTTGAAGCAATTACACATCAATATACCTTTGGTGGAAGCATTAGAACAAATGTCTAACTATGTGAAATTCATGAAACATATCCTATTCAAAAAGAGAAGGTTAGAGAAGCACGAAACTGTGGCACTTACTAAAGGGTGCACAACAATGCTGAAGAATAAACTGCCACCAAAATTAAAAGATCCATGGAGTTTCACTATACTCTGTTCGATTGGAAACCATTATGTAGGCCAAGCATCATGTGATTTAGGTGCAAGTATCAATCTAATGCCTATGTTTGTTTTTAGGAAACTTGGGATAGGAAAGGCAATACCTACTACAGTCACTACAACTAGCTGGTAGATCATATGTCCATCGAGAAGGTAAAATTGAAGATGTACTGGTAAGAGTTACAAGTTCATCTTTCCAACAGATTGTATTATTCTGGAATGTGAAGCAGGTAAAGAGGTACCTATAATACTTGGATGACCTTTCTTAGCAACTAGTAGAACATTGATTGCTGTACATAAAGGTGAGTTTACCTTGAGAACTAATGATCAACAGTTGACTTTTAATGTGTTTGATACTTTAAATTGTGCAGACCCAGATGAAGAATGCCATGCTGTAGAATTTGTTAACATTGTAATTCAGGAAGAATTTGTAGGACATATGCACAACAATTCTGATGCAGACTCTGTCAAATTAAATAAAACAGATTTGACTGAAGAATCTGAAGAACTAATGGAAACCCAGTAATTTGAAAATGGATGCAGAAGGAGCTTTGAATCATTAGATTTATCAAGTCACTCTTTCAACCTTCCTTACTTATCAATAGAAGATCCATTGGTACTGGATTTGAAGCCATTACCAATGCATTTGAAGTACATTTATTTGGGAGAAAATAATACTCTGCCTGTACTTATTTATGTCAAGCTTACAATAGACCAAAAGATGCAATTACTGGAGGTCTTAAAGAAATCAAAGAAATCTTTAAGATGGTCAATTGCAGATATCAAAGAAACTACCCCAGTAATCTGCATGCACAAAATAATACATGAAGATTGTCATGGAAAATCTATTGAATAGCAAAGGAGACTGAATCCTACCATGAAGGAAGTATTTAAAAAGGAAATTATCAAATGGTTGACATAAAAGTGTACGACTCACACGTACATAGTCCATCATCCACTCAGGGTTTAGATATGCCACACTATGAATATCGTAAGTGAATAAATCCATAAAAGGATTCAGAATTTATTCTTCTTGGGTCCAATCTGATCTACTGTTAGTCTAGTCAATCACATCTCTGTCTCTATCTTCTGGGAGTCAACTGGTCCGATGTCTAAGGCAAATAATCTCCCTTATTAGACTTGATAGACAACATATTAGTCTTTCAATTGGTTTGCTCGTTTTTTATTAAACAAAGGACATATTTAGGTTTGTCTACTAATATAAGTTGTCTTTCTGTGTTAAGATCTGACCACGTAATATCACTTAGTATTAGTTACACATTAGACAACTAGTGAGCAACATTTGCTTCCACTTTGCTTTGCATACAAAAACCATGTGAAGACAATATACAAAGTGTTAATGTAACAGATGAATAATTTTATAAACCAATATGTTCAAAAAATTACAAGTGTACTGTTCTGTGTAAATAACTAATGCAATTGTGCAGGTGTACACGTCATTCAAGTAATAAAGCGATAAGTAAGTATCGTCTCCACAGGGATCAGAAATTGGTAAGAGATTGATTAAGTTGTTATAATCCTATTAACTATACTAAATAGTAGGAAATACTCTTAATTGAATAAGATGTTGGAATAATGAATTCATGAATTTAATGCTAAAAACAAAAAATTGATATGGCAAATAAAATGTAGTGGCAAATAACAGAGAAAAGTAAGAGTAATTCTATTGTTGAATGAATAGGGCTGCAATTGTTCAGGTAAAATGCTAATATCAAAATAATGTCACGGAAAAATATTGTCTAATCAACTGCTCAAAGAGTTACTACTGTAACCTGCCTTTTTTGATATCTAGATTTTAAGCTAAAAATCTAAGTTACTATATGTCTACAGAACTTTGAATTAATAACTGCAATGGACGTTCTTCTCTTCGAAACTCGCAACATTTATGTCTAGAGTGCTGTGAATATTCTGTCGAATATTCACTTGCATCAAATGATTCTAGATCATTATATTTAACCTTTTCAGAATTAAAAAAAAAACATCTATGAACACAACATACAATTAGCTATGTCTAGAGCTTGCATGAATGTATTTAAAATAGGCATAAATCGAATGAAACAGTGATATAGGCAATCCCAAATCATGAGCATTAAAGATGATACACATCCACCTAAATAACTCCAACCCAGAAAAGATTTAGTTCATGGATGGAAAAGTAAATACCAAATTTAAATCATTCATCCACATTTAAAGAAGTTTGAATCACAGAAATTAGGAAAACTAAAGGCAGAACTGTAGGATTTCTTGCCACACTCCAGCTTCTCTTTTATTTTCAGATCGTATGTGCATCCAGGATAGATGTCTCTTCTCCTTCTTCACGTTTGTATTCTGCTCTTTGTAGCTGCTACCCTTTTCTTTCTCTAAAATTCTCCAATGGAGTTTCTCTCTGTGCAGAGAGAGGATAGCTGTCACCAGTCTCTTTTCTCACACAAATTCTTCTCTCCTTTTTTCTTTTTCTCTCTCGTTCTTTTATTGGGTAGATCTATCCCACCTCAGCACACTTTTTTCATTACTCTTTTCAGATTGGATTTTCTGGTACACCCACAGTTGGCTAAGAATGACATGGATAAAGTGCTGAGTCATCTTCTCAGAATTACCATGGCAAATCTATTGGCAATCAATTTCACCATTTGCCACGGCAATATTTCACTTCCTTTATTTTCCCTCTTCATCTTTTTGCTCTTCCTACACCTGTGTTCACCAGAAAACCACACTTTTCTTCCCCAAGTGATAAAAGTAACAAATAATGACCATTATATCATTATTCAAGCTTTGTTATACAATGTTCTAAAAATATCCTAAAAATATAAATGTATTCGCTTAATTACAACCAAATAATTCTATTTAAAAGCCTTAAATATAACTCTTTTTAAGAGTTATCACACAGCCAAACCTGAATTATTGCTTGTCCTCAAGCAAATGATGTTTGAATATGCATGAATGCATGGAATTGCCAAAACAATCAGTCACCAAATGTACTGCCAAATCGTAATAAGCATGCTGTATACCTCTATTTTCAGCAATCTTTTATTAAAACAAAAAAAATGCTTACAATTGTTGTAAACCTATTTAGCAAATGCATTGCAGAAAATGGTTCCTAAAGGTAAAATATTCTAAATATTTCAGCAATTAAAACTATAGCAGATCTCTCTAAACATACTTTGGTTTTCTCTCTCCTAAACTCAGTCTTTTTAGTTACTTATTCAATTTTCAAGAAAAAATTTCCTAGGGAATTCATATTGTCATATGATTATATACTTTACAACCTCAATGGAGCATTCACTAGACTGCCACGTAATATATCTTGTCACAATTTGAATATAAATCACCTATGAAGCAAAAGCTTTTAACTAAAAAGATGGATGGAGCAAACAGCTACATTCTTCGCAATTTAGCCTCAAGATTCAGTGAAGTGTCCCTAGAATATGTACATATTTTTTTTAGACAAACACTCATATTTAAACTCATTTATCTGGTCAACAATATAATGGAGCAAACAAAACATTACTGGCCTACTCAACAGGTTCAAACATTTGAGTATTCATATTATTTTCCCATGATAAAATTATACCCTATTACTATACTGAAATTAAGTCAAGAAGTCCTAAAGTTATTCAAAGAATGTTACTATAAACTAATAGAATTTATATTTCAATTATTCTACTTTTAGAAAGTCATTTCCAACAACTGTCCATGCTAAATATGCCTAAACAACTGTCACCCTACTTTCTAAGTTTACAAAGAAGAGTTATTATCCTCATTAAACATCATTGATAACATTATACTCATATAATCTGGTAGTTAAATGGCAATTGAATGTTATGGAAAAAAACACTGTATGAACAATTAACAATACAGTATATATGCACAATACACCCCCAAACTTAAGGGATGCATGGTCCTCAATGCATGAACATGACACAGTAAAATGAATAAAAGCTACATGAAAGTAGCAAACAAATAAAAACTAAAATGAAGGATCATGAAAATATAAAAATCAAAGCTTGGCGGGGAAATAAATTACTTCACTTGGGTTGGGTGGATTTCTTTGCAGCTCTTTTGTAACGTTACGGTTTGTCTTGGTCATCACTGTCAGCTTGAACGGTTTTACCAGTAGCCTTCTTAAATCTTTTTCTCCTAAGTTGGTTGATGGGCACCTCTTACTTATCATCATCAAGATTGGACTTTGTGATTTCATCAATTAGTTGATGAACCGCACGTTCCAGGGCAGTCATAGAGGCTTTGGATTGTGGTGCAGGTGCAGTAGTTTGAGTGGTATTGATAAATCGTAACATGAACATATTTTAATCCCACATTTAGCATACTTTTGGATGATTTAAGCCTAGAATTGCGTAATTTGGTGCTTAATCATTTGTTTTCATGTCTTATACTCAGAAGAGCACTGGAGGATGAAAAGAACGAAAAAATAGGCATAAAACGGAGTAAATGGGCCATATTATGAAATCAACATGGCCTGGGCCCAAGACCACACGCTCGTGCTTCCTTAATAGTCTCGAACAAGGCCTGGCCACGATTCACACGGGCGTGTGCCATAGGCGTGTCCCTGATGTAAGAAAGAAGAGTTTCAGTCGAATTAGGGTACTTAGAGGCAAAGAAAGCCATTCCAGCCTATATAAACACCCTAGAGGCCAACCTTCAGGGGGCGTCCAGCTAAGCCAAAGAGCCGAGCCAGAGAGGCTAGAATTGTGGAATATACTTGAAGAAAGCCAATTGATTCATCTCAAGAAGCCGGAGTTATACTCAAGACGGAGGAACTCTCCTTCAATTCCTTCAGGGGGTTTTAGGGTTTTCTTATATTTTGCTTTATCTTTTCTTTTGAGATGTATTCTTTTATCATTATGAACTAAACCATCAGATACCTGAGGGGGATGAAACCTAAGATGAATCTTGTTATCGTTTGCTGAACTATATGATAAATACTTGATTTATTCTTAACTATGTGTTCTTAATTCTTGTTTTGGTATTTCCAGGATATTGATTCAAGTCTTAGGTGGTGGAGCAAAAGTCCCTGCCTAAAAGTATATCTAGCATAGTTAAGCGAAGTTGCTCGCGCGCCTAGAAATAGGGTGACAAAAATATGCCGGATTAGGGTCAAACCTAATATGGGAGTCCATAGATCGAGTTAATGCAATTCTAAGGGTTTTAATTAGAAAGAGATTTCAATTAATCAACCTAGGGTTAGACGTTAGTAGCCTAGAAAGAGGTATTAGTATAAATTAGGGAATCCTACGGATCAAGTCAGTGAATAAATCGTCTGGTTCAGAGTTAGATAACAAGTGAAGTCTAGGTGGATTCTTCCTCGGGTATTGTCTTAATCAATTGGTTTTTTTTCCCAAAGTTATTTTCCCCAATTCATTCTCTTGTCTTTGCATCTTTAGCTTAGTTGTTAGTTAATTTTAGATTAGATATAAATTCCTTTAATTCTTAGGCTAGATAATAAAAAGAAAGTTAGTATTAGTACTTTTGGTTCTTTTGGGTTCGACAATCCGGTCTTGCCACAGCTATACTATTGTTCGATAGGTGCACTTGCCTCAATCGTTGTCGTAGTTAGTTCTAGGCTTGATCATTATTTATATAAATTTTTAAGACTCTGATAGACACGATCAAGTTTTTGGCACCGTTTTCGGGGAACTGTAATATTAAGAACACTCAATTTTTATTACTTTAGCCATATCATATTTATTTTATTTTAGCAATTTATTTTTACTTTTCTAAATTTTCTTCTTTTCTTCTGGTAGGTACCTCTAGTTTATGACTAGAAGGAGCCCGACAGGACCCCTGATTTACGACAGTGATATTTAAGGTACTGTTCACAGAAATCGTATAGAAATAAGGCGAAGCGTAAATTACATAAAAGAAGAGCAAGAAGTCGAAGCTAACACCACCGAAGAGATGGCTGAGAATAATCCGCCACCTCTAGAGATGGCCGAACATCATGCTCCTCGAACTATGTATGATTATGCTAAACCTAATTTAACAGGAACTGAGTAAGTATTGTTAGACCTACTATTGATGCAAATAATTTTGAACTGAAACCTAACACTATACAGATGATACAATAGTTTGTTCAGTTTGATGGTTTGCAGGATGAGGATCCTAACATACACTTAGTGAATTTTCTAGAATTCTGTGATACCTTCAAAATAAATGGCATTTCTGATGATGCCATCCGTCTTTGGTTATTTCCCTTTTCTTTGAGGAATAAAGCCAAACAGTGATTGCATTCTCTTCCACGACGATCAATCACTACATGGGATCAGATGACTGAAAAATTTCTGTTAAAATATTTTCCACCGACCAAAACGGCCAAGTTGAGGAATGATATCTCTTCTTTTGTACAGATGGATTTAGAAACACTTTACGATGCATGGGAGAGATACAAAGATCTATTGAGAAGATGTCCACACCGTGGATTACCCTTGTGACTACAGGTCCAAACGTTTTACAACGGGGTAAACCCTTCAACGAGGCAATTGATCGATTCAGCCGCTGGCAGAATGTTGAATAATAAAACACCTGAGGCTGCCTATGAATTCATTGAAGAGATGTCACTAAATAACTATCAGTGGCAAGTCACAAGGACAAAGACAACAAAAGCAGACAGTGTTTTCAACCTCGACGCAGTATCCATGCTATCAAATCAGGCAGAAACATTAAATAAAAAGGTTGATGGTTTATGTAGTTCCTTGCAGGTACATCCGATAATGCAGTACGAAACAAGTGGAGGTGTGGCAAATTCTGAGTACCCACCCTACGAGCATGGCATGGAAAGCGAACAAATGAACTATATGGGTAACAATTTTAGATCTCAAAATAACCCTTATAGTAATACATATAATCCAGGTTGGAGGAATCACCCCAGTTTTTCATGGGGTGGTCAAGGAAATCAAAGACAATAACCTCCTCCAAACTCCCAACAACAGCCCTACCCACAGGAAAAGAAACCGAACCTTGAGGAGATGCTAACGAAATTCATCATGGTGACAGAAACTCGTCTTCAAAACACTGAAACAACACTTAAAAATCAACAAGTATCGATTAAAGGGATTAAGAACCAGTTAGGGCAACTCGCTAATCTGATCTCTGAACGACCACAAGGCAGCTTGCCAAGCAACACTAAGACTAACCCAAAGGAGCAACTTCAAGCCATAACCGCTCACGATAGTGAAGGGTTAGATGAGCCCAAGGTAAGCCAAGAAAATGTGGTAGAAGAAGGTAAGAGCGAGGTAAGTCATGATAAGCCAAAATCGGTAATTAAAGAGTACCAACCTCGTATACCGTACCCCAATGCAATGAAGAAGGACAACACAGATGAACAATTCGATAAATTCCTTAAACTTTTAAAGAAATTACATATTAACTTGCCACTTCTTGAAGCTCCTTCGCAGATGCCAAATTTAAGGAAAATTTTAAAAGATCTTCTAACAAACAAGCGAAAGTTAGATGAGGAATCACATGTGGAACTAAAGCAATGTGCTCAGCAATGTTGCAAAATAAACTACCACGAAAATTAAAAGATCTAGGGAGTTTTACAATTCCATGCTTAATTGGTAGTTTATCTATTGATAATGCTTTAGCAGATCTAGGGGCAAGCATCAATGTTATGCCTTATAAAATGTTTAAACAACTAGGTCTAGGGAAGCCCAAACAAACTAGGATGAGCATTCAATTAGCTAATTAAACTATTAGAATTCCTAGGGGTATAATTGAAGATGTTTGAAACACCCAAACCCGGCCCACGAGCCCTGACCGGATCTGGTATGTTCCTCGATGAAAACCGGTTCACAATTCTTTTGTTACTTTGGAAAAACTGTGTGTTTTGAAAGAAAAATTTGTTTTGGGTTGAGCTTGAGTTGGAAACATGTTTATCATATATTGAAACCCCTTTATTTTAGATGACAAAACATTTAGAGTTTATTTAAAATAAATTGCTCAATGTTTAATTGACAAAAATTCTTAACATAATTAAATAAAAGAAAAATAAAGTAGTTCACTATGGCTTATTACATCCAAATAAATCCCAAGATTCAATTCAAAGCACTTAAAATAAAATAAAGAGTCCAAATAAAAATAAATTCCTTGCTGAGCATGGCCATCCCTAAGCTTCTACCGTCCTGGTCCATTACTGATCGTCACCTGAAAAATGTTCCCACAACGGGGTGAGTCATATAGACACAGTGTGTATAACCAACCCTAAATCCTAACAAATTCAGGCATATCAAGTCATACATGTACATATAACATTTAATAATATGATGCAAACCCGAACCCAAACCTAGATGCCATCCGCTACACATCACCCGTACCAACCTGCACACCGTGGGGACTCCTAAGTCAACCCTCCTTCCGCTACACACCATCGAAGGCTGCCGCTGCAGACGACATGCTCATCGCCCTTATAGTTTTCGTGGCATAGCCACCAGATAACATTTGTGTCATGTGACACCACATTCAAATAATGTGACTGAAGTCATCACATTCAGATAATGTGACCGAAGTCACCACATTCACTTCCCCTTTTTCATATAACCCGAATGCCCTATATCACACATATCATGCACATCATGCCTTAATTCACGTTCTTATCACTTTTCACATGTTATATATAACATATATTCATATTCCTAGTAGGAGTAGGAAACGTACCTGGGTACTTTGTACCATAGCATGGTACCTTAGCCATATTCTTACACTTTCATATTAACACATACAATTAATTAGGGCCATAAATCTATTAAGACTTGAGGAAGGGTACACACCTGATTTGCTTAACAAATTCACTGAAATCCCGAAATCCAATCTACTGCCTTAGATCCTTAACTCTCTACATTCGGCCACACTTAGTATTTTAGGGAAAAGCCTATTCGGCTAATTTAATCAAATCCCGAAGGATTATCGTAACCAAAAATCCTTACCTTGCCGATTTGATTATTAATCAAATCCCAAAACCTTGTGATGGTCTCTTTTGAAATTGGCCTACTATTACATCACTTACTATGTTAGTTTTCGGCTTTTAAGTGAATAGGAAACATATTTAAATACTAATATTGGCCTTGGCCGAAAGTTAGATTCACTTACCTTGTGAATCTCAAATCCCAAAAAATAATCTCTTGACTAATCAGATGTCGAAACCTACAAGAAACATGTTAGATCCACTTCTAACATTTAATCATAGCAACTGGCCGAATATCACATAGCTTACCTTGCGATTTTAAAGTCCCGAAGGATCCCTTCTCTTGTAGTCGACAACTATCAAAACCCGAAACCTTTTTCCAAAGTTTCGGCCAATATCATTAAGGTTAGTTTCTAACATTCGGCTATATAAAGAAAGATGAATGATCAAGACAATAATCGGCCCTTACCCTATTTATGGAAGTCGACAGCACTTCTTATTGATACCCCTTGAGATATTCGGCTATAGGCAAGAATGAACTTGATTTTGGCTTCCTTGAATAATCGGCTATGGTCTTAAAAAGGCTTACTTCCGGCTTTTGAATGGTATGAGGGAATCGGCTATGGGTTGTCTTTGGGGTTTCGGCTTTTGATGAATTGAAACAAAGCAGAAGAAGAAGAAGAAGAGTAGAGATGGAGGATTCGGCAATGATGGAATAAGAAGAAGGGAAATTCGGCAGAGGCTTCAATGGAGAAGAGAATAATGGCCTTAATTCCTTCTTTAGCCGAAATTACTACCAAGAGAGTCCCTTGGCCGGCCAACACATGCTCCTTATCAAATCCCTCCTTTTTCTCCTCTTATCACCTCATTTAAAATTAAACTTAAAAAAATGATCCATCATTTATCTCTTGAAAATTAAAGGATAAAAACTCCTAAAATTTAGCCATGTGCTATCCCCCCTACTCCCTCTCATTGACGTCACATGCTAAAATTAAAGCCTTAAAATTTTGCTTCCCACGTGACTCGAACACAAGTCCTTCCCCTTAGTAGGTGGCGTCATTTCCAGAGCCCTAAGTGGCACCTTCAAGCCACTTTTCCAAGCTCAATTGTGTGTCATGTTTTGCATACAATTCCTCTTAAGGCCCTGTCAGGCTTAGCTCCCCTTTTCAACTTTAAAAATCTAATAATTCCTAAGGTATTTAACTATACACTATGGTTCATAAAATTCATAGAACACATTCAGAATATTTGTAAGCATGCTTTCACATACGATTAAGCAAAAATGTATAAGCCCTAGTCCAGGATATTACAGTTCTACCCCCTTAAAATAATTTCGTCCTCGAAATTACCTGGCTGAAATAGATGAGGGTATTGCTGTCGCATTGCTTCTTCTGGCTCCCACGAAGCTTCTTCTGATCCATGGTTGCGCCATAACACTTTGACTAGAGGAACTGACTTCCTCCGTAACACTTTCACATCACGTTCCAATATCTGAATCGGCTCTTCCTCGTAGGACAAATCTGGTCTTAGCTTCACCTCCTCGACTGGTATCACATGAGATGGGTCTGATCGATATCGACGTAGCATGGACACATGGAATACGTCGTACATCTGCTTCAATTCCGAAGGTAGTTCCAACTGGTATGCCACAGGACCAATTCGCTTCAATACTCGATAAGGTCCTATAAACCTTGGACTTAACTTTCCTTTTTGTCCAAATCTCATCACCTTCTTCCAAGGTGACACCTTAAGTAACACCTGATCCCCCACATCAAACTCTATTTCCTTCCGTTTCAGATCCGTGTACGACTTTTGCCTATCAGATGCTTCCTTTAACCGTGCCTGAATTATCTCAACCTTTTCTTCGGATTCTGCCACCATTTCTGGACCCAAAACTCGACGTTCTCCCAATTTCGTCCAACATGTAGGAGTTCGACACTTCCGGCCATACAACGCTTCATACGGTGCCATCCGAATACTAGCTTGATAGCTGTTGTTATAGGCGAACTCTGCTAAAGGCAAATAGTCTTCCCAACTTCCTCGGAAATCCATCACACAGCCTCTCAAAATATCCTCCAACACTTGTATTACCCGCTTAGACTGCCCGTCTGATTGTGGATGAAAGGCCGTAGTGAAGTCCAACCTAGTGCCTAAAGCTTGATGAAGTGCCCTCCAAAATCGAGACGTAAATCTTGGGTCTCTATCTGAAATGATTGACACCGGCACTCCATGTAACCTCACAATTTCCGCCACATATAATTTGGCCAACTTCTGAAGAGAATAATCAACTCTTACCGGAATGAAGTGCGCGGACTTGGTGAAACGATCCACTATTACCCATACCGACTCCTTCTTAGTAGGCGTAAGGGGAAGCCCACTAACAAAGTCCATGGTGATTCTCTCCCACTCCTACTTCGGAATCTCGACTGGATGAAGTAATCCCGATGGAACTTGGTGTTCAGCCTTAACTTGCTGACATGTCAAACACTTTCCCACGAATTTAGTAACTTTCCGTTTAAGATCAGGCCACCAAAACTGTTCCCTTAGATCCTTATACAGCTTAGTGCCTCCGGGAAGCATAGCATAAGGGCTACTATGCGCTTCCCGAAGTATCCTCTGTCTTAACTCCTCGTCCCTTGGCATACAGACCTTTCCCTTGAAGCACAATACTCCCTCATCATTAACACCATAATCCTCTAACTCTCCGTTCTGTACTTGTTGCAACTTAACACTTAGATCCTCATCCACCAACTGACTTACCTTTACCTCATTCAACCATGTTGGTCTGACTTGCAATTCTGCCAGCAGACTCCCATCATCATACAAACTCAAGTGTGCAAACATCACCCTCAGATCTAACACCACTTTCTGACTTAAGGCATCTGCTACCACATTCGCCTTGCCCGGGTGATACTCTATCGAACAATCATAATCCTTCAGTAATTCCACCCACCTTCGCTGCCTCAAGTTCAACTCCTTCTGAGTCAACAGATACTTGAGACTCTTGTGATCCGTGTAAATTATCGACTTTTCTCCATAAAGATAATGCCTCCACACCTTAAGAGCGAGGACCACAGCCGCTAATTCCAAGTCATGAGTCGGGTAATTACCTTCATTAGGCCTTAACTGTCGAGACGCATAAGCGACTACTTTTCCATCTTGCATTAGTACACGGCCCTAATCCTGGTGTGTAAGCGCCACAAGACACCACAAAATCCTTTCCTGCCTCCGGCTGAATTAACACTGGAGCTTCAGTCAAAACCCTATTGAGCTTCTCAAAGCTCTTCTGTTGCTTATCCGTCCATACAAAGGGTACTTCCTTCCTTAACAACTTTGTCAAAGGCGCGGCTATTGACGGGAACCCTTCCACGAACCTTCTGTAATAGCCTGCCAAACCTAAGAAACTACGAATCTCAGCCACGGACCTTGGTGGTTTCCAATCCAACACTGCTTCGATCTTCCTAGGATCCACTCTTATTCCTTCAGTAGGCACCACGTGCCCTAAGAATGCCACCTCCTTAAGCCAAAATTCACACTTGCTGAATTTGGCATAGAGCTTCTTCTCCCTTAATACTTGTAACACTATCCGTAGGTGCTCATCATGCTCTTCCTCTGACTTCGAGTATACTAAGATGTCGTCGATGAACACAACGACGAACCTATCTAAGTAAGGTTGAAAAACCCAGTTCATCATATCCATGAACGCGGCTGGGTCGTTTGTCAACCCAACCAGTATTACTACAAACTCAAAATGGTCGTATCTTGTCCTAAAGGCGGTCTTATGGATATCTGCCTCTTTCACCTTTAACTGATGATATCCCGACCTTAAGTCGATCTTTGAGAAAACTACAGCCCCCTTAAGCTGATCGAACAAGTCATCTATCCTTGGCAAAGGATACTTGTTCTTAATGGTCAGCTTATTCAACTGACGATAATCTATGCACATACGCATAGTTTCGTCCTTCTTTTTCACAAACAGGACCGGTGCTCCCCATGGAAACACACTGGGTCGGATGAACCCACGATCCAGCAATTCTTGGATTTGAGCCTTGAGCTCAACTAACTCCTTTGGCGCCATTCGGTATGGAGCGATTGATACAGGAGCTGTTCCCGGTAGAAGGTCTATTCCAAATTCCACCTTCCTATCTGGGGGTATTCCTGGTAGCTCCTCTGGAAAAACATCCACGAAGTCCCTTACCGTTCTAACTCCACTAATTCCCCCTTCTTTTACGTCCACAGCACTAACGAAGGCCAGAAATGCCTTGCACCCTTTCCGAACCATCTTCTCAGCCTTCAATGCCGAAACTACATTAGACAGGTAGTTTCTTCTTTCTCCCATCATGACCACTACTTCATCCTCCGGGGTTCTTAACGCCATTCGCTTAGCTGCACAATCCAACATGGCCTGGTGCTCTACTAACCAATCCATACCAAGTATGACTTTGAACTCTCAGAAGGGTAGTTCCATTAAGTCAGCCCGAAAGTTCACTTCCTGAATCTCTAGAGGTACACTCTGAAAGGTCTTATTTACCACTATAGTTTGGCCTAATGGGCTTACTACAGTCATCTGCCTATCAGAAAGTTCAGAGTCTAGGCCTAGTGTTTCCACTACACTACATGCAACATAGGAATAGGTCGAGCCCACATCAATAGAGCATAATAAGGCTTTCCAAATACAAGGAACGTACCGGTTATGACATCCGGTGTGTCTCCATCTTCCCTCCGACGAACTACATAAACCAAACCTGGCTGTCTAGCCTCAATAACACCTCTGCCCGGTGTTCCACGTCCTCTGCCAGTACCATTACCTCTGCCATTTAGACCACGGCTTCGTTGAGGCTGCTGTCCACCTCTACCAACCAGATTAACATTCTGAGCTGCTGATCGATTCCCATCAGGTTTCATCGGACAGTCCTTAATCATATGATCTTTGGACCCACACTTAAAGCATCCTTCTGTCTTCTTCCAACACTCACCTAAGTGCTTCTTCCCACACTGATCACAAGTACGATACTGCCCTCCTGTAGCAACTTGCTGACCTCGTGACCGGTCGACTCTAGGCCTCTTCTGAACATTCCCCGCTGATTCAGATGATCCAAAACTTCTTTTCTGCCTATTTCGGTCGAAGTTCTGCTTTGTAGAATCCTTAATTCCCTCAGCTACTTTTGCCTTTTCTACTAACGCAGAAAATTCCCACTCCTGATGTGGAGCTATCAACAACCTTAGATCATTCCTTAAACCGTCTTCGAACCGGACACACCGCTCATGCTCCATAGCCACTACTCCTCGAGCATATCGGCTCAACCTTAGAAATCCTTCTTCATACTCCTCTACAGACTTATTCCCTTGAACCAACCCCAGAAAAGCCTTTCTCTGCACATCAGTTTATCTGGTTCCAACATACTTCTTCTGATACGCTGCCTTAACATAGTCCCACGTCAGATCCTCAGCTGTGGCACCATCCCGAACTGTGAGCCACCATTGATACGCTTCGTCGCGTAGTAATGCCACCATTCCTTTCAGTTTCTCCTCAGGGGTCAGATCAAGCTCATCCATAATTCGTTTAGTGGCCTCCAACCAATACTTAGCGGTACTGGGTGCCACACCAGATATACCACGGAACACTTCAGCTCCGTTGGCACGAAGTTGCTCAGGTACTGACTTTCGAGCTCCTGAATTTCCTCCTGCACCAGCCACCAATTCAAGAACTCACAGCACAGCCTGCGATACAGCGTCGTCTCCCATCTGATCCTGCTGTTCAGCATCAACAGCGGGTGGTGGTGGTGGCGGTACCTTATTTTTAGATCCTTGACCCGATCTAATAGGTTCCGACACGGTCATTCTGCCTCTACCGCATCCTCGCACATTACGTCCACGTCCCCTAGAGCTCATGTCTACGTTTGTAACATCCTAAATTAGGGGTTGTTTGTAATTTAGCTAATTTTTGATGTGTGTGCTTGAGGAATTAAATTCTATGATTATTTGACATGTTTTAGGATCTAGAAATAACCCCGAGCTAGGCCTGACTTAGATCTAAAAATTTCTTTTTAAGTATCTAAAAGAAAGGAGCTAGGAGATAGGGGTTAAGTAAAATTTAGGGAGAAGCATGATACAAAGAATTAATTGGCTAAGTGGCTTCTATGCGCCACTTAGGAATTGGAGGTGAGGATGGGCGCAAGTTCGAATGGATGGGGGAGCTTTTCACGTTTTATTTTTTTAGCATATTCGGTGATGGGCTTAGGTGGGAAGGCTTTAAAATTTAATGGTGGGGTTTTATGACAAGAAAGACGGGCTGGTGGAGTGGCTTGGGGCGCCACTTGAGGGTCTTGGCAAAGAGACTCAAGTTCGAGCCATGAGGGAAGCGCCTGGTGTGTTTTATTTTTGTTTTGGGCGAGCTAAGGAAGGAGGCTTTAAAAGAATATGGTGGGAGTCCATGACATAAAGAGAACAGCAGCAGAGTGGCGTAGGGGGCGCATCTTGCAGCAAGGGACCTAGTTGGTCCTAGGTTCGAGTAGCTGGAGCGGGGTTTTGCATTTTAATTTTTACATGCGATGCTGGGCTTAAGTTGGAAGGCCTTAAAGATTAAATGGTGGGGTTATTTGACATGAAAGTCAAATGGGAAAGATGGCAAGGGGCGTTGTAGGGGGCTGCGTTAGTGAGGTCGCGGGTTCGATTCAAAGGAACTACATTGGTGTTTTTATTTTTTTTTTCAAGTTGGCGTGAGTGGCCTGCACATGGAGTTTAAATTAGAAGATAAGGATAAGCTTAATTAATTGTTTTTGATTTAGAAATCGGCTGGAGTGGGGGGATAGCTATTAATTTATTTTTTTATTTTATTTTAAAGAAGTGATAATGGATTAAATGGGATATTAGCAAGGATAATTGATGTTTTTTTTTTATTCATTTGAATATGTGGCCTAGAGTGAATTAAGGAAATTGATTGAATTTTAAACTCTTTAAGAAAGAGTGGACGGCAAGCATAGGGGTAGGGGAGGCCGAATTCTTGTAGTCTTTTCTTGATAATTTCGGCTAGCATCTCTTTTGTTTCATTCTTTCTTTAACCTTTCTTTAAAAACCAAAAATACTCTCCCTTCAATTTTCTTTTCTCTTCTCAACTCCCTTGATCGAACCTCCTTTTCCATTTCTTCTTCATCTTCTCTTTTCACTCCAACCGAACCTTGATTTATTGTGATAATCAACCATAGCCGAATTCCCTTTTTCCTCTTCTTGCTTTGGCCGAATATTCAACAAAGGTGTTCTCCTCTGTCTATTTCTCCAATCGGTTCTAAGGTGTGCTCGGATTTCGAGATCTTCAAACCAAGCCTTCACTCGTTATCAATCGGTTGGTAAGTGTGGTAAGGATCGATTTTCATAGATTAAACTTTTAAGTATTCAAAGCCGAAGGCTATTAACTTTCATGATGGCCGATTGTAGGAAGTGAAGTGGAACCGCATATCGTGTGCCGAAGTTAGTACTCAAAAACGTTTGGGTAAGGTTTTGGGTTCACAAGGAACCCTTTTTAATTATTCTGGTTTGGCCGAATAGGCCATAGCACTAACCTAGTGTTTGGCCGAATATAGGGCAAGGAAGGCTAGGGTGGCCGATTTGGTTCTTCGAGATCTAGGACTGTCGATTGGCACCAGGTGTGTACATACACACTTTATAACTAATTAATGTACTAAATTTGTTGTGTGCTAATCGAATCTATGTAGATTCGGATTTAATACCATGAATGGTATAAGCAAGGATTCAGGTAAGTCCTTGTTGATTATGAGTTATTTTATGATGCTTTTGGGAAGCATGGTATATTTGATATGCGTGGCATATGGCTAATGATAAATCTGATATATGTGATTAAATATATGTTGGCATGAATTCTGTTATATAATTATTTGATGTGGGTTGATGAGAGGAGGGGGCAGTGATATTCGTGTCGACGGACACCAGTGGTTTGGTACCACATTGTGACTACGGTCACCAGAGGTTTGGCACCTCCAGAGGTTTGGCACCTCATAGCGTCTCGTCCCAGTGGCTTAGCACCACAGTGGGTTGGCCCCATAGATTATAATAAGGGATTGACGCCAGTGATTTGGTATCACGCGATGGGTTGGCCCCATCATCCGATTTGTGTCTTCGGGCACTAGAGGTTTGGCACCTCCAGTGATTTGGTATCACAATTGTGACTTTAAGTCACCAGTGGTTTGGCACCACCAGTGGTTTGGTACCACACGGGGTAGAGAAAGGCGTTTGGATGGCTAGGTTGGGTGCATGTTGTAGTGCATGTTAATTTGTTATAAATTCTGTATGATGTGGCATTAAACCGGGGGAAGGGTTACATACTGAGTCTTGGTGACTCACCTTCTCCTTTACATTTTTCAGGTGACACGTAGATCGCGCATGTGGAGCTGGATGGACTCGAGGTGGCCATGCAGAGGACGTTTGAATTATATAAACTTTAGACTTTAGTTTATTTCAGTTTATTGCTGGTTTTATTTTAATCAAGTTGTAATAAGGCCTCCTCTAGAATTATTTTTATTATTTTTACATGTTTTAAATAATTGGTTTAACTGTTTAATGATATTAAATTAAGTACACATGTTTACTCAAGTTACATGCAAAATGTTTTAAAGTACCCTCGGGTACATTTGAAATCTATAGTAACCCGACTTAATAAATATTTTTAAACAGAACTAAGTATGGTTTTTAACAAGAGAATTGGAAAATAAAAGGTTTCCGACAAAGTTTAAATCGATTTTAATAAGGATTTCAAAATGTTTTCTCTGTAGCACACCAAATTCGGTCGTAGTGTTTGGGCCGGGTTTGGGGTGTTACAACGTTCGCGTGTTAATCTGATTAAGAAATTTTATGAATTAGTCTTTGTTTCACTGATTATTAGCGAAGAAGTTATATGAAAGAAGTTCAAAAGTAGTTCTTTCGATCAATCAAAGTTTTCGTTCAGGTTTCCTATCCTAATTCAGAGAATCGCATTCATCCAAACATTCATTCAATCGTACCTATCACACACATTCACTATTTCTATAGTTTTGTCTATTCCTACCCTAGGGGTACTTTCATAATTTGTCCTACAGGGGTATTTTCGTAATTTTGCAAAATAAGATTCCTTGGTGATTTTGTCAATAAGGGTATTTCGGTATTTTTGCATTCTCAGGGGTATTTTTGGAAATTTTAAAATCCGGGGGTATTTCGATAATTTTGAAACTCGAGGGTATTTTGGTAATAAACCAGGGTAAATTTGTAAAGCTTAATATTACAGGGGTATTCCAAAATTTGCAAAACTTGGGGGGTTCTTTTTGAGAATTTGTTTTCCAAATTGGTGATATTGCAAAAATTTTAGAGATTAGGGTCATTTTGGTAATTTGTAGGTTAGGGGCAATTTCGTAATTTTCAAAAATCAAGGTATTTTGATATTTTGCAAATTAGGGTTTTTGGACTTGTCATAAAGTAAGGAAATTTTTGATAAAACTATGAGTAGTTTGGACATTTTATAAATCAAGGGCATTTTTGTAATTTTACCACTAGGGGTATTTAGGTAATTTTTATAAATCAGAGATTTTTTGGAAAATTTTGTAAAAATAGTTCTCACAAATTAAAAGGGTAATTTTAAGAGTTTTAAAACTAGGGTTTTTATAAAAATACGGCTAGTTCCTTTTCAGGTTTTAGTTATTTGGTTTAGCCTGTGACTGAGTCCTCTTGGTTAGGGTGAACCGAAACTACGCACCAGGTAGGATTACAACGAAGAGGAGGTGAGTCACTAGGACTGCTTAAGTACCAAGCTCTTCCGGATCCAATCCTAGACATGCACACAATGGTTGCCACACCCTAACTCGGCGACTTAGCCATAGGTTTGTTTTAATTAGGCACTTAAGTCTTATGTAATAGTTGGGGTAAACTAGTCCTAGGGTTCAAGTACCTATCATACTATTCTACGTTCCATTCCTACCCTTCTACAATTCATACTTATAATTCACACAATGGATCGAAGTACTTACCTGGTGGACTGCGGGTCGGAGGCTTAGGTGCCATGCCAGCAAAACCTGCTGATTTCATAAAATGTTTTTATAAAGCTTATTTGGGCTCGATTCGAAAACGTTTTGGGCCTTAAACCCCAGGCCGAGAGTTTAAAATTGGGCTCTGATACCAAATTGAAACACCCCAAACCCGGCCCACGAGCCCTGACCGAATCTGGTATGTTCCTCGATGTAAACCGGTTCACAATTCTTTTGTTACTTTGGAAAAACTGTGTGTTTTGAAAGAAAAATTTGTTTTAGGTTGAGCTTGAGTTGGAAACATGTTTATCATATATTGAAACCCCTTTATTTTAGATGACAAAAGATTTAGAGTTTATTTAAAATAAATTACTCAATGTTTAATTGACAAAAATTCTTAACATAATAAAATAAAAGAAAAATAAAGTAGTTCACTATGGCTTATTACATCCAAATAAATCCCAAGATTAAATTCAAAGTACTTAAAATAAAATAAAGAGTCCAAATAAAAATAAATTCCTTGCTGAGCATGGCCATCCCTAAGCTTCTACCGTCCAGGTCCATTCTTCGATCGTCACTGAAAAATGTTCCCCACAACGGGGTGAGTCATATAGACACAGTGTGTATAACCAACCCTAAATCCTAACAAATTCAGGCATATCAAGTCATACATGTACATGTAACATTTAATAATATGATGCAAACCCGAACCCAAACATAGATGCCATTCGCTACACATCACCCGTACCAACCTGCACACCGTGGGGACTCCTAAGTCAACTCTCCTTTCGCTACACACCATCGAAGGCTGCCGCTGCAGATAACATGCTCATCGCCCTTATAATTTTCGTGGCATAGCCACCAGATAACATTTGTGTCATGTGACACCACATTCAGATAATGTGACCGAAGTCACCACATTCACTTCCCCTTTTTAATATAACCCGAATGCCACATATCACACATATCATGCACATCATGCCTTAATTCACGTTCTTATCACTTTTCACATGTTATATATAACATATATTCATATTCCTAGTAGGAGTAGGAAACGTACCTGGGTACTTTGTACCATAGCATGGTACCTTAGCCATATTCTTACACTTTCATATTAACACATACAATTAATTAGGGCCATAAATCTATTAAGACTTGAGGAAGGGTACACACCTGATTTGCTTAACAAATTCATTGAAATCCCGAAATCCGATCTACTGCCTTAGATCCTTAACTCCCTACATTCGCCACACTTAGTATTTTAGGGAAAAGCCTATTCGGCTAATTTAATCAAATCCCGAAGGATTATCGTAACCAAAAATCCTTACCTTGCCGATTTGATTATTAATCAAATCCCGAAACCTTGTGATGCTCTCTTTTAAAATTGGCCTACTATTACATCACTTACTATGTTAGTTTTCGGCTTTTAAGCGAATAGGAAACATATTTAAATACTAATATTGGCCTTGGCCGAATGTTAGATTCGCTTACCTTGCGAATCTCAAATCCCGAAAAATAATCTCTTGACTAATCAGATGTTGAAACCTACAGGAAACATGTTAGATCCACTTCTAACATTTAATCATAGCAACTGGCCGAATATCACATAGCTTACCTTGCGATTTTAAAGTCCCGAAGGATCCCTTCTCTTGTAGTCGACAACTATCAAAACCCGAAACCTTTTTCCAAAGTTTTGGCCAATATCATTAAGGTTAGTTTCTAACATTCGGCTATATAAAGAAAAATGGAATGATCAAGAAAATAATCGGCCCTTACCCTAGTCGATAGCACTTCTTATTGATACCCCTTGAGATATTCGGCTATAGGCAAGAATGAATTTGATTTCGGCTTCCTTGAATAATCGGCTATGGTCTTTGATTTCGGCTTCCTTGAATAATCGGCTATGGTCTTAAAAAGGCTTACTTCCGGCTTTTGAATGGTATGAGGGAATCGGCTATGGGTTGTCTTTGGGGTTTCGGCTTTTGATGAATTGAAACAAAGGAGAAGAAGAAAAAGAATAGAGATGGTGGATTCGGCAATGATGGAATAAGATGAAGGGAAATTCGGCAGAGGCTTTAATGGAGAAGAGAATAATGGCCTTAATTCCTTCTTTAGCCGAAATTACTACCAAGAGAGTCCCTTGGCCGGCCAACACATGCTCCTTATCAAATCCCTCCTTTTTCTCCTCTTATCACCTCATTTAAAATTAAACTTAAAAAAATAATCCATCATTTATCTCTTGAAAATTAAAGGATAAAAACTCCTAAAATTTAGCCATGTGCCGTCCCCCCTACTCCCTCTCATTGATGTCACATGCTAAAATTAAAGCCTTAAAATTTTGCTTCCCACGCGACTGGAACACAAGTCCTTCCCCTTAGCAGGTGGCGTCATTTCCAGAGCGCTAAGTGGCACCTCCAAGCCACTTTTCCAAGCTCAATTGTGTGTCATGTTTTGCATACAATTCCTCTTAAGGCCCTGTCAGGCTTAGCTCCTCTTTTCAACTTTAAAAATCTAATAATTCCTAAGGTATTTAACTATACACTATGGTTCATAAAATTCATAGAACACATTCAGAATATTCGTAAGCATGCTTTCACATATGATTAAGCAAAAATGCATAAGCCCTAGTCCAGGATATTACAATGTTCTTGTAAAAATTGACAGATTCGTATTCCCAATAGACTTTGTCGTTTTAGACATGGATGAGGACAATAGTATCCATTTAATTCTAGGAAGGCCCTTTTTAGCAACTGCCAAGACTAAAATTGATGTTAGCGCAGGTGAACTCATACTTTGTGTAGGTGCCGAATCAATCAGTCTTCAAGCTCTCAACTCGGCTTGGACATCGAGTAATCAAGGTGAGAACATAAATTCTATTAATAAACATTTGGTTAAACCTTCTTTTCAGGAAGCACCACGGAACTACACAAGTGAGCCATCTAGACCCCATGCCAACAAGGAAATAACTCATGAGAAATGAAGGCTTCAGATCGATGAACTAGACGAGTGGAAGACACACTTCAAGGAGAAATTAGGAATAAATAAAGCAGAACCAACACCATTCCGTGGGACAAACGAATTTAAGATCGAAGATCAGGTATTGTTAGATAAAGCAGACCCTCGAATACCTCCTCCTGACCCTAACACAAAAAAAGAAATCTCTTTTAGGGTACTCAAGGTTTTCCCATATGGAATAGTTGAGGTAAGTAATCCTACATTCGAAAATTTTAAAGTAAACGATACTCGACTTAAGCTTTACCATGATAGTAAAACTGATAGCATGAGAGAGGATGTTCAACTCTTCAAACCACCCTGATTATACGAATGAGAGGAAAGTCTAGCTTAAGACTTTAAACGAGTGCTTCTCGGGAGGTAACCTGAGTACTAACCCCATTAATTTTTACATTTTTTATTCTTTCTTTTATTTTTCCTTTTTAGCACCTAACTATAAACTAACCAAGTGCAGATCTCCACAACACATGGCCTTACACACGGCCGTGGCTGTGGCCATGTGGATACTACGGATGTACATACTGACATGGCAGAGATAGTACGACACAGGACGAAAAAATATCTTCAAGCTACCGACTCCAATCAAACACCACGGCCGTGCGAGGCGGCCGTGGCCGACACTGTTTTACCAATCACGGGCGTGGCGACCTGCCCATGGGCGTGGAAGAAACGGACGAAGCATAACACGATCGTGTTATATGGCCGTGTGACTCGACACGCCCACGGTACACAGGCGTAGGGATATACCAGACATCAAAATTCTATTTAACCCATCCCTTCCCTCTTTTCACCTACCCCATTCTTCAGATCTTTCCCCCCTTCCATATTTTTCTTCCTTAGCCCTTAGCTAAACTCTTCATCTCCACAATAGCCATGTCGAAGAAGCGGAAGGATTCAAGCACAGCCCCCCTGTGGGAGACCGATCTATATAAGTTCATGCCAGCCGCTTCATCCACTCGACAAGCCAAGGGTCTTTGAGGCCATTTAGCTTTTATTTTTCTTTTCTCGTTTTCTTTATTTTCCTTATCTTTACTTCTCTTCTACTAAATTTAGTTTATCTTATTTCGTTTTCTTTGATTTTGGTTCTAGGCTGCTAGGGAATCACACCTCGACCATGACCACCACCCCACCACAGCCTTAAAAATCACATTCACCTCGCGAACCATCCAACAATAAGGACTTTTCAGTCCATTCATCTTTTCTTTTAGTTTTATTTCAATTTTTTTCACTATTTCTCTTTATCTTTCTTGTCTTTTTTTTTTTAAATTATTCTTATTATTTCCTGGCAAATTCTTCACGAGCTTCCCAATTTCTTCATCTAGCGCAGAGCTCGGTAGCAGCCACCACACCACGGGACTCTCAATTCAAGGAAAGCATCCAAATTCAGGAAGTTGCACCTCTCCCTTTCTCTTAAATTTCATATATATCTTTGTATATTGAGGGCAATGTACATATTAAGTGTGGGGGATGAATATTTATTTCGAGAAAATGCCTAACTTTTTTTCATTATTCTCAAATCCCTAAATGATATCTTGTCTTTAAGAAAATTTCTCATACTACTAATTAGAATAAATTTCCTGTGATTCATGATTTTTATTGATATGTTTTGGATTAAGTCATTGATAATTATGCAGTGATGATTTAAACTTTAGGAGACTAGAGAATCAAGTATGATGAGTCTATTCTCAAAATTAAAATTTTGTTAGGTTGTCTACCTTAATCTAATTATTACCTTGAAGTTTGAAATTTAAAAGATTGATATCAAAGACCAATAATTTTTGTGAGATTTTGAGCCTTTTAGAGCATACATTCTTTCGTGCTCAATTTTTATTATGAGTGTGTCAATATTGATTTGTTATTCTAGAACTTGCTTCGATTATACATGTCAAGACCACACCTTTGATTTGATATACAGAGATGATAAAGGCACATAGGATTTAACCCGCTCACTCCACTAAAAGCCTACCTTCATAATTAACCCCTAGTGAACCCCTTTGATCCTAACAACCCTTTTTATTGACTCACCCACTAATATTAACCCAAAACCCCTCTTGCAATTGTTATCACCATTCTTTGACTCCCTTTTTGTCAAGATTTGATTTTGAGCAGTTGCCTAACTATGTTCTATATTTCAGTTGTTAAAGTTCCTTCTTATTATTGTATTACTGATTTGTTCTTGAAAAAAACAAAGAATATTCATTTTAGTTATAATTAAGTGAGCTTACATGTTTAAATTCCACATCTTGAAGAAAAATCTCATATTATTAGTTTTCAATTGTTGCAATTATTCATGATTAGTTCATTTTTCTAGTTAGGTAAATTGTCAATTCGATCTCGATTCTAACCTTCTAATTCAGCCTTTAACCACACCTTTAACCTAAGCCCCATTACAATCCTTTAAAGACCTTTTGATTTGTGCATCATCTCATTTTGCAGTGGCGGAGATTTGATTTTCAGCCAAGTTTATAGGATTAACTTTTCATGTTCGACTTTTGAGTGCTTAATTTTGAACCTTAAACACTTTGAGTGATTTGAGTGAATCTTTAGTGAGGATGTCAACTCTTGTCAATTTTGAATTAAAGGTAATTATTTGGGTAAAGGGAAAACACCTATGTTTTGGGGCTACAAAAACCATGACTTTGATTGTTTGAATCTTTAGGACCCTTTGAGTTAAATTATCAACGTATGAATTATCTTTGAATTATGATGAAACATTATTGATGAATATTATGAATCAGGGAAGTTCATTTTAATTGTGAGTTGAGAATTTTGCTTGAGGACAAGCAAATGCTTAAGTGTGGGGGTATTTGATAAACCGTAATATGAACATATTTTAATCCCACATTTAGTATACTTTTGGATGATTTAAGCCTTGAACTGTGTAATTTGGTGCTCTTAATCCTTTGTTTTCATGTTTTATACTCAGAAGAGCACCAGAGGATGAAAAGAACGAGAAACGGGCCCAAAACAGAGTAAATGGGCCATATCACGAAATCAACACGGCCTGGGCCCAAGACCACACGGTCATGCTTCCTTAATAGTCTCGAACACAGCCTGGCCACGATTCACATTGGCGTGTGCCATGGGCATGTCCCTGCCGTGAGAAAGAAGAGTTTCAGTCAGATTAGGGTACTTAGAGGCAAAGAAAGCCATTCCAAAAGCCTATATAAACACCCTAGAGGCCAACCTTCAGGGGGCGTCCAGCTAGGCCGAGGAGCCGAGCCAGAGAGGCCAGAATTGTGGAATTTACTCGAAGAAAGCCAGTTGATTCATCTCAAGAAGCCGGAGCTATACTCAAGACGGAGGATCTCTCCTTCAATTCTTTCAGGGGGTTTTAGGTTTTCTTATGTTTTGTTTTATCTTTTCTTTTTAGATGTATTCTTTTATCGTTATGAACTAAACCCTCACATACCTGAGGGGGATGAAACCTAAGATGAATCTTGTTATCGTTTGCTGAACTATATGATAAATACTTAATTTGTTCTTAACTATGTGTTCTTAACTCTTGTTTTGGAATTTCCGGGATATTGATTAAAGTATTGATGTGCTTAGGTGGTGGAGCAAAAGTCCCTGCCTAAGAGTAGATCTAGCATAGTTAAGCGAAGTTGCTCGCGTGCCTAGAAATAGGGTGACGAGAATCTGCCGAATTAGGGTCAAACCTAATATGGGAGTCCATAGATCGAGTTAATGCAATTCTAGGGTTTTAATTAGAAAGAGATTTCAATTAATCACCCTAGGGTTAGACGTTAGTAGCCTCGAAAGAGGTATTAATATAAATTAGGGAATCCTACGGATCAAGTCAAGTGAATAAATCGTCTGGTTCAGAGTTAGATAACAAGTGAAGTCTAGGTGGATTCTTCCTCGAGTATTGTCTTTATCAATTGATTTTTTTCCCAAAGTTATTTTCCCCAATTCATTCTCTTTGTCTTTGCATCGTTAGCTTAGTTGTTAGTTAATTTTAGATTAGATAAAAATTCCTTTAATTCTTAGGCTAGATAATAAAAAGAAAGTTAGTATTAGTACTTTTGGTTTCTTTGGGTTTGACAATCTGGTCTTGCCATATCTATACTACTGTTCGATAGGTGCACTTGCCTCAATCGTTGTTGCAGTTAGTTCTAGGCTCGATCATTCTTTATATAAATTTTTAAGACTCTGATAGACACGATCAGGTATCCCTTCCATCATCATCTGATTCAATATGGACAGATTCTGTCCTGGCTTCATCTTACTCTGGGTGTTGGTTGTGCGTAGGGGCAGTAGTAAGTTCTTCATCTTCTACTTTAAGATTCAATAGTAGTTCCTTAGGAAAAACAAGAAATGGTGGCATTGGGTGCAATAAATTCTTGTGTAGGGATTTACGAATGGCAATATCACTTTGGTGGACATATCCCCAAAAAATGGTCATTTCCTTTTGAGTTTTGCCGAAGTTAGTGACAAGCATGTTCTGATGTTTTTCCAACATACAAAACTGCTATTTCAAACCTTTTACAACTTCAATCATTTGCCGCTCAAACTCATTGTGAGAAGTCGAAGGGCAACAGAAGCAAATCTTGAGGGGATATGATGGAGGTGTGCCAGTTTTCCTTAGCATTTCCTCGCCAGCCAGTTTCTGTGCAATGTGTGTAGTAATATCCCCTTTTTTAGGAAGGTCGTCTTCATTTTGTGACAACAAAACCTTGAATCTTTGGCAGAGTGCAGTGATCAGTGAGGGGAATTTTAATGTGCCAACATTGTTTTGGGCACAACAATGAATCTCACGAAAGATTATTTTTACAACATTAAATCTTTCGGACCACCATTATGGAGTGAAGATGCAATAATCGATACTTAGAGATTGTAGCATTATGTGTAGAAGGAACGAGACGAGTTTCTTAGAAATGGTACCAAATCTTGCATTGAGGCTTCAATGAGATTCTGTCGATGGTGTAATAGTCATTTCTTGAGTGTGTTCCCTCCACAGAAACATCAATGAGTCCATGGGCTAAACATTCTGAGGACATTGTCTTCACAAATTCAACATGCTCTTCAGGACCTTTGGACAATCCCTATTGAGCATTGATGGAGTCCTTATCAAAGAGAACTGATGCGCCACGCACATATATAAATGCACTGTCAGGAGAGGTAATGTGAGCATAAAACTCTTTCATTACCTTTGGAAGGATATCATTAGGATGGAGGCAGAAGATTCCCTACGCACATATATAAAAGGAATCACTTTTCCATGCAGAATGGTCGTTTGGAAATATTTTTATGGTATTTCTCTTCAGCAAGTTTACTAAAGAAGGTGCATGGAGAGGCAGAGGTTGAAGTAGAAACCTTTTGAGAAGCCATTTAAGAGAATATAAATAGTTGAATAATGAAAAAGGTGAGATTTGAATTCAGTTATGAGTCAAACAGAGAATAAAAATAGAAAATAAAGCGGGATTAAAATGTGGGAGAAAATTGAATCGACTAGGTTAAAATGTGGGGGAGAAGAAATTGTGACGTGTGCAATAAGATTGACCTCAATCATATGCTGATAGGGCAAAACAATTAACATTTAGCTGGAAAATGAACTAAAATTAGCGCAAATTGGGAGGATTAAAGTAATTTGGGCTAATGGCTCCAAGCTATACTTATTCTGGCCCAAAGAAAAACCTGTAATAAGAAGGAAAAATTAAATGAGTTTAATGAATAATTAAATTAAATTAAATTAAATGAAGAAAAGTTTAAATGCAGGAGAGAAATTTTAATTATTCCGAAGAGAAATGAAGTTTTTGTCACGTATTATAGGAGCCCCAAAATTGTGTTTTAAGCGTTGACCATTGACTTTGAAAGTGGATCCTGTTTTTTTCGTCTTTAACGTCAATAGCTCCATGAGGATATATACGCTTGATTTTGAATGGTCCAGACCATCTCGACTTTAATTTTCTAAGAAATAGTTTAAGTTTTGAATTGAAAAGCAAGACTTGTTGTCCAGTTACAAATTGTCGTGGCAAAATTTTCTTGTCATGCCAGTGCTTTGTCTTTTCTTTGTACAATCTCGCATTCTCATAAGCTTGAGCTTGAAATTCATCCATCTCATTAAGCTCCATTAAGCGATGAGTAGCAGAGCACCCTAGTCCATGTTTAGTTTTTTGATTGCCCAAAATGCTTTGTGTTCTAGCCCAACTGGAAAATTTCATGGTTTACCATAGAAAAGCTTGGAATGTGACATTCCAAATGGTGTCTTGAAAGCTATACGATAAGCCCAGAAGGCTTCATCTAACCCTACTGGCCAATCCCTACTGTTGGGATTGACAACTTTCTCCATAATTTGCTTGTTTTCTCTATTGGAAATTTCAGCTTGTCCAATTATTTGGGGGTGATATGCCGTGGCAATTTCATGTTTAACCTCATATTTGTTTAGAGAATTGGCAACTAATATACAGCCAAAATGTGAGCCTTCATCACTAATTAAAGCACGAAGGGTACCAAACTTGGTAAAAATATTTGTATGCAGGAATCTCAGAACTGATTTGGCATTATTTGTATGTAAAGCCATAGCTTCAGCCCATTTGAAGACATAATCCACAGTGACAAGAATATAGATTTTTCTCTATGATGGCGGAAATGGACCCATGAAATCAATTCCCCAAACATCAAATAATTCCACCTCTAAATTATTTTGTAGCGGCATCTCATGTCTTCTTGATAAGTTACCAGTTCTTTGACAACTATCACAGTTTTTACAGAACTTATTAGCATCTTTAAACATGGTTGGCCAATAAAAACTAGACTGAAGAACCTTTGCAGTAGTTCTTATGCTTCTAAAATGTCCACCATACGGTGCAGAATAAAAGTGATGTAGGATACTTTGAAATTCAATATCTAGAATACATATTTGAATTACTTGATCTACACACTGGTTGAATAGAAATGCCTCGTCCTATTAATATTGCTTAACATTATGAAGGAATTTCCTTTGTCCTTGATGATTAAGTGTAGGTTGTAGCAACCCACTGACTAGAAAGTTAAGAATATTAGCATAGCATGGAAATGCCATAGCCAACAATATCTGCTCATCAGGGAATTCATCTTTAATCATTTGACCATCACCATACATATTCCCTGCTTCCAGTCGTGACAAGTGACCATCCACTTGATTTTCAATGCCTTTCTTATCTTTGATTTCCAAATCAAATTCTGGCAGCAACAATATCCATCTAATGAGTCTAGGTTTGGCCTCTCTTTTTTTTCACCAAGTATTTGATGGCAGAATGGTCTATATAACTGTGACTTTGGTGCACACTAAATAAACTCTGAATTTTTAAAAGGTAAACACCACTGCTAACAATTGTTTCCCCGTTGTGGTGTATTTGAGCTGTGAATCTGTCAACGTACGACTGGTATAATATGTAGCATGAAACATCTTAGCTTTTCTTTTCCCTAGCACTACTTCGACAGTGAAATCACTTGCATCACACATTAGTTCAAATGGTAGAGTTTAGTCTAGTGCAGTTACTATAGGTGTTGTAGTTAATTGTTCTTTTAACTCTTCGAACGCCTTTGAGCATAGCTCATCAAAATAAAATGGTCTGTTTTGCTCCAACAATTAACATAGAGGCTTTGATATCTTAGAAAAATCCCTGATGACGTGACGATAAAATCCAGCATGCCCGAGGAATATTTTGATTCTTTTCACTGAAGTGGGTGGTGGAAACTTTTCAATGACTTCTATTTTTACTTTATCGACGGCAATTCCTTGCTATGAAATTTTGTAGCCTAAAATAATGCCTTTACAAACCATGAAGTGGCATTTTTCCTAATTCAACACCAGATTTGTTTCTTGACATCTGGAAAGTACTGAATCTAAATTTTTTAAGGTGTAACAGTCTGGTTTAGACCCTACTAGGAATAGTGGTTTCGGGACCACAAATTCGAGTCAGTAAAATATTTTAATATTATTTTCTGTGCCTATGATATGTGATTTAGCATGTGTGAAAGTTTCATAAATTAATTTGTCTGTTTGTGTGCTTAATTTGAAAAAAGGATTAAATTGTATAATGTGTAAAGTGGCCTGCTAATTGACTAAGTGCCTATTTGATGTGGCTTCTAAATGAGGAGGCCTTATGAGGCAATTAAACCACTATTTAGTTAGTGGATGGCAATGGTCAAGAATGACCTTGTATTATATGTTATCTATATTTTGTTTTAAAGGCTAAAATTGGAATTATGTTATTAAGTTTAATTTAATGAAATAAAAACATGAAAATGGCCACATTATCATCTATTGTTAGCCGAAACTCATAAGAAAAGAAAAGAAGAAAACAAGTTAGGGTATCCGGGTAGGTTTTATCCAAATTTAATGTAACACCCCAAACCCGGCCCAAAACACCACGGCCAAGTCCGGAATGTTACTGGAAAAGTGTAGAAAAGAATTATGTTTTAAAGGTGAAAATAGATTTTAAGTTCTAAAACAAAAATTCCGCTTAAAAGGGGTATGTTGTTTAAAGACAGTAGTTTGCCGACAATTGAAAAACTTCCAAGTTGTATAAAGTTTGATTTGTTATTTGTGCGGGAGTTTGGGGAAAACGAATGTTTTGTAAGAAAACGAATTTTTAGAACTCCTTTTTGTTTCTCATAGTGTAACTATTTTAAAATATCTTTTAATTAATTATCTGATGGCAAATCCAACATAAACCATAAAATCCCAACCATTTAAAGTGGCCTTATTACAAAATAAATTATCCCAAAAAGTAACCAACAATTTTGAAATATATAAAGTGAATCAAAATAGCTTTTGCATGGCCACCTCGAATCCATTCCAGCCCGGTCCAATGAATCATGAACTACCTGTATTGTTTTGAAAAATGAGGTGAGTCACCAGACTCAGTGTGCAATTAGTCCACGTAAATCCACAAATGGGAAATCCACATGAAATCAACATATCATGCACAAAGATGCAACATGTTAACTCAACCCAACCTAGTATCCATTCGCTACACACCACCCGTACATCCAACCTCATACACACCTGGGGATTTCTACAATCGACCCTCCATCTGCTACACACCTCTTTGGCAGTCTATGCTGACAGACACACTGCTCAAAGTCCACATAGTGGTCTAGCCACTAATCCACGTGATTAAATCACAAATATCCATGATGTGACTCGAGGTCATCATCAATCCACAATGAGGCTCAAGGCCGTCATTAATCGTGACAGAGTCACCCACATATAATTATACACTTCCCCTTTAATCATTATACCCCAAACCCCATGCACATGCAGCATACATTGGTAAATGGCAATATGATAGAATATGAACACATCCACATATTTATATTTTACATGCTTACATGCATCCGCGATCATTTATCCACAACTTTGATAATAGTAATATACTAACCTGGTTCACCGGATTACCCAAAGTGGGTACCACATCTCCACAGCCACTTTTGCGGCTACCACATATGTTTATACATTTTAATTAAACAACTTAAGAAAACAGTGTGGTAATTACACACCTGAAAACCTGAAGAACTAGGATATCGATCTCTCTAACGTCCTCAGTCGAAGAAACTACAGCGGTCTGCTTGACTTTTTCAGATGCTGGCCCACACCCTGGTGGCCAATCCCGAACCGCTGAAATTGACCGCTTCTTGAACTTAGGGGTAGGAACTACGTGTCCAACCCCTCCCTTCAATTGACTGGTACTTAGTTCCATCAAACGCTGAATAGGAAGGAATAGCGAAAACTAAATAAACGCTAAGACCGAAAGAACACCCTTACCAAGGTCGACAGAATCCCGAAGGCTATACACTTGAACTTAAAGGTTGTTGAAATCCCCTACATAAGCTATGTTAGATTTGGCCTAAAGTCTTGACACCCAAAAGAAGTGGCCCTTGGCCGAACGAACATTAAAATCTTCTTACCTTGGTCGAACCCCGAGAGATCCCTAACACCCCTAATGAAACACCCCAAACCCGGCCCACGAGCCCTGACCGGATCTGGTATGTTCCTCGATGTAAACCGGTTCACAATTCTTTTGTTACTTTGGAAAAACTGTGTGTTTTGAAAGAAAAATTTGTTTTGGGTTGAGCTTGAGCTGGAAACATGTTTATCATATATTGAAACCCCTTTATTTTAGATGACAAAACATTTAGAGTTTATTTAAAATAAATTACTCAATGTTTAATTGACAAAAATTCTTAACATAATTAAATAAAAGAAAAATAAAGTAGTTCACTATGGCTTATTACATCCAAATAAATCCCAAGATTATATTCAAAGTACTTAAAATAAAATAAAGAGTCCAAATAAAAATAAATTCCTTGCTGAGCATGGCCATCCCTAAGCTTCTACCGTCCCGGTCCATTACTGATCGTCACCTAAAAAATGTTCCCACAACGGGGTGAGTCATATAGACACAGTGTGTATAACCAACCCTAAATCCTAACAAATTCAGGCATATCAAGTTATACATGTACATATAACATTTAATAATATGATGCAAACCCGAACCCAAACCTAGATGCCATCCGCTACACATCACCCGTACCAACTTCGCGCACCGTGGGGACTCTAAGTCAACCCTCCTTCCGCTACACACCATCGAAAGGTCGCCGCTGGCTGACGACATGCTCATCGCCCTTATAATTTTCGTGGCATAGCCACCAGATAACATTTGTGTCATGTGACACCGCATTCAGATAATGTGACCGAAGTCACCACATTCAGATAATGTGACCGAAGTCACCACATTCACTTCCCCTTTTTCATATAACCTGAATGCCCCATATCACACATATCATGCACATCATGCCTTAATTCACGTTCTTATCAATTTTCACATGTTATATATAACATATATTCATATTCCTAGTAGGAGTAGGAAAGCGTGCACAGGTACTTTGTACCATAGCATGGTACCTTAGCCATATTCTTACACTTTCATATTAACACATACAATTAATTAGGGCCATAAATCTATTAAGACTTGAGGAAGGGTACACACCTGATTTGCTTAACAAATTCACTGAAATCCCGAAATTCGATCTACTGCCTTAGATCCTTAACTCCCTACATTCGGCCACACTTAGTATTTTAGGGAAAAGCCTATTCGGCTAATTTAATCAAATCCCGAAGGATTATCGTAACCAAAAATCCTTACCTTGCCGATTTGATTATTAATCAAATCCAGAAACCTTGTGATGCTCTCTTTTGAAATTGGCCTACTATTACATCACTTACTATGTTAGTTTTCGGCTTTTAAGCGAATAGGAAACATATTTAAATACTAATATTGGCCTTGGCCGAATGTTAGAATCACTTGCCTTGTGAATCTCAAATCCTGAAAAATAATCTCTTGACTAATCAGATGTCGAAACCTACAGGAAACATGTTAGATCCACTTCTAACATTTAATCATAGCAACTGGCCGAATATCACATAGCTTACCTTGCGATTTTAAAGTCCCGAAGGATCCCTTCTCTTGTAGTCGACAACTATCAAAACCCGAAACCTTTTTCCAAAGTTTCGGCCAATATCATTAAGGTTAGTTTCTAACATTCGGCTATATAAAGAAAAAGGAATGATCAAGACAATAATCAGCCCTTACCCTATTTATGGAAGTCGACAGCACTTCTTATTGATACCCCTTGAGATATTCGGCTATAGGCAAGAATGAACTTGATTTCGGTTTCCTTGAATAATCGGCTATGGTCTTAAAAAGGCTTACTTCCGGCTTTTGAATGGTATGAGGGAATCGGCTATGGGTTGTCTTTGGGGTTTCGACTTTTGATGAATTGAAACAAAGAAGAAGAAGAAGAAGAATAGAGATGGAGGATTCGGCAATGATGGAATAAGAAGAAGGGAAATTCGGCAGAGGCTTCAATGGAGAAGAGAATAATGGCCTTAATTCCTTCTTTAGTGAAATTACTACCAAGAGGGTCCCTTTGGCCTAGCCAACACATGCTCCTTATCAAATCCCTCCTTTTTCTCCTCTTATCACCTCATTTAAAATTAAACTTAAAAAAATAATCCATCATTTATCTCTTGAAAATTAAAGGATAAAAACTCCTAAAATTTAGCCATGTGCCGTCCCCTCTACTCCCTCTCATTGACGTCACATGCTAAAATTAAAGCCTTAAAATTTTGCTTCCCACGCGACTCGAACACAAGTCCTTCCCCTTAGCAGGTGGCGTCATTTCCAGAGCCCTAAGTGGCACCTCCAAGCCACTTTTCCAAGCTCAATTGTGTGTCATGTTTTGCATACAATTCCTCTTAAGGCCCTGTCAGGCTTAGCTCCCCTATTCAACTTTAAAAATCTAATAATTCCTAAGGTATTTAACTATACACTATGGTTCATAAAATTCATAGAATACATTCAGAATATTCGTAAGCATGCTTTCACATACGATTAAGCAAAAACGCATAAGCCCTAGTCCAGGATATTACACCTAACGCTGGCTTCGGCAAAAGAGACACGAAGTTAAGGCCTTATATAGATTCGGCCATACCCAAGAACCAAAGTCAGGCTTTTGGTTTCGGTACCCAAAGAAAGAAAAGAAAAAGATTTAAAGAACAAGAACCCTCACCACTACTACTAACCCGATTGAGCAATTTGGTCAAAGATAAACGACGGCACCTCTCCTAAAGATCAACATTCGAAAAAAGTCACCACCCAAGAGAGATTCAACTTTGAAGAATAACAAACAATGAAAGAAAAAGAATGAATGGAGATGGCTAAAAGGTTCAGCTATGGTTTCACAAATGGGAAGAGTTCATTCAGCTACACCCAATAAATAAACAAATGGGTTGTTTGGCTTTTGAGAGTGAAGTAATCGTTGAAAAAGAGGACGAGAGGGTTGAGGTTTAAGAAGTTTCGGCTATGGTGAAGGTGGAGGGTGTATTTCAGCTTTTAGAGAGTGAGGGAATGAACTAAAGAAAAGAGAAGAAAATGGATGCTAAAGAATTCGGAATGAGGGAAAAGAAGGTGAACAAAATGCCTAAATGGTCACTCCTACCTTCGGGTTTTGGTCATATGGAGAGAAAACAATTGAAGAGCTTTTGACTAACACTTTCGGCAAAGGGACTAAAGATGAGAAAACACAAAAATAAACTCTCACAAGCTACTAAACACCCAAATTTGGCACACCCCCTTCTTGACCGAAAATGCCAACTCCTAGAACCCCATATTCGGCCAACACTCAACCCCTCTCCTCATCCCTTCTTTCTCTCCTAAATTTCCTCCCCTCCACCCATTCAAACAAGTTTGAATGCATCAACCTCCTAACAATCCTCTCCACCACTTATCCAAATCATTTGACCCATTCAAACCTCCATCTTTCAAGTGCCCTTGCCGAATCCACTACCTCCCCCTCTTTGATATAAAATACAACTCCAAAATGCTGTCCATGCTGCTCGAACCTCCTCCCTCTTGGAACTCCCCTATGACGCAAATCCCCTGCACACCAGATGGCGTCTCCTTGCCACTCTACCACTTCACTTGTTGAGTTCTTAATCACCACTTTTAATCCCTTAAGGCTTGACTCTACTAGCTCTCCCCTAAAGGCTTCAAACAAGAAATTTTTCACTAAAGCTCCTACCTAACCCCAAGGTTTCCCGAAGCCCCCAAAAATACTCAAACAGTCATGTAACACACAAGAACACATAGATACGAGATAAAATGCAAGACCCCTAAATCATAGATGCTACATTTAAGGTATGTTGTGCTTCGTTTTTTAATAATTTCTACGTTTTGTAATCGTTACTTCGTACTCTACAAAACCCATGCTTAAATTTTGTGAATTGATGATGTTTTTGTAATTTTCCATTGATGAACATGTGAGTTTTTGGATGTTTGATGGTGAATTATGAAAGATATGTGTTTGATTAACATAGTTTGCCTTTGAATTTTTGATGAAATTGAGTATTTTTGACTAAATTGAAAGAATAGTATTTTGACAGACTAAATTGTGAAATAAATGAAATGTATGGGCTTGTATGAGATACATGAATGTTCAGCTAAGCATGGGTATTTAGTGATTTTGTGTATTTTGTGATTTTGTGAAATAGGGACTAAAATGTCCAAATTGTGAAAATATGAGGGCTAATTTGCAAATTTCCCTAAATGTGTGTTTTTCGATTAAATTGAATGATCTAGTGAATAAATGGATTAAATTTGAACATGAATAGATCAAGAACAGAAGAAAATGGACTTAGACCACGGGAAATCAAAAGTAATTGAGTAGCCGTATCCATTTCCATTAAACCGAACTTGAGGTAAGTTGATATACAAATAAATGTATTTGAATTGACTTCTTTAGGCATATGAAATGTGAATTGCTTAGAATATTCATTTGAAATGGAATGTATGTGAAATTTGAGTTTGCGAATGAGTCGGCAAGTTGTTAAAGTCTAAGAAGTCCCGTTTGAACCTAGGGATAGACAGGATAGTATATGTCATGACATAGGTGTCCGATATGTGATATCATGTAAGACCACGTCTGGGACGTTGGCATTGATTCGAGATTTCGTGTAAGACCACGTCTAGGACGTTGGCATTGATATGAGATTTATGTGTAAGACCATGTCTGGGACATTGGCATCGTATTTGATTCATATAAGACCCTGTCTGGGACAGTGGCATCGATATCTGGTTATATGTAAGACCACGTCTGGGACGTTGGCATTGTATGATTACTCCGAGCACTCTGAGTATCCTATTTAGTTCTGAATAGTTCAACGGCAAATCTGATAAATGAATGAATATGTGAATTGTACATCCATTTCAGGTACGTTGATATATAAATAATTTGTATAAGCATGAAAAGGTAAGTATGTATGTGCACTAATGCAAATGAACATTTGAGATATATGTGCATGTTTGAGATATGAGAAAATGAGATACTTGAGATGTGATGAATTGGTAAGCAATGGCAAACCAAGTGAGCCAAAGAGTTTGATCGTGTCTGAAAGTCTTAAAATTTATATAATCAATGATCGAACTATCACCACGATTGAGGTAGGCGCACCTATCGAACTGTAGTATAGTTTAGTGGCAAGACCGGAATGTCGAACCCAAGGGAACCAAAAGTACTAATATTAACTTTCTTTTTATTATTTAGCCTAAGAATTAAGGGAATTTTTGTTTAATCTAAAATTAACTAACTACTAAGCTAAGGATGCTAAAACACGGAAAATGAATTGGGGAAAATGCTTTTGGGTAAGACCAATTGATTAGGACAATACCCGAGGAAGAATACACCTAGAATTCACTTCTTATTTAACTCTGAACCAGACGATTTATTCACTTGACTTGATCCGTACGATTCCCTAATATATATTAATACCTCTTTAGAGGCTACTAACGTCTAACCCTAGGTTGATTAATTGAAATCTCTTTCTAATTAAAACCCCTAGAATTGCATTAACTCGATCTATGGACTCCCATATTAGGTTTGACCCTAATCCGGTAGATTTTCGTCATCCTATTTCTAGGGTAGCGATCAACTCCGCTTAACTATGCTAGATCTACTCTTAAACAATGACTTTTGCTCCACTGCCTAAGCACATCAATACTTAAATCAATATCCTGAAATATCAAAGCAAGAATTAAGAACACATAATTAAGAACAAATCAAGTATTTATCATATAGTTCAGAAAACAATAACAAGATCCGTCTTAGGTTTCATCCCCCTCAGGTATTTGAGGGGTTTAGTTCATAATCATAAAAGAATACATCTCAAAAGAAAATATAAAACAAAACATAAGAAAAACCCTAAAACCCCCTGAAGGAAATTGAAGGGAAGATCTTCCGTCTTGAGTATGACTCCGGCTTCTTGAGTTGAATCAACTGACTTTCTTCGAGTAAATCCCACAATTCTGACCTCTCTAGCTTGGCTCTTAAGCCTACCTGGACGCCCCCTTGAAGATTGGCCTCTAGGTTGTTTATATAGACTTTTGAAATGTCTTTATTTGCCTCTAAGTACCCTATTCCGAATAGAATTAAAACAAGTCACGGTAGGGACACGCCCGTGTGGCACACCGGTTTGAATCGAATCCATACTGTGGTCAGGTCTGCTAAAGAGGCACGACCGTGTGGTTTGGGTCCAAGCCATGTGCATTTTGTGCTTTGGCTCATTTTCTTCGTTTTTGGCCCGTTTCTCGTTCTTTTTACCTTCCGATGCTCATGAAATTAAAGGATTAGGAGCACCAAATTCCATATTTCAGGGAATAAATCATCCAAAAGTATGCTAAATGTGGGATTAAAATGTGTATATATTACGGTTTATCAAATACCCCCACACTTAAGCATTTGCTTATCCTCAAGCAAAATTCTCAACTCACAATTAAAATGAACTTCCTCAATTCATAATATTCATCAATAATGTTTCATCATAATTCATAGATAATTTATACACTGATAATTTAACTCAAAGGGTCCTAAAGATTCAAACAATCAAAGTCATGGTTTTTGTAGCCCAAAAACATAGGTGTTTTCCCTTTACCTAAATAATTACCCTTAATTCAAAATTGACAAGAGTTGACATCTTCACTAAAGGTTCACTCAAATCACTCAAAAGTGTTTAAGGTTCAAAATTGAGCACTCAAAAGTCGAACATGAAACGTTAATCCCATAAGCTTGCATGAAAATCAAATCTCCACCACTGTAAAATGAAATGATACACAAATCAAAAGATCTTTAAAAAGGGTTGTAACGGGGCTAGGGTTAAAGGTGTGGATAAAGGCTGAATTAGAGGATTAGAATCGAGATTGAAATGACAATTTACCTAAGTAGAAAAATGAGCTAATCATGAATAATTACATCAATTGAAAACTTGAAACTAATAATACGAGCTTCTTCTTCAAGATGTGGAATTTAAACATATCACTTAATTATAGAACTAATAATGAATATACTTCGATTTTTTTTAAGAACAAATCAAGTATTTACAATAATAAGAAAGAAGTTTAACAACTGAAATATAGAACATAGTTAGGCAATTGCTCAAAATCAAATCTCAACAAAAACGGAGTCAAGTAAAATGGTGATAACAAATACAAGATAAACTTTGGGGTAATATTAGTGGGTGAGTCAATAAAAGGGTTGTTAGGATCAAAGGGGTTTACTAGAGCTTAATTGTGAGGGTAGGATTTTTAGTGGAGTAAGTGGGTTAAATCCTAAGCGCCTTTGTCATCTCTTTATATCAAAACAATAATGTCGTCTTGACATGTATAATCGAAGCAAGTTCTATAATAAAAAATCAATGTTGACACACTCATAATCAATAAAGTAAGCAAGAAAAGAATGTATGCTCTAAAAGGCTCAAGATCTCACAAAAATTATGGGTTTTTTATATCAACTTTGTAAATTTCAAACTTCAAGGTAATAGTTAGATTCAAGTAGACAACCTAACAAAATTTTAATTTTTGAAAATAGACTCATCATGCTTGATTCTCTAGTCCCCTAAAGTTTAAATCACCACTACACAATTATCAATGACTTAATCCAAAACATATCAATAAAAATCATAAATCAAAGGAAATTTCATTCTAATGGTAATATGAGGAAATTACTTATGGATAAGACACAATTCAGGGATTTGAGAATAATGCAAAAAGTTAGGAACTTTTCAAAATAAAATTCACCCCCCACACTTAAGATGTACATTGCCATCAATGTACAAAGATGTATATGAAATCATAAGAGATGGGGAGACGTGAAACTTCCTGGATTTTGGACGGATTCCTTGAGTCGGAAGTGTCGTGGTGTGGTGATTTTCCTCTTAAAGTTGTGTATTTCATGGTGCTAATTTATGCTCTCTTTTTTTAATTGTGATAAAAGCAGTCGATTTGTTATCATTGTAAGGCTTACTCAAATATTGCCAGGAAATGTAAATTAGATAATAGAGATTATGAACTGAAAAATAACTAAAATAAACATTAGTCAAAGGTAAAAGATAAAATGTAAATTAACATTTTAAACATAAAAATGATGTATAGGTAAAAGGAAAAAAAAGACTCAGAAATCCTCATCGCCAGATGGATCGCGTGGTGGGGGCGGCGAGGAAATGTGAAGGTGCTGACATATCTGGTAGAGTGTGGCATCGATGTTGTTGAAGCGTTGGAAGCATTTCTGCTCAAATCGCGTGAAGCGCTCAGATATGTCCGAAAGAGAAGCTGTCGTATGAACTGAGCGATGGCTCGATGTTGGCTCCTCATGTTGGTGTAGGACATTGTCAGTAATGTCCTCAGGGCCCTCCGCCTCGGTAGTATGGGCTAGCAGATAATTGAGAGGATTGGTCCCGCGGTGACGCTTGATCATCCGCATGTTGATCATCGTCGAAATGCCCTGTGGAAAGATCTGGCCTATCAAGGTGAGCGAGGCTGATTGTGCTGCGGTGTTTAGGAGACCAAAGTACCTTGCGAGTTGTGTTACATAAGGCCACATGGAAATGATCCCCTTACGATGTCGCTCCATCTGGTGCTGGATAGCCAGAGCGATCAAGTAGGCAAGGTCGAAGACGTGCCCGTTCGCCATATACCATAGGAAGTAGGCGTCATGAATGTTAACTACCCCGGCGCTCTCTCACCTTCCTGTTAATGTGTGAGCTAAGATGGCGTGTAAGTACCTCAATGATGGAGTGAGAGCTGTCGCCTTGGAACGACTAGGGTCATAAGTGGCCGAGGCAGGGGCTATATTTTACCAACATCTAACAAGGGAGTTATAAATGTGGTGATGGAGTTTCGCAAGATCATATTCTCTCATGAACTCTTCCGTGTAGAGTCCCAGATCAACTCCAAATTTGGGGACACTCATTTACCGAACTAAACCTCCTAGACAAAACTGAATAGTGCCCAGGTGGTCGTGGTTTGTCATTACTACCTGCAAATGAGAAGTAGAGCAAAGCTCTAATGTTAGTTCGAGGTAAGTGGGCTTGACAATATCAAAAAAATGCTCCCAAGGGTCAGTCATCAGTAGTGCCCGAATATCATCAGCAAGTTGAACGTCTTCTAGAGCGGCCCAGTCGATACATCTGCCTTGACTGAGAGGTCGTGCTTGTAGTATCTGAAAAAGTTCCTCTTAAGCTCCAGGAGGAAATCATAAGAATGGGTGTCTCACTTCGGCCGATGCGCTTGCGGATGATGAGCCGGGTCCCTTTCGTTTTTTCAAAATAGGGACTACGGTTTTCTTGCCGCGGGAAGACGACATTATGTTCCTGTAAGAGAACTTGAAGAACATCATCCAAATTTTTGCTATGATAAAACTTATGAATCCAATATTATTGTCTCATAATTTTAAAACGGAAGATTTTTCCTAGGTATTCTCCTAATACAGAGGTGCAAAATTTAGAATAATATTATCTATAACACTTAAGTAAAAATGAATATCAAAATTTATAATCCAAAATGAATACTAAAGATTTAAAGAAATAAATCGAAGTTCTAAAAGAGACTAAACATGGATTAAATAAAAGTAGCAACAAAGAATAGAGGAGGGGAAGTAACGTGAACCGATGGAGGTGGAGAGATGGCGCACGGTCGTGGAAGGATGCGCGGGCGTGGTAACGTCGCACGGGAGTGGACTGCGTGTGGATGAGGAAGAAAAAAAGAGAGAAGGGAGAGAAGGGAGTGAGGGGAAGTGAAGGGAGGGGAAGAAAAGAGTACAGGTGGCCGGAATGGGAAAGGGGAGTGGTGGTTTCTTGTTTAAGAGAAACGACTAGGGTTTGGGGGGAAAATTTTAGGGGGATACGAGTGTGGGCTGCTTTAAATAGGGGGTAAGGAACACGGTCAGAGGCCATGCCCGTGTTCCCTTTATTCAGCCTGTGTTTTTTGAGCTTTTTAAATTTAGGCATGTTTGAGTTGTAGCCCACGCTCGTGTAAAGGGTCCTACGCACGTGTTCATTAATCAGTGTCGACCACAGCCTTGAGGCACGGGTGTGGCTCATGCCTGTGTCGTTTACTCAGAATCAACCACGGTTTGGAGGCACGGGCGTGTCTCACGCTCGTGTTATTTACTCAGTGTCGACTACAGCTGCATCGCCTGGCCGTGGCCCTTTTCTCGAGGCCTGTGTTGGGAAATTTTTTCATCCTTGTCTCACACGGCTACCACCACACCTGTGTCTCTTCCTATAGCGTCCACACGGCCATGAACACTCCCGTGTTCTAGGCCGTGTGGGAAAGAAATCCTGCGCTTATGAATAGTTAGTTCTTAATTATATGCTGATAAAAAAATGTGAATATAAATGAGGTTAGTGCTCGGGTTGCCTCCTGAGAAGTGCTCGTTTAAAGTCTTAAGCTAGACTTTCCCTGTTTTCATTTCTAAATGAAGGTTCACGAAGCTGAAGCTCCTCTCTCACATCCCTAAAGTCCTATCCATTATAAATTTTCAATCGTTGCCCGTTTACCTTGAATGTGCCATAATTTGGATGAGTTACCTCGACTGTGCCATAGAGAAAGATAGTTTTGATTATGAAAGGGCCTGACCATCTTGATTTTAGCTTTCCAAGGAACAATTTTAGCCTTCAATTGTATAATAGAACTAGATCCCCTACTTTGAATTGCTTTGGTTGTTTTAAGCGAGCATCATGGCGTCGTTTTGTTGCTTCCTTGTATAAACGTGAGTTTTTGTAGGTATTAGCTCGCCACTCATCTAGCTCATTCAACTGCATCATTCTTTTCCCACCTGCAAGATTAAGATCGTAATTCAGAAATTTTATAGCCTAAAAAGTTCTAACTCAAATGGTAGGTGACAATTTTTCCCATGGACAAGTCTGTATGGGGATGTTCCTATGTGAGTTTTAAACGTTGTTCTATAGGCCCATTAAGCATCGCCTACTTTTAATACCCAATATTTCCTGTTTAATTCAACTGTTTTCTCTAGGATATGCTTGAGCTCTTGGTTTGCTCCTTCTACTTGTCCACTGGTCTGAGGATGATAAAGGATAGCTGCTCTGTGGTTTACTCCATATTTTTTTAAGACCTTGTCAAATTGAGTATTACAAAAATGAGTACCCCTATAACTAATAATTGCTCTGGGTGTTCCAAATCGAGAGAAGAGTTTCTTAAGAAATCTCACTACCATTTTGGCATCATTAGTATGTAAAGCTTGAGCTTTCACCCATCTTGACATATAGTCCACTGCTACTAAGATGTATTTATTCTCAAATGAGCTAGGGAATAGGCCCATAAAATTAATACCCCATACATCAAAAATTTCTCATGATAGCATGTATGTTTGAGGTATTTCATCACGTTTAGAGATATGACCTGTTCTCTAACATCTATCAAATGAAGCAACATACCTGTTAGCGTCATTGAAAAAGGTAGGCCAATAAAAACCTGATACGAGCGTTTTGTGTGCTGTCCTGATCCCGCTGTAATGTCCTCCTCAAGGTCCTGAATGGAAATGTTCTAAGATTTTACTTACTTCTTCTTTTGTAACGCATCTCCAAATTACTTGATCTGCACATATACGAAAAAGAAAATGATCCTCCCAAAAATAGTTTTTTGCATCAGCAAAGAATCGCTTCTTTTGATGATGTGTTAACCTTTTTGGTAGGATGTTAGCAGTTAAGTAATTTTCAATGTTTGCGAACCAGGGTACCTCTGAGTTAGATATAGCGAATACTTGTTCTTTAGGAAACGAGTCATTTATCTCACTCTCATCTAGTTCTTTGATATATGGATTTTGTAGCCTAGAAAGACGATTTGCTGTAAGATTTTCAGCTCCTTTCTTATCTAAATCAAATTCCTGTAAGAGTAAAATCCATCTTATGAGTCGAGGTTTTGCATCAGATTTAGTTAAAAGATAATGAAGAGCTGAATGGTCAGTGTAAACGACAACTTTAGATAATATCAAATACTGTCTAAATTTATCAAATGCAAAAACCACAGCTAGCAATTCTTTTTCTGTGGTGGTGTAGTTTTCTTGTGCGGCCATCAATGTTTTGCTAGCATAATAAATTGGCTGAAAATGCTTGTCTCTCTGCTGTCCCAAAACTGCACCTACTGCAAAATCACTCGTATCACACATTAGTTCAAAGGATAAGTTCTAATCAGGTGCAATTATAATTCGGGCATTTATTAATTTATTTTTAAGGGTGTTAAATGCATCCAAACATTCCTGATCAAAATTGAACGGCACATCCTTTTCTAGTAGTTTTGTTAAAGGCTTAGCTATTTTAAAAAAATCCTTAATAAATCTTTGATAAAATCCAGCATGTCCTAAAAAGCTTCGAATAGCCTTAACTAAACTAGAAGGAGGTAATTTTTCTATGGTTTCAACCTTTGCTTTATCAACCTCAATTCCTTTACTAGAAATTTTATGTCCTAACACAATCCCCTCTCGAACCATAAAGTGACACTTTTCCCAATTTAAAACAAGGTTCGTTTCCTCACATCTCATTAGAACTCATTTTAGATTTTTAAGGCAAAAATGGAAAGAATTACCAAATACGGAAAAATCGTCCATAAATACCTCTGTAATCTCTTCCACAAGTTCATCAAAGATGGCCAGCATGCGGTGCTGAAAAGTAGTAGAAGCATTACATAATCCAAAAGGCATTCTACGATAAGCAAATGTACCGTATGGACATGCAAATGTTGTCTTTTCTTGATCCTCAGGGGCTATTGGGATTTGGAAGTAGTAGGAGAGTCCGTCCAGGAAGCAGTAGTACATATGCCCAGATAATCTTTCTAACATCTGATCAATAAAAGGCAAAGGGAAGTGATCTTTTTTGGAGGCATTGTTCAACTTTCTATAGTCAATACAGATTCTCCAACCCATGACTTTTCTTGTAGGAATCAATTCATTCTTTTTGTTGGCTACAATAGTCATGCCTCCTTTCTTTGGAACAACCTACAGAGGGCTTACCCAAGTACTGTCAGAAATAGGATAAATTATTCTAACATCTATAACTTTAATTACCTCAGCTTTAACAACTTCTTTCACATTAGGATTCAATCGTCTTTGAGGTTGCACGCATGGTTTAAACTCATCTTCCATTAAAATTTTGTGGGTGCAAAACGATGGGCTTATTCCTTTGATGTCAGAAATTTTCCAAGCTAAGGCTCTTTTATGTTCCCTTAGTACCTGTAGCAACTCGTCTCTCTCTTCAGGTTCCAGTTCTGAAGAGATGATTACTGGTAGAGTAGAATTATCCCCGAGGAATGCATATTCTAAGTCATGTGGCAACTATTTTAATTCCAATTTCGTTGGCTCATCAATAGAGGGTTTTTGTTTTAGTTCGCCGTTTATTTCAATGCTCTCTTCTTTCTTTTTTCTAGAGGAAAATGAATTAGAATTCGACTCATCATTATCATCATTTACCCCCTCACCTTGCGTAAGACACAGTTCGATCGTGTCGTCATGTATGATTTCTTGCAAAGAATCTTGAATAAAATGATCAATGGCATCAGTAAAATAACAGGAATCATCTTGTTCTCTAGAATATCGCATAGCATCATAAATTTGAAAAATAATTTCCTCGTCGCCTACCCTTATCGTAAGTTTACCATCACCTACATCAATAACAGTCCTAGTAGTAGCTAAAAAGGGGGGCCCAAAATTAAAGGTACCTCAACGTCCTCATCCATGTTGAGCACAAAAAAATCAACAGGGAATATAAATTTATCAACTTTTACTAGAATATCTTCAATAATTCCCCTAGGATATTTTACAGATCTGTCAGCTAATTGAATACTCATCCTAGTGGGTTTTGGTTCCCTAAGACCAAGTTGCTTAAACATTTTATAAGGCATTAAATTAATATTGGGACCTAAATCAGCTAGTGCTTTCTCAATATTTAAACTACCAATTAAACAGGGAACAGTGAAACTTCCTAGATCTTCCAATTTGGTTGGTAGCTTGTTTTGGATGATGGCTGAACATTCTTTATTAAGTTCCACTGTTGATATTTCTTCAAACTTCCTTTTACTTGTTAGAAGCTCTTTTAGGAATTTAGCATACGTCGACATCTGTGAAATAGCTTCAACAAAAGGTAAGTTAATACGTCGACATCAAGAAATTTACCGTATTATGCGTCTAAACGATCTTTCTTCAACTTTTTTGGATATGGGATCGGTGGCTTAAATTCTTCACGTACCGGTGTTACATTCTCGATTTCCTCACTTTTCTCCTTATTTGTTTCTTGTGGCTTCTTCTTTTCTGCGTCAACCAATTCCTTCCCACTCCTTAATGTTACTGCCTTCACTTGCTCTTGTGGTTTAGGTTTAGTATTACTAGGTAAACGACCTGGTTGCCTTTCGGAAACTAACTTGGTTAGCTGTCCTAATTGATTTTTAAGCTCTTGAATTAATGTTTGTTGATTATTCAATGTCATTTCGGTATTCCTAAAATGAGTTTCTCACGCTGAAATGAATTTTGCTAGCATATTCTTAAGGTTTGGCTTCTTTTCCTATGGATAGGGCTGTTGTCTCTGATTTCCTTGACCACCCCATGAAAAATTGGGGTGGTTCCTCCAACCTGGATTGTAAGTATTACTATAAGGGATATTTTGAGGTCTAAAATTATTACCCATATAGTGAGCTTGCTCATTTTCAATGTTCAGGTTGTAAGGCGGATATTTTGTGTTACTCATCCCTCCTCCATTTGTATCGTACTGCATAACTGGATGTACCTGCGAAGAACCACATAAACCATCAATCTTTTTATTCAACATCTCTACTTGATTTGATAGCATGGTTACTGCGTCGAGGTTGAAAACACTGGCGGCTTTTGTTGGCCTTGTCCTCGTGACTTGCCACTGATAGTTATTCAGTGACATCTCTTCAATGAATTCATAGGCAGCCTCAGGTGTTTTATTATTCAAGGTCCCATCGGCGGCTGAATCAATCAATTGTCTGGTTGAGGGGTTCACACTGTTATAAAAAGTTTGGACCTGTAGCCACAATGGAAATCCATGGTGTGGGAACCTTCTCAATAGATCCTGTATCTCTCCCATTCATCATAAAGTGTCTCTAAATCCATCTGCACAAAAGAAGAGATACCATTCCTCAACTTAGCCGTTCTAGCCGACGGAAAATATATCAACAAAAATTTTTTGGTCATTTGTTCCCATGTAGTGATTGATCCTCGTGGTAACGAGTTCAACCACTATTTAGCTTTGTTTCTCAACGAAAAGGGAAACAACCGAAGACAAATGGCATCATCAAAAACGCCATTTATTTTGAAAGTATTGCAAAATTCTAGGAAATTCGCCAAGTGATTATTTGGATCTTCATCCTGCAAACCATCAAACTGAACAAATTGTTGTATCATCTGAATTGTGTTAGGTTTCAGTTAAAAATTATTTGCAGCAATAGTAAGTCTAACAATACTTGACTCAGTTCCTGTTAAATTCTATTTAACGTAATCATACATAGTTAGAGGAGCATGATTTTCGACCACCTCTAGAGGTAGCGGATTATTCTCAGCTATCTATTCGGTAGTATTAATTTCGTCTTCTTTCTCTTCTTGTATGTATGTAGGCTTCTCCGTATTTCTCTTCGATTTTTACGAACTGTTCTTTCAATTTCACTATCGTAAAGTAGCAGTCCTAACGGGTTTCTTCTAGTCATAAACTAGAATACCTGCCAGAAGCAAAGAAGAAAATTTAGAAAAGTAAAAATAAAATTTAATTGCAAAAATAAAATATGGCCAAAGTAATAAAAATTGAGCGTTCTTAATATTTCAGTTCCCCGACAATGGCGCCAAAAACTTGATCGTGTCTGAAAGTCCTAAAATTTATATAATCAATGATCGAGCCTAGAAACTAACAATCATCACGATTGAGGCAAGCGCACCTATCGAACAGTACTATAGTTTAGTGGCAAGATCGGAATGTCGAACCTAAGGGAACCAAAAGTACTAATACTAACTTTTTTTTTTTATTATTTAGCCTAAGAATTAAGAGAATTGTTGTTTAATCTAAAATTAACTAACTACTAAGCTAGGATGCTAAGACACAGAAAATGAATTGGGGAAAATACTTTTGGGCAAGACCAATTGATTAGGACAATACTCGAGGAAGAATCCACCTAGAATTCACTTCTTATTTAACTCTGAACCAGACGATTTATTCACTTGACTTGATCCGTAGGATTCCCTAATTTATATTAATACCTCTTTTGAGGCTACTAACGTCTAACCCTAGGTTGATTAATTGAAATCTCTTTCTAATTAAAACCCCTAGAATTGTATTAACTCGATCTATGGACTCCCATATTAGGTTTGACCCTAATCCGGTAGATTTTTGTCATCCTATTTCTAGGGCAGCGATCAACTCCGCTTAACTATGCTAGATCTACTCTTAAACAGGGACTTTTGCTCCACTGCCTAAGCACATCAATACTTAAATCAATATCCTGAAATATCAAAGTAAGAATTAAGAACACATAATTAAGAACAAATTAAGTATTTACCATATAGTTCAGAAAACAATAATAAGATCCGTCTTAGGTTTCATCCCTCTCAGGTATTTGAGGGGTTTAGTTCATAATCATAAAAGAATACATCTCAAAAGAAAATATAAAACAAAATATAACAAAAACCCTAAAACCCCTTGAAGGAAATTGAAGGGAAGATCTTCTATCTTGAGTATGTGATCATGTCTGTCGAGTCATAAAATTTATAAAAAGAATGATCGAACCTAGAAACTAACTCTGGCAATGATTTGAGGCAAGCGCACCTATCGAACAGTAGTATAGTTTAGGCAAGACCGGAATGTCGAACCCAAAGAAACCAAAAGTATTAATACTAACTCTCTTTTTATTATTTAGTCTAAGAATTAAGGGATTTATTTATCTAATCTAAAATTAACTATCAACTAAACTAAAGATGCAAAGACAAAAAGGATGAATTGAGAAAATAACTTGAGAGAAAACCAATTAATTAAAATGACACCCAAGGAAGAATCCACCTAGACTTCACTTGTTATCTAACTCGGAACCAGACGATTTATTCATTTGACTTGATCCGTAAGATTCCCTAAGTTATATTAAACCCTCTCTCGAAACGAATAACGTCTAACCCTAGGCTGATTAATTGAAATCTCTTTCTAATTAAAACCCCTAGAATCGCATTAACTCGAACTATGGACTCCCATATTAGGTTTGACCCTAATCCAGAAAAATCTCGTCAACCTATCTCCAGGCGTGCAATCAACTCCGCTTAATTATGCTAGATCTACTCTTAAGCAGGGACTTTTGCTCCTCCACCTAAGCACATCATACTTGAATTAATATCCCGAAAATATCAACACAAGAATTAAGAATACATAATTAAGAATAAGTCAAATATTTATCATATAGTTCAGAAAACAATAACAAGGTTCATCTTAGGTTTCATCCCCCTCAGGTATCTGAGGGTTTAGTTCATAACAATAAAAGAAAACATCTCAGAAGAAAAGATAAAACAAAACATAAGAAATCCCTAAAATCCCCTGAAGGAATTGAAGGAGAGATCCGTCGTCCTGAGTATAACTCTGGCTTCTTGAGATGGATCAACTGGCTATCTTCGAGTGATTTCCACAAATCGGACCTTTCTGGCTTGGCTCCTTGGCCTAGCTAACCGTCCTCTTCTAGGTTATACTTAGGGGGTTTATATAGGCTTTTGCAACGCGTTTCTTTGCCTCTAAGTATCCTTTTCCGAGTGAAATTGCTCTTCTCCAACACAGGGACACGGCCACGGCACATGCCCTTGTGAATCATGGCCAGGCCATGTTTAGACTTTTAATGAGGCATGGCCGTGTGGTCTTGGGCCCAGGCCGTTTCGATTTCTATTTTGGCCCATTTTAGTCCATTTTAAGCCCGTTTCTCGTTCTTTTCGTCATTGGGTGCTCTCCTCGGTATAAAACATGAAAAGAAAGGATTAAGAGCATCAAATTACATAAATCGAGGCTTAAATCATCCAAAAGCATGCTAAATGTGGGCTTAAAATATGTTACATTTTCGGTTTATCAAATACCCCCACACTTAAGCTTTTGCTTGTCCTCAAGAAAAATTCCCAAGTCACAATTAAAACAAACTTCCTCGATCTATAAAATTTATCAATAATGTTTCATCATAATTCAAAGATAATTCATACATGGACAATTCAACACAAAGGGTCCTAAAGATTCAAACAATCAAAGTCATACATTTATATCACAAAACATAGGTGTTTTCCCTCATCTAAATAATTACCTCTAATTCAAAATCGACAAGTGTTGATATCCTCACTAGAGATTCACTCAAATCACTCAAAGTGTTTAAGGTTCAGAATTAAGCACTCAAAAGTCAAACATGAAAAGTTAATCCCATAAGCTTGCATGAAAATCAAATCTCCACCACTGTAAAATGAGATGATACACAAATCAAAAGGTCTTTAACAGGGTTGTAACGGGGCTTAGGTTAAGGGTATGGATATAGGCTGAATTAGAAGGTTAGAATCGAGATTGTCCTGACAAATTATCTAACTAGATAAATGAACTAATCTTAAATAATTACATCAATTGAAAACTAATAAGATGAGCTTTTTTTCTTCAAGATTTTCACTTTAAACATGTAAGCTCACTTAATTATAGAACTAATAATGAATATACTTCATTTTTTTAAGAATAAGTCAAATAATAATAGGAAAGAACTTTTAAAACTGAAATATAGAACATAGTTATGAAATTGTTTGAAATCAAATCTCAACAAAAAGGTAATCAAGGAATGGTGATAACAATTACAAAAGGCTTTGGGTTAATATTAGTGGGTAAATCAATGAAAAGGGTTGTTAGGATCAAATGCGTTCACTAGGGGTTAATTATGAAGGTAGGCCTTTTAGTGGTGTAAGTGGGTCAAATCCTAAGTGCCTTTATCATCTCTGTATATCAAATCATAGGTGTGGTCTCGACATGTACAATCAATGCAAGTTTTGGAATAACAAATCAATGTTGACACACTTATGAGCACGAAAAAGAATATATGCTCTATAAGGCTCAAAGTCTCACAAAAAATTATGGGTGTTTGATATCAACCTTGTAAAATTCAAACTTCAAGGTAACATTCAAATTCAGGTCGACAACCTAAAAAAAAATTATTCTGAAAAATAGACTTATCATGCTTGATTCTCTAGTATTCTTCAAATTTAATCATCAATGCACAATTATCAATGACTTAATCTAAAACATATCAATAAAAATCATCAATCAGGGAAATTTCACTCTAATCATAATATGAGAAACTTACTTTTCGAACAAGGTATAATTCAAGGATTTTCAAATAATACTATAATTAACTCCACACTTAAGTTATACATTGCCCTCAATGTACAAAGATAGATAATAAAATTTAGTAGATAATCAAAAGAGAGGGAGAGAAGTGAAACTTCCTGAATTATGGCTGATATCTTTTGGAAGATGTGGAAAATACGTTAGAGGTGCTGTAGTCTTTTGTTGTGGTGGTTCTTGTGAGCTCTGCGCTTAGATGAAGAAATTGGGAGCTCATGAAAAATTAGCCAGAATTATTAAGACACATTTAAAATAAACTAAATATATAATTAAAGATAAGAAAGATGAAGAGAAAGAAAGCAAAAAGTAAAATAAAATTAAAAGAAAAGATGGATGGACTGAGGGGTCCTTATTATTGATGGTTCGCGAGGTGGGTGTGACATCTAAGGCTGTGGAAGTGCTGGCGGTGGCGGAAGTGGCATGATTCCCAAGCAGCTTTTAGAACTTCAAAGGCTGCGGTGGTGGTGGTGGTCGTGGTTCCCAAGGTGTGATTCCCTAGCAGCCTGAAGAACCTGACACTAAGAAACTAAATTAGAATAAACTAAATTAAGCATAATATAGTCAAAGAGAAGGAAAATAAAGGAGAAGATAAAAGTAAAACAAAATATAAATGGCCTCAAAGACCCTTGGCTTGTTGAGTGGGCGAAGCGGCTGGCATAAACTTATGTAGATCGGTCTCCCACTGGGAGACTGTGCTTCGATTCTGCCGTTTCTTTGACATTGAGTTTTTGAGGATCAGTAATTGGGGAAGGGTTAAAGAAGAGAGATATGGAGGGGAGAATTCTGAAGAATAGGATGGAAAAAAGGGGATGGAAAGTGGTTGAGAGGAGGGAGGGAGGGGTGGTTTAAATAGACTTTTCAAGTCAGGTACATTCACACGCTCGTGTCTCGTGGGCATGGCATCTCACACGACCACATTGCTTGGCCGTGGTGGGCTTCGTTTCTCCCATGCCCATGCTCATGTCACCACGCTCATGTGCGATCAAATAGTACCGACCACGGTAGCATCGCACGGCCGTGGGGTTTTGTTGGTGCCCATGGGGTGGTGGTTTGAGTCATTGACTCAAAGATTTTATTTGTTCTGACTTGTACCGCCCATGCCATGTCAACACGGAGATTCGTAAAGTCCACACGGCCACGACGACGACTGTGTGCAAGGCCGTGTGACCTGGAAATCTACACTTGGTTAGTTTATAGCTAGGTGCTTTAAGGAAAGAATAAGATAAACAAAATAAAAATGAAAAATATTGAAGTTAATGGGGTTAGTACTCGGGTTGCCTCCCGAGAAGCGCTTGTTTATAGTGTTAAGTTGGACTCTCCTCTCATTTGTATATTCATGGTGGTTTGAGGAGTTGAAAGTCCTTCCTCGTACTGGCAGTTACATTATCATGATAGAGTTTAAGTCGAGAAGCATTTATTTTTAAAGTGCCGAACATAGGGTTACTTACCTCGACTGTTCCATACGGAAAAACATCGATTACCTTGAAAGGGATTTCCTTACTGGTGTTAGGATCAGGAGGGGACACTCGTGGGTCGGTTTTATCTAGTAATACCTGATCTCCTATTTTGAACTTGTGATTCTCGTAGGGTGGCTTTGGTTCTGCTTCGGGTATCCTTGGTTCTTCTTTAAGAAGCGTCTTCTCCTTTTTTATTTCATCGATCTGAATCCCTTGTTCCTGAAGAGTTATTTCTTTGTTGGCACCGGGTTCAGGATCAGGATCATGTTGTGGTGTTTCTTGAAAAAAAGGATTAACCAGATGGTTATCAATAGAATTTACCTTCTCAACTTGGTTATTCGATGTTCTAGCTGAATCGAGGGCTTGAAGAGTGACTGTCTCGTCACCTACACAGAGTATAAGTTCACCTGCGTCAACATCAATTTTAGTTCTGGCAGCAGCTAAGAATGGTCTTCCTAAAATTAGGGGGATCGTGTTGTCCTCATCCATGTCTAAAACGACAAAGTCTACTAGGAATACAAATTTATCAATTTTCACAAGTACATCTTCGATAATACCCCTAGGAACTCTAATAGTTTTATCAGCTAATTGAATGCTCATCCTAGTTTGTTTGGGTTTCCCTAGACCTATTTGTTTAAACAATTTATAAGGCATGACATTTATGCTTGCCCCTAAATCAGCTAACGCATTATCAATAGATAAACTACCAATTAAGCATGGAACTGTAAAACTCCCTGGATCTTTTAATTCCAGTGGTAGTTTATTTTGCAACATTGCTGAGCACACTGCATTCAGTTCCACATGCGATTCCTCATCTATCTTTCGCTTATATGTCAATAGCTTCTTTAAAAATTTCCTGGAATCTGGCATCTGCGAAAGAGCTTCAAGAAACGTTAAGTTAATATGTAATTTCTTTAAAAGTTTAAGAAACTTACCGAACTATTCCTCTGTATCGTCTTTCGTTACTGCTTAGGGATATGGTATGCGAGGTTTGTACTCTTTGATTATTGGTTTCGGCTTGTTATTGACCTCAACCATATCTTCTTCTACCACCTTCTTTTGTTCTGAATTAGGCGGGTCTAACCCTTCGCTGTCTTGAGCTGTTATGGCTTGAACTTGCTCCCTTGGGTTAGTCTCAGTGTTGCTTGGTAGTCTTCCCTGTGGTCTCTCAGAAATCTGCTTAGCAAGTTGCCTGAATTAATCCTTGAACTCTTGTGACAATGCCTCAAGTTTTGTTTCTACCTTCTGGAAACGTGTTTCTGAGGCTGCTATGAAGTTTGTCAGTACCTCTTCAAGGTTCAGCTTCTGTTCCTATGGGTAGGGCTGTTGTTGGAAGTTTTGGGATGGTTGTTGCCTTTGATTTCTTTGACCGCCCCATGAGAAATTGGGGTGGTTCTTCCAACCTGGATTATAAGTATTACTATAAGGGTTACTGTTAGAACGGAAATTGTTACCCATATAGTTCATCTGCTTGCTTTCCAAGCCCCGTCCGTAGGGTGGGTATTCAGGATTCGCCACTCCTTCACTTGCGCCGTACTGCATAACTGGATGTGCCTGCGAAGAACCATAGAAACAATCAAATTTTTTATGTAACAACTCTACCTGATTTCATAGCACGGTTACTGCGTCAATGTTGAAAACTCTGGCTGCTTTGGCTGGCCTTGTCCTTGTAATTTGCCACTGATAGTTATTCAGTGACATCTCTTCTATAAACTCATAGGCTACTTCAGGAGTTTTGTTGTTTAGGGTTCCCCCGGCCACTAAATCAATTAGTTTCCGTGTTGAAGGGTTCACACCATTGTAAAAAGTTTGGAGCTGTAGCCACAAAGGTAATCAGTGGTGTGGACACTTCCTTAACAAGTCTTTGTATCTCTCTCATGCATCGTAAAGTGTCTCTAAATCCATCTGTACAAAAGAAGAGATATCATTCCTCAATTTGGTCGTTTTGGCTGGTGGAAAATATTTTAATAAAAAATTTTTGGCCATTTGGTCCCATGTAGTGATTGACCCTCGTGGAAGAGAATGTAACCACTGTTTGGCTTTATTTCTCAGGGAAAGAGAAATAACCGAAGATGGATGGCATCATCAGAAATGCCATTTATCTTGAAGGTATCACAGAATTCTAGAAAATTTGCTAGGTGTGTATTAGGATCCTCATCCTGCAAACCATCAAACTGAACAAACTGTTGTATCATCTGTATAGTGTTAGGTTTCAGTTCAAAATTATTTGCAGCAATAGTAGGCCTAACAATACTAGACTCAGTTCCTGTTAAACTAGGTTTACCATAATCATACATAGTACATTGAGCATGATGTTTGGCCATCTCTGAAGGTGGCAGATTATTTTCAGCCATCTCTTTCGTGGTATTTATTTCGGCTTCTTGCTCTTTGTCTATGTAGTTTAAGCTTCGCCTTATCTCTCTACAATTTCTGCGAACGGTACCTTCAATATCACTGTCGTAAAGTAGAGATCCTATCGGGTTCCTTCTAGTCATAAACTAGAGGGACCTGAAAGGAAAGAAAGAAAGAAAATTTAGTAAAGTAAAAAAAATAAAAATAAATTGCAAAAATAATAAAAATAAAAAATGGCTAAAGTAATACAAATTAAGCTTTCTTAATATTTCAGTTCCCCAGCAACGGCGCCAAAAACTTGATCGTGTCTGTCGAGTCTTAAAATTTATAAAAAGAATTATTGAACCTAGAAACTAACTCTAACAACGATTTGAGGCAAGCGCTGTAACACCCCAAACCCGGTCAACACACCACGACCGAATCTGGCATGTCACAGAGGAAAACGTTTTGGAGAAAACAGGTTACCGGTTAAAGTTTTAGTGAAAACTCTTTGTTGTCTTATGTTTATAGAAATCAGGTGCATGACTTGTTAAAACCGATAGTTTATTTTGAAATTCCGGGAATCAATCTTTAAAACTTAGTTGTCAATCCATGAGTAGAAAAACGTTTAGGTTATAAAAACTTGATTGATTCTTGCTTAGTTAATTTGAAATCGTTTGAATTAAGTGTGGAAAACTTAAGTTTGGAAATTATTTGAGTTCTCTTTATTATTAAGTGATTAATATTACCCGATGGTAAAGTTTTGAAACCCTTGCGTTTTTGTAGTTTAGAAATCTTGTGTTCAAATTATTAATTTAATCAAGTAATTTACCAAGCCCTGTTTAAAACAATCCAAAGCATAGAAATAATCCAAAAACATAGTCTAAAAGGCCTTATTACAAACCCAAATAAAAACTGAAATGAAAATAAATATCCAACTCAAAATCCAAGTAATACCAAATGTTTTTAATGCGTGGCCACCTCGAGTCTATCTGGCTCCTCATCCGCAATCTACGAGTCACCTGAAAAGATAAGGGAGAAGGTGAGTCACCAAGACTCAGTGCATAAAACCTCCTCCCGGTTAATGCAACATACTTACACAAATCATAACCAAGCAATATAAATAATGCACCCAAACCTAGCCATCCGTAACTCCTTTTCTACCCCGTGTGGTACCAAACCACTGGTGGTGCCAAACCACTGGTGACCCAAAGTCACGATATCCAATAATAATGTGGTGCCAAACCACTGGTGACCCAAAGTCACGAATAATCCATCTGTGGGGCCAACCCACGTTGTGATACCAAATCACTGGCGACAATCCCGTAATATCATATGTGGGGCCAACCCACTGTGGTACTAAGCCACTGGGACGAGTCGCTATGAGGTGCCAAACCTCTGGTGACCCAAAGTCACAAAATATCAATAATCCAACTGTAGGCCAACCCATGTGTGATACCAAATCACTGGCGACGATCCCAAAATATCAACTGTGGGGCCAACCCACTGTGGTGCTAAGCCACTAGGACAAGTCGCTATGAGGTGCCAAACCTCTGGTGACCCAAAGTCACGAAATAATCTGTGGTACCAAACCACTGGAGGTGCCAAACCTCTGGTGACCCAAAGTCACGGATATCATCTTCCCCCTCCTCTCATATCACCCATCACCATGCAATACTTATGCAAATCATGCCATTATGCCTTATTTCGAATCACATAGCAAATATATCATAAATCATATTATCATGCTTTATATAGCAAAAATCATATCGAAATGAACTTACCCGAATCCTTGCTCATACCCATAAGGTATCTTATCAAGATCTACACTATTTTCGGCTTTTATCACATTTAGGTTATTAATATATATTTACTTAATTATAAAGTGTGTAAGTTACACACCTGTTACTAATGCAAGCCCTAAATCCCGAAGAACCGATCTACTGCACTAGATCCCTTGATCCTACATTCGGTCAAACCACAAAGTCACCAATAAGACCATTCGGCCAAACCAACCAGTCCCAAAAGAGTTAACGCATGGACCCCTACCTTACTGCCGATTTGATTTTCAATCAAATCTCGAAACTATGTGATGGTCCCCCCTTGCAATCGGCCACACCCTATTACGCAGAAACAATTAGCCTCAATAGCCTTCAGCTTATCAACAACCTAAAGAATGATAAACCAACATAGATATCCTTACAACTTGACTTACCAGATTCGATTGTTAGAGAATAGATTAGATCGTCTGCTTCCAAAATCCTGGGGATCCTATAAGAAATCGGTTCCCATAGGTGGTTAGAATTCTATCACCAAATGCTGAAATTTGGCTTTGCTCTTATGAAAGTCGACAGAGAGAAGAGAAACAAAACAAAAGACATTCGGCCATGAACACTTACCCCTTCTCAAAACTGATTGGAGAAGAACCCACAGAAGTTTTACCCTTGTTTGATATTCGGCCAAGATCACACTAGAAGAAAGAAAGAAGATTTCGAAAAGGTAGGGTGATGAAGGGAGATTCGACTATGGTTGATAGAAGAGAAACAATTAATATTCGGCTAACACAAAAAGAAAAGAAAAGGAAGAGGGATGAATGGTGTTCAGCCTTGGGTTTAAAGAGAAGGGACTAAGGGGTTTTGGCAAAAAGAAAGTGAAGAGGAAGATGCTACTTTGAGCAGTTATGAAGAGAAGAAGAAGAAAGGTGAAGAAGAGGAAGATTCGGCCAAGCTCTTGAGAAAGAGAAAAGATGAAGAGGAGAGGGTTATTTTTCGGCTATCAAGAAAAGAGAATATGAAAAAGACTCAAATGAAGATTCGGCCAAATGATTTAGAGGGGAAATTGGCAATTACCTATGGAGTTTCGGCTTTTGGTTCACTATGGTGCGCTAAGGTGGAACGACAAGGCTTCAAAAAGGATTTTTCGGCTTTTGACACAGAACAAAGGCTAGCCAAAAATATCATCTAGCCACCCAAAAGAATTTCGGCAACCCCTCTACTCAGCTCTCCAAAATCGAACACTCCCCCCTAAACAGGAGTTCAAAATTCGGCCACCACCTAAAATCTCTCCTGGTCAAAATTTCAAATGAGTTTGAATTCCACAAGTTCCTTATTTTTCTCCTTGCCACCCATTCAAATATTTTGACTTAGTCCATGCTTATCTAACAGAGTTTGTGCTGAGGACAACTCTTCCTCCTTGGCGTCAAAATAATAAGCTAATAGTGGGATTTCTGCTGCTCGAACTTGAGATCTTCTTCCCCTGCTGATGGCGTCAATCACAAGGCCCTAAGTGGCGCCTCCTTGCCACTTTACCAAGCCCAACCTTGTGCTAAAATTCCCCTTGAAATTCATATAACCCCTAGCTCCTTCAGCTCCCTTTACTTAAAGCTTAAAAAAACAAAATTTCCTACTACTCAGGCCTACTCTAGACTTATAACTAAATCTTAAAACACCTCAAACATCATCACAACAGTCCAAACACATGCAAAACAATTCCATCACAACTAACCCCTATTTCAGCATATTACAAGCGCACCTATTGAACAATAGTATAGTTTAGGTAAGACCGGAATGTCGAACCCAAAGGATCCAAAAGTACTAATACTAAAACTCTTTTTCTTATTTAGCCTAAGAATTAAGGGATTTATTTATCTAATATAAAATTAACTATCAACTAAACTAAAGATGCAAAGACAAAAAGGATGAATTGAGAAAATAACTTGAGAGAAAACCAATTAATTAAAACGACACCCAAGGAAGAATCCACCTAGACTTCACTTGTTATCTAACTCTGAACCAGACGACTTATTCATTTGACTTGATCCGTAAGATTCCCTAAGTTATATTAAACCCTCTCTTAAAGCGAATAACGTCTAACCCTAGGTTGATTAATTGAAATCTCTTTCTAATTAAAACCCCTAGAATCGCATTAACTCGATCTATAGACTCTCATATTAGGTTTCACCCTAATCCGGCAAAATCTTGTCAACCTATCTCTAGGCGCGGGATCAACTCCGCTTAATTATGCTAGATCTAATCTTAGGTAGGGACTTTTGCTCCTTCACCTAAGCATATCATACTTGAATTAATATCTTGGAAATATCAACACAAGAATTAAGAACACATAATTAAGAACAAGTCAAATATTTATCATATAGTTCAGAAAACAATAACAAGATTCATCTTAGGTTTCATCCCCCTCAGGTATCTGAGGGTTTAGTTCATGACAATAAAAGAAAACATCTCAGAAGAAAAGATAAAACAAAACATAAGAAATCCCTAAAACCTCCTGAAGAAATTGAAGGAGAGATCCGTCGTCTTGAGTATAACTCTGGCTTCTTGAGATGGATCAACTGGCTATCTTCGAGTGATTCCCACAAATCGGACCTTTTTGGCTTGGCTCCTTGGCCTAGCTAACCGTCCTTTTCTAGGTTATACTTAGGGGGTTTATATAGGCTTTTGCAACGGGTTTCTTTGCCCTTAAGTATCCTTTTCCGAGTGAAATTGCTCTTCTCCACGACAAGGACACGGCCATGGCACACACCCGTGAGAATTGTGGCCAGGCCGTGTTTAGACTTTTAATGAGGCACGGTCGTGTGGTCTTGGACCCAGATCGTGTCGATTTCTATTTTGGCCCAATTTAGTCCGTTTTAAGCCTGTTTCTCATTCTTTTCGTCATTGGGCGCTCTCCTGGGTATAAAACATGAAAAGAAAGGATTAAGAGCGCCAAATTACATAAATCGAGGCTTAAATCATCCAAAAGCATGCTAAATGTGGGCTTAAAATATGTTACTTTTTTGGTTTATCAGTATGACTCCGGCTTCTTTAGATGAATCAACTTGCTTTCTTTGAGTAAATCCCACAATTCTGACCTCTGTAGCTTGGCTCCTAAGCCTACCTGGACGCCCCCTTGAAGGTTGGCCTCTAGGGTGTTTATATAGGCTTTTGGAATGACTTTTATTGCCTCTATGTACCCTATTCTGAATGGAATTAAAATAGGTCACAGCAGGGACACGTCCGTGTGGCACGCCCGTGTAAATCGGATCCAGGCTGTGGTTGGGTCTGCTAAAGAGGCACGACCATACGGTTTGGGGGCTGGCCATGTGCATTTCGTGCTTTGGCCCATTTTCTCCATTTTTGGCCCATTTCTCGGCCTTGTCACCTTCTGATGCTCTTCTAAGTATAAAACATAAAATTAAAGGATTAGGAACACCAAATTCCACAAATCAGGGAATAAATCATCCAAAAGTATGCTAAATATGGGATTAAAATATGTATATATTACAGTCTATCAGAGTTATTCATGTGCTTGAATTGAAGAAATGTTAATGAATTCATATAGCTATGCTTATGAATGATTTAGGCTAATTTTATTTGTATATGGCTTACTAAGCTTTTGAAAGCTTACTTTGTGTGTGTTTGTTTTGTTTTATAGATCGTTAAAGCTACGAAAGGCTCGAAGATCGTCAAGGATCGTTATCACACTACTCAAACTCATTTTGGTACTTTTGAAATGTGTATATAGCTAAATATGGCATGTATAGGCTAGTCATTTTGGATTATTTTTGAAATGTGTATAAATAGCCATGAGATGTGGCTAGATAAATGTTGGTAATATGCATGAGTGAATATGATATATGATGCATGTTTTGATATGGCTTGATACCAATGAAATGGTCAAGGCTATGGTAAGCATATGAATGCATTATGAGTATGTATGCTTGATCAATGAAATGGTTATATAAAAGGTAAAATGTGGATGTATCATGCTTGGATATATATTTGTTTTAGTTGTGCAAATTGGTATGCAATTAGCATATTTAGAAATGAGATTGAATGTGAAGATTTTTTAATTATTTGACATGTCTTTGGTTGCCAATTATGTATGAAATGAATTGGTATATTGCTTGTAGGGATGACCCTTGTGTGGGTGGCAATTTGGCCTTGAAAATGGCCTATATTTTCCCACCCGGTTGAGCATACGGGTGTGTGGCTCGATCGTGTCCCTCGTGGTTGAAATTAAAATCAAATCAGGATTGACCACGGGCTGGACACATGGGCGTGTGACTGGTCGTGTGGTGTAAGTCAGGATCGACCACGGGTGAGGCACACGGGCGTGTCCACGGCCGTGTGGACAAGTCAGTATGTATGCCCTGTTTTGACACGGCTCGGACACACGGGCGTGTTGAGGCTGTGGGAGGCACACAAGCGTGTGACCTCTGTAACTTTGAAAAGTTTTCAATTTTTGAGAATTTTCGTATGTATTCGGTTTAGTCCCAGCCCTATTCTAAAGCATGTTTAAGGTCTCATTGACCTATTTAAGGGACACTTCAATTGCATTGGATGAATTATATTATGAAATGTCCATAAAAGATTTCGTTTGTCCGGTAATGCCTCTTAACCCTAGTCCCGCGATGGATATGGGCTAGGGGTGTTACATAAGGAATCTTCAAAAGTGTCGCCAAACATCAAGAAATCATCCATGAATACTTTAAGGAATTTCTTCACCATGTCAGAAAATATTGCTATCATGCAATGCTGGAATGTTGTTGGGGCATTACATAACCTAAATGGCATTCTTCTGAAAGCAAATGTTCCATAAGGACAGGTGAATATAGTTTTTTCTTGATCTGTAAGAGATATGGCAATTTGGTTGTACCCTGAGTAGCTATCTAAAAAAAAGTAGAAGGCTTTCCTTACTAGTGTGTCCAACATTTGAACTATAAAAGGCAAAGGGAAATGATCCTTCTTCATTGCTTTGTTGAGCTTTTGATAATTCAAAAAAACTCTCCAACCTGTGACAGTACGTGTGGGAATGAGTTCGTTGTTATCATTGTTGACTACTGTGACTCCTCCTTTCTTGGGTACACTCACCCAAGAGCTATCAGAAATTGAGTATATAATCTCAGTAAAGCCTGAGTTCGAACAGATAAGAAACCGAAAGCTAGTGCGTTGGGTGTAAAACTTCAATAGTATGTAGCGTCATTCACAACAGTGGAATTCATAGCCCAAGACATGAGTAAATGAGATCCTCTTATTGTTATTCCATGGTTTATGAAAAGTAAACATGGCCATGGGTCGTTCATCTTTGTGATGGATGACTTGATTACTATTTGATAGTAATTGACTTTCAGTGAAGGAAGATGTAATGGTTACCATGAGATAAAATAGGATCATATTGGGAGAATGGATATTAACCCAAAGAGATTAGAGATATCCTATGAGGGTAACACACTTATGACAAGGTCATTGGAAAAATACCGATCAAGTTGTTTTCGTAATAGTATGTCGCTAAGGAGAGCTCAGTCACGATACTATAGTAGAATTATTTCATGACTAACTAAGTTTATAATTAATAGGAAAAAAACCTGGAACATAATTATAAATCATTTGAGCCTCAATTTCATATGTCCAATCGGTCCCTCTGCTAGCTCGTTGAAACCAGAAATGAAATGCGTGTTGAATCAAAATTGACAGAATGAATAAAAATGGAGAAATGAAAAACATTTAGAAAATGATTATGGTTTTCTCCAAAATGAAAATGAAAATGGAGAAAATGGAATTATTTGGACATGAATATGGTTTTCTCAAAATGAAAATAATAAATGAATTCATTTATAAATGAACGAGGAATTCTCAGAAATGATCATAAGATTGACTTTATGTTTTTGACTATTTTAAAGCCCGAAAATGAAAATAAACCATACGATCATAGTAAACAAGTTGAAAGGTGAAATATTAAATATATTTTATAGAAAATTTATTAGGGGTAAAATTTTCATAATTTTACCAAAGATAAAATTGGGGTGAGAAAATTATTTAGTTAAATATAAATATTGAAGCTTATTTTGGGGAACTGGAAAAAAAATATTGGGTTGGATCAAATTATAAAGTATTGGGTTAAAAGCCCGGGAAATACTTATAATTGAAAGCGATATAGAAGAGGCCAAAACCCTTTAAGAGGCCCAAACCCCCTTATGTAATAAAAGGGAACGAAAAAACATAGTATATTTAACTAAGGTTGCCACCCCCTACATCCTATCACAATGTAACACCCCAAACCCGGCCCATATGTTATGAGCGGATTTGGTATGTCACACGAGCAAGACATGTTAAACCATTTTTTATTCGTACTAAAATAGATATTGATTTGTTAAAATCAAGGAAAATAATTTTGATTTAAACTATTTGATAAAATATTAATGAATTCGAAGATTGATTGATAAATTGATAAACTTGAAGTAATGATTTTACAAACCGTGACTTTTGAAAACGACGTTTGAAAATTTGAAAGAAAATCTGAGTCTTTTGAATATTTCGTTGATAATTTGAAAGACAATTTCCGTGTTAAAAATATTTGTAAAAGTTTGTTTTTAAATCCATTTGTTAATCGATTTTGGAAAACCTTTATTTAATTTTTTAGAAAATTCTCATTTAAAACAATTTAAGTAAAATAATGCGTATATCAAACATAAAGCAAATAATAAAATACTCCAGAGGCCTTATTACAAAACCCAAAATAGTAAAGTGAACGAAAACAGAACTCTAAAGTTCCAAAGTAAAACACCATTTCTGAAGTATGCCCTCGACCCGAGTCATCCATGGCCCAAGTCCACGTCACTGAGCATTACCTACAGGAAGTAAGAGAAAAGGGGGGTGAGTTAAATAACACAGTGCATAATCCCCTTACCATCATCGACTGGGTCGGAACACATTTAGAAAAGACTTGGGCCTGAACCCATAAAGCATAATCTTGAGCTTGAGCCCATTTAGCAATACTTTGGGCCTAAGCCCCTTTTTCATAATAATGTAATGGATATGACATGAATATGAAATGCAATTCCCAAACCATGCCTAGTATTCCATCCGCTACACACCACCCGTACCAACCAACACACCTGTGGGGATCTTTAGTCAACCCACCTCGCCAACACACCAATCGCAGGCATTAAGCCATTTATATCAAATATAATTTTGGACAAGCCACCAGATTAACAGAATTTATATGGCATTGTCACTATTCAGATTTGTGGCAGAGCAACCAAAATTTTGTAGTAGAGCTACCAGAACTTTTCTTCAACATTAACCCATCCCATGCAAATCATGTATATAATGCTCAACAAATCTCAATAAAACAACAGAAATTTATTTCGAATATTTATTACAAAAATTATGGGCCATTATAACAATTTATCAAATTGGCCCATTTAGCAAAATATCAGATCGTCCCATATATCAAAATATCACATCGGCCCATATATCAAATTATCAAATCGGCCCATAAGGCAATATGTCAATTCGGCCCATTAAGCAATTTCGTATTTAGGCCCTTTAGGGGCATTTCCATAATTTGGCCCGTAAGGGCATTTTCATAATTCGACAATCGTACCCGCTAAGGGTAATTCGGTAATCTCGCAACCCAGGGGTATTTTGGTAATTTACCCTCTAAGGGTATTATGGTAATTTTGTAACCTAGGCTTAACTACTAATATGGGGCATAATATTTGAAACTGTCCATCTGCATCATACTGACTAAATTGACCATATCTCGGGTTAGAAAACTCAAAATCTAGATCCGTAAATTTTCCTTGAAACTAGACTCATATATCTTCTTGTATGTATGTATAAGTCCAAAAGAGCTATGATGGCTCTCGAAATGGAATTGGAAGAGCAAGATGAACTAGGGCTAGCACATTAACAGGATATTCCATTTGTGATAGGGATGGCAGATAAACCAGATATGTAGGTTAGTTTTATCCTTCTCAAAGCAGTAATACCTATTAGTTAGTAAGGTTGGGTAATTTTAAGTCTTACCTAGGTGTGCTGCTTGCTCACATGCGTATTAATACAAGAAGAGAGGCTTTCTTATCTTTTTTTTTTCATTTTTTAAGGAAAGTACTTTGAACCTAGCTAGGAGTCCTTCTATCTGGAGGTTTTTCCAGAATTTTTGGCTTAACCATTTAGTAAAGTTTATTCCATAAAATTTCCCTTGTTTCACTATCCAATGATTCTGACCTCTCTTACCCAAAATTCAAATATCTCACTATACGGTTTTCATATATTACTCCCACTTATTCCTAATGAAAATACGCTCACTAAGGAATCTATACATATAAATTATAATCCATAATTCACTTTGTACAATTTAATATGATTTTACCAAGATAGATCAGGGAACCACGAAATCATTCAGAACCAGTCTCACTAAAATTAACATATATCAGAATATAAAATTCATTTTCCTTCTCCATTTCTTCCTTATCAAAATAGGTACAGTAAGCTTTTATTCGATATCTCATTCACTTTTTAATTCCCTTTCTCCTATTTTTCGTAATTTTTCAACAACATGTCACTGTTGCTAATGGAAACGGTTTTATTACAAAATATGATTTAGCACTACGATCATACTCACGCCCGAGTGATTACGGATGCCGATTTCCATTTTTCTTCGGTATTTCTACTGAATCACAGAATATTTCATGTAACATTCAAAGAGGTATGAGATTACACACCATTTCAACCATGTATTCAGAAGGTACGGGATTACACACCTTGATTACGAGTTGTGCTTTCTACCGATTTCAACACCACGAATGTGATCTCCCTCAGTGCACCAAGAATCGATCCTACCCCTTGGCTATCGAAATCCCGTCCTAACAATATTTTGTGAGCAAAAGAGTTATTAGCAATTATCCCACCTTCGACCAAAACAAATCTTATGACAACGTTCTTACCCCACTTACTTGACGAGTCGGCGATAATAATTTGGTTAATACAAATCATTTGTGCCCCTTACCTTGTTGAAAGCCCTAAGCCCAACGATGGCCATAACACAGAAAAGAATGTAACTCATACCCAATGAGAGAGAAATAAGAACACATGATTATTAAGGAAGACTCGAATGAAACAAAGTTATTGACAAAGAGAGAACTACTGCTTACCGATTGTACTTATGACTACGGATGAATCAAATGTGATAGATTCGGCCTTCCCACTATTACGCTATAAAAATAATGATTGAGATATGAGGGACACTCATTCGGTTAAGGAGAGAAAAAGAATGAAACAATTAAGGATTAGGGAAGAGAGAAAAGGTTAGGCTATGGAGAGGAATGAGTAGGAAGGAAATTGGAGAAGAAAAGAGAGGGCTTAAGAATTCGACAAGAAGAATTGAAAAGGAGATGACCCGAAATGCTCAAGGAAGAAGTACACAAAATGTCACTCTTAAAAAGAAACCCGAAAGAACACTCAAAAGCAAAGAAAAGTTTCGGTTTCTCCCCTTACACCAAATGGCCGAAAATGCTCTTTTGGAGAAAGACACAAAATGATCAAAGGAGAAAAATATCTCTCATGCTCAAGACTTGCAAAAAAGTATGGAAAATTCGGCTCCTCCCTCCCCCTAACAAAAACCTTGTATTCATCTTTACCAAAAAGATGAACACTGACCAACATAAAATCTTTCCAAAACACCTTCCACACTATATGCCAACATGTTCCCTTATCCTTCCTTTTCTTTCATTTCTTTCCCTCTTCTCTTGATTTCTTTCCTCACATTCATCCTTTCCTATTTTCCTTAGCCATCTTGCCAAAAATAAAAAGTCCACCCTGCCTTATTTACATGCTTGGCCGACACTTAAGGAAACAGTGCAAAAGTAATAGTTAAAGTTTGTACACAATGGGATTTGAACCTCTTCCCTCAAAGTCCATCACTTGATGCCATAACCTCTTTACCAATAGCTCATTTATGCAAGCACATTACTCATTTATTTCTATAAGTCCTGAAGCTACTTACCATCTCTCCTTAAAGTACTAAAATACCAACTTTTTCCTAAAGCCCAATTAAACCCGAGACTTCATAGAAACCTCGTAACCTTCCAAATTCACTTAACTAATAAGTCCAATTTGCAATAATGCAATTCTCTTGTTCTCAAAATTTTAAACACTCCTACGCTCAAGGCCCATTGGGTGCAATCCTACTAGGCCCAATTTTGGGATGTTACAATTCTACCCTCCTTAAAGAAATTTCGTCCTCGAACTTTCCAACCAACTACTAAACGCACCGCTCAAATCACACCACTATGCTTTCGATGCGCACTCTGATCTTAATAACACTAATGTACTTTTAACAAAATCTTGAATCCTCTTTCACACAACCAAACAACTAACCACAGAAGCAAGCAGTTATCTTTCACTTATACCTAAAATTTCCTACATTCAATCATCACGTCCAACCAAAACACACCTGACTTGATGGTGATGAAACAATCCCGAGCCTTATGCTCCTTAGACCCGCATCTCAAGCATGCTCCTGACCTCCTCCAGCATTCTCCCAGATGACACCTTCTGCATTAATTGCAAGCTGAAAAGTTTGGACGTGCCTTGACACGCTTTATGGAACGAGACTACGACCCAAAAGAACCGCGATCTATTTTCTACTTACAGTCCACAGACCCAACTAGAAGTGCTTCATCGATTCCCTTAACCTCCTTCAATACCTTCTTAACTATCTGAGTTAGCTCATCAACTCCAGCTCGATCATGAGATCCCGTCTCAGCCATTAGCGATGCCAACGCCTCCCTTTCGGGCACATGCCACGATGCTGAAGATCTAGTCCTAGTACCTTGGCCTCTAGCACGTTCACGTCTACCGCGTCCACGTCTTCTAGCGATCATGTTCACTAAGTCGATATAATCTTGATTAAGAGTTTTATGAATCATTTTGTTATTTCAGTGTTTATTAAACAATGTTTTATGGAGTACAAGAAGTAAAGTTGTTTTCGCAAAACGCATCCTATAGTCTCAATCTCTATAGTTTCGGTTCCTAAAACTAAAAGTTCTAGAGTATTTTATTTTGTGGAAGTTTCTTTCCACAGTACTAACACAATAATCATAAAATAAAAACACATACTTACTTGACTAGGTGCCGGATACTCGTGATGTCATACTTCCTTTCAAACATGCATTTAAAATTCAAGCAGCTTTGGAAAACATTTTTTTCACCCAAACCATAGCTGAGTTTTGCAAACCGAGCTCTGATACCATAAAATGTAACACCCCAAACTCGGCCCATGCGTTATGAGCGGATTTGGTATGTCACAGGGCAAAACCTATTAAACCCTTTTTTATTCGTACTAAAATAGGTATTAATTAGTTAAACTCAAGGAAAATAACTTTGATTTAAACTATTTGATAAAATATTAATGAATCCGAAGATTGATTGATAAATCGATAAATTTGAAGTAATGATTTTACAAGCCGTGACTTTTGAAAACGACATTTGAAAATTCGAAAGAAAATCTGAGTCTTTTGAATATTTCGTTGATAATTCGAAAGACAATTTCCGTATTAAAAATATTTGTAAAAGTTTATTTTTAAATCTATTTGTTAATCAATTTTGGAAAACCTTTATTTAAATTTTTAGAAAATTCTCATTTAAAATAATTAAGTAAAATAATGCGTATATCAAACATAAAGCAAATAATAAAATACTTAGAGGCCTTATTACAACATAAAACCCAAAATAGTAAAGTGAACGAAAACAGAAATCTAAAGTTCCAAAGTAAAACACCATTTCTGAAGTATGGCCTCCACCTGAGACATCCATGGCCCAAGTCCACGTCACTGAGCATTGCCTACAGGGAGTAAAAGAAAAGGGGGTGAGTTACAAGAACTCAGTGCATAATCCACGTCACTGAGCATTACCTACAGAGAGTAAGAGAAAAAGGGGGTGAGTTAAAAGAACTCAGCCCATAAAGCATAATCTTGAGCTTCAGCCCATTTAGCAATACTTTGGGCCTAAGCCCATTTTTCATAATAATGTAATGGATATAACATGAATATGAAATGCAATTCCCAAACCATGCCTAGTATTCCATCCGCTACACACCACCCGTACCAACCAATACACCTGTGGGGATCTTTAGTCAACCCACCCCGCCAACACACCAATCGCAGGCATTAAGCCATTTATATCAAATATAATTGTGGACAAGCCACCAGATTAACAGAATTTATGTCGCATTGCCACTATTTAGATTTGTGGCAGAGCCACCAAAATTTTGTAGCAGAGCTACCAGAACTTCTCTTCAACATTAACCTATCCCATGCAAATCATGTATATAATGCTCAACAAATCTCAATAAAACAATAGAAATTTATTTCGAATATTTATTACAAAAATTATGGCCCATTATAACAATTTATCAAATTGGCCCATTTAGCAAAATATCAGATCGGCCAATATATCAAAATATCACATCGGCCCATATATCAAATTATCAGATCGGCCCATAAGGCAATATGCCAATTTGGCCCATTAAACAATTTCGTATTTCGGCCCTTTAGAGGCATTTCCATAATTCGGCTCGTAAGGGCATTTTCATAATTTGGCAATCGTACCCGCTAAGGGTAATTTGGTAATCTCGCAACCCAGGGGTATTTTGGTAATTTACCCTCAAAGGGTATTATGGTAATTTCGTAACCTATGCTTAACTACTAATTTGGGGCATAACATTTGAAACTGTCCATCTGCGTCATACTAACTAAATTGACCATATCTCGGGTTAGAAAACTCGAAATCTAGATCCGTAAGTTTTCTTTGAAACTAGCCTCATATATCTTCTTACTATAGTTTTTCCAGAATTTTTGGCTTAACCATTTAGTATAGTTTATTCCTTAAAGTTTCCCCTGTTTCACTGTCCAATGATTCTGACCTCTCTTAACCAAAATTCAAATATCTCACTGTACGGTTTTCATGTATTGCTTCCACTTATTCCTAATGAAAATAGGCTCACTAAAGAATCTATACATATAAATTATAATCCATAATTCACTTTGTACAATTTAATACGATTTTACCAAGACAGATCAGGGAACCACGAAATCATTCAGAACCAGCCACACTAAGATTAACATATCTCAGAATATAAAATTCATTTTCCTTCTCCGTTTCTTCCTTATCAAAATAGGCACAGTAAGCTTTTATTCGATATCTCATTCAATTTCTAATTCCCTTTTTCCTATTTTTCATGATTTTTCAAAAAGACATCACTGTTTCTAACTGAAACTATTTTATTACAAAATATGATTTACCACTACGATCATACTCACGCCCGAGTGATTACGGATGCCGGTTTCCGGTTTTCTTCAGTATTTCTATCGAAATATTTCATGTAACATTCAAAGAGGTATGAGATTACACACCATTTCAACCATGTATTCGGAAGGTACGGGATTACACACCTTGATTACGAGTTGTGCTTTCTACCAATTTCAACACCACGAATGTGATCTCCCTCAGTGCACCAAGAATCGATCCTACCCCTTGGCTACTGAAATCCCATCCTAACAATGTTTGGTGAGCGAAAGATTTGTTAGCAATTATCCCACCTTCGGCCAAAACAAATCTTATGACAACGTTCTTACCCCACTTACTTGACGAGTCGGCGATAATGATTTGGTTAATACAAATCACTTGTCCTCCTTCACCTTGTTGAAAGCCCTAAGCCCAACGATGGCCATAACATAGAAAAGAATGTAACTCATACCCAACGAGAGAGAAAGAAGAATACACGATTATTAAGGAAGACTCGAATGAAACAAAGTTATTGACAAAGAGAGAACTACTACTTACCGATTGTACTTATGGCTACGGATGAATCAAATGTGATAGATTCGGCCTTCCCACTATTACGCTACAAAAATAACGATTGAGATATAAGGGACACTCATTCGGTTAAGGAGAGAAAAAGAATGAAACGATTAAGGATTAGGGAAGAGAGAAAAGGTTAGGCTATGGAGAGGAATGAGTAGGAAGGAAATTGGAGAAGAAAAGAGAGGGCTTAAGAATTCAACAAGAAGAATTGAAAAGGAGATGACCCGAAATGCTCAAGGAAGAAATACCCAAAACGTCACTCTCAAAAAGAAACCCGAAAGAACACTCAAAAGCAAAGAAAAGTTTCGGTTTCTCCCCTTACACCAAATGGCCGAAAATGCTCTTTTGGAAAAAAACACAAAATGATCAAAGGAGAAAAATATCTCTCATGCTCAAGACTTGCAAAAAGGTATGGAAAATTCAGCTCCTCCCTCTCTCTAACAAAAACCTTGTATTCATCCTTACCAAAAAGATGAACATTAACTAACATAAAATCTTTCCAAAACACCTTCCACACTATATGCCAACATGTTCCCTTATCCTTCCTTTTCTTTCATTTCTTTCCCTCTTCTCTTGATTTCTTTCCTCACATTTATCCTTTCCTATTTTCCTTCTCCATCTTGCCAAAAATAAAAAGTCCACCTTGCCTTATTTACATGCTTGGCCGACACTTAAGGAAAGAGTGCAAAAATAATAGTTAAAGTTTGCACACAATGGGATTTGAGCCTCTTCCCTCAAAGTCTATCACTTGATGCCATAACCTCTTAACCAATAGCTCATTTATGCAAGCACATTACTCATTTATTTCTATAAGTCTTGAAGCTACTTACCATCTCTCTTTAAAGTGCTAAAATACCAAATTTTTCCTATGGCCCAATTAAACCCGAGACTTCATAGAAACCTCGTAACCTTCCAAATTCACTTAACTAATAAGTCCAATTTGCAATAATGCTATTCTCTAGTTCTCAAAATTTTAAATACTCCTACGCTCAAGGACCATTGGCCCCAATCCTACTAAGCCCAATTTTGGGATGTTACACACAACTAGGATGTCGTTATTCTTGTTGAAATAAACTTTTCCAATTCAACAAGGGTTGTACATTCTCTCTCTATAAATAGATGGCACCCGTAGGGCGATTTACACACAACTTTCAAATATCATTATTCTGCTCGAAAATAGAGAGACTTTTATCCCTAAGAATTAAATATATTTTTTGGAATAACAATTCTGTCGATTTCTTTTTTAGAAGAGAATTTTTATTTTCACCCCAAAAGAAAAGAAAACTATTTCTAGTTTTTGTGTTTAATTCGATTTGATCAAGCCCATACTCGAGGAAAGTTGTGGTACAAGAATAGAAGAGAAGATTGTTTGGTTGAAAACCATGAATGACTAGGATTCGTCTACCCAAAAACATAAATATGATTTCAGTCTAAGGTTTTTTGCTATAAATATCACCAACCGAGTTGATTTTCAAATTTTTTTCTTTTCTGCTGTGTAAGAAAACCGTTTTCAAATCAAGTTTTTTCCAACACAACTGGCTTTTGTGTTCGTAATTAACTTCAGATTTAGGTTATATTTAATTAGCTAGCGATTAACCTAATTATAACCTTTTTGTGTCTAACTAAATTAACTGGTTGGGTTAATCTATATATCTTTCAACCTCACAGCTTAAACCGGGATAGAGTATGGGGTCCTCGATACACTATTCCTTTGACCTCCTCTACCTAAGTTACTTCCTAGGGTCATCAATCCTAGGGTTTAATCGCACTTAACCCAATCCAACTAATTTTGGGTAAACCCTAAACCTTCAGCTAATTACTCCCACTTCCACTCATCAATCTCCCTAAGGTTCTTAGTTTGTCATGGATCTAAATACAAAAATCCCTAATTGAATTATTCATATAAATATAAAAAACATAAGAAAAATGGAAAAGAAATTTGGATTCGTTGATGTAGATTAAGTTGTAAATCTAAAAACCTATAGAATGATGTTGATGGATGATTAATTAAAAGCATAAACAAAATAGGCAAAGATAATTGCTAAATAAAAGAACTGAAACTTAATTAAAATAAATTGAAGTTTTAACAGTAAAATCCCTCAAACTGAACCCTAATCTAATAACAAGAAATTAAAACCACGAAAAAGCTCCTTTAATCAGCTCTTGAGCACTAATATTTATCCTAGTGTTGATAGATGACCCAATTAAGGTTGTGCGGACAAAAAAACCCTTAAGCAGTTGAATGAACCTCATTGAACTGGTGTTGTAACATTGGGGAAGAGTTATCACGACATTGGACTTCGAATATAATTCCCCTGGCTTCGAAGTTGGTTGTCACGACATTGAAGATCGAGTGTCATGACATTGATGGCAAACTACTCCCTGCTAGCTTCGAATTTTGATGTTGCGACATCCATTTTGGGTGTTGCAACATCCTAGGGCAGTCCACTAACTCCTTGTCCTAAAATGATGTCATGTACACTTAATCAACACAAGTCTTTCCCTTAGGACTAGACTGGACTAACAGGTCACCAGGCACACTAATGTGCTCATTTTATTAAATTAAACTATAAACATACTACATCAAAAAACTAAATAAAACGATAAAAAAATTAAATACAAGTTCATTAACTGCTGAAAAGAGCTCAATTTTCAACAACGAATTATGGCTGATCAAAGGAACGGGAGCAACATCATCTCACCCTCCATCTAGCTTAAATATCTCTCCCCTTTTTAGTCAAAAGAAATGTCAAAGTCATTGTCGAGGTTGTATTAACAAATATTTTGCAGAGTAATCGTTTTATCTCAAATTTGTTGGATGACTCAGATTTCAATTCAAAGTTTGGAGATAACTTGATTGTGTGAGCCAATGGAAGTAATAAGATGTTGGGCCATCCTTTAATTAAACCATATTAAATTACTCACAGGACCTACTGTAACCATAACCAAATGTTATTCAACCCAGTAGTTACCTATTGTGTGACACAAGCAGCTACTATCAAAGTACCATACATCATCTACTGTAAACTTGAATGATCAATGTGATACCATCAAAGAAAATTTTATCTTTCTTCTTTCAAACAAACTTCTTCTTCTTCACTCATGATATGCTAAGTGCAATAGGCACTACAACAGGCACTATACTTTTCCAACTCAAATCATGCAACATTTGCAATCTAATATGACCAAGTGCACCACAATAATGGAAAATTAGTTTATGATTATAGTTTACCATCTTCTTAGGTTGGATCAGCACAGGCTTGTTGAAGCATTTACTTGATCAACTTGATTTGATGCCACTACTTTCTCTTTCTTGACATAGATAAATCCTCCTAATCATAGATCTATTTTGCCAAAAGCAAGGATATCATCTAGCTTGCCACTATTGATATTAAATTTTTGAGCATTAGCCTGATTACACACGAAGTTCTTTCTAGGTTTTCTCAAAGTTGACTAGCTCTTCTACAAGTAAGGTTTCTTTATCTTCATCTTTTTGATCAGATTCAAGTTTTCATCCATTAAATGAGGATTTTATTGAACAAGCTTAGATAAGAATTTATCAAGCATAATTTTTTAATTCTGCAAGAAACCTTCCCCCAATTGATCTTTAGACTCCTTACCAGATACATCAGAAATGTTAGCTTTGAAAGTGAATGCCAATAGTTTTTCAAGTGTTATTTATCAGAATAATGGTTGAATCTTCATTGCTCTAGGTCTCACATAATGATTTCTTCCTTTTCTTCAGTGTGTTAACACACTTAGCCTACATGTGCCCAATTTCGTGACACTCACAGCATTAGGTTCCTTTCTTATTCTCTCTTTCATACTCTATTTTGAAAAACACTCCCTTAGTTTTACTCCTGGGAATGTGACCTGCCATCAAAAGTAGTAGTCAATTCGGGTCAATTTCGCACTTAAGGAGCTTGTTTACTAGGCAATTTAGTATTTTAATTTATGTTTTCTGTAAATAGGTCATAGGATTAAAAGTTAATAAAATAGGTTTTTTTAACACATTTTGTAGGTGTTGTGACCCAATAGCCCGACACAAGCCTTAGGTTGTGCTAATTGGCTTAATTGAGTGTGTTTAATGAAGATATAAAAGCCCAATTGACATATAAGCAAAGGTTGAGTGATGCATAAGCTTCACAGGATGTCAAAGCACCACAGAAACAAGACAATACAATATTTGGGTGTCGTGTCGTGCCATACAAAGAGTGTGCCGTGACACAAGGCCAACGTGATGCCCAAGTATTTCAGCGTTATTTTTGTTCGCATAATTAAAATTATATAAAGTCTTGGGATGTGTCAAAGACCTAATTTGGGCTTCCAACACCTCTATAAATAAGACATTACGGGTTGAATGTAATCAAGTCGTCCTAAACGCCTTCAAAAACCCTCGTAATTTAGAATTAGTTTTAGTTTATTTTATTTTTGATTTTTTAAATACTTTCTTATTTTCCTCTTCAATTCAATTTTGATTCAAGAGTTAATTCATTTATTAAATTATTCAATTTATATTTTTCTTTGCATTCATTTTATTTCTTTATTGTAACAACCCGATTTTGAGGCTAGTCGAAATAGTGGTTTCGAAACCACTAATTTGAAGGTGGATAAATTAGTTTTGATATTAATTTATGTGTTATGGCATAATTATATGAGTGTATGAAAATTTTGGTTGGTGATTGCATGCTTAATTGCGAAAAAGGACTAAATCGCTTAAAGTGCGAAAGTTTTATTTTTCAAGCTAGAGGTGTCAAATAGCTATAGAATTTTAATTAGAGGTTTTAAATGTGAAAATAGGCCTTTTTAAAGGTAATAGCCGGCCATAGGGGGGACAACAGGCTTAATTTGGTCAATGTTTGGTAATGTTAGGTGATTAACGCATAAAATAAGAGAAAATAAGAAAGCTCTCATCTTTTTCCTATTCTGATTTCTTCTCCCACCAAAAATTCAAGAAAAAATAGGGTCTTTGAAGCTCAAACTTTCAGCCAAGCCATTCTCTTGCAAGTAAGTGATTTTAGTGGTCTTGATTGATAATTTTTGTACTTTTGAAACCCTTAAAGCTTAAGCTAGCTAAAGAGGGGACTATTTTGCAAAATGCTTGAAATTTTAGGGATTTTATATGAGAGTGCTTATGTTGTTTCTGAGTTTTTAGGAAGGAAAATGAATCTTGGGTATTAAATACACAATTTTTGTGAAAGGTGTTTCCATGAAAACACCTAAAAGGACCTTTTTGTAAATGTTGAAAATTGAGTAGTAAATGCATGAAATAATTGAAATCTTGAGTTGCTATAAGAGGGAATATGAATTGGCTAGGCTTGAGTGTGTGGAAAAATGAACACATTTCATTTTACGAGCCTAGGGGTAAAATTATCATTTTGTAAAGGTCTAAAGGCAAAATGGTCATTTTTTTCCAAAAGTAAGAATGATGGAGTAATTTGATTAATGTGATTATTTAATGAGCTAAATATGTCATTATAGATCAAGAAGAACACGGAATCAACCTTGACCAGGGAAAGGGCAAGGTTTCGGACTAAACCGCAAACTGACATATTTTGTATCAAGGTAAGTTTATGTGTAAACGATACATCCTTATTGCATATGCTTTTTTTTTTTACATATTGATGCATTGTATGGATGTAAATGCTTGTTGGTGAGATTTATTGAATGTGGTAGAAAATGGGTAATTCTCGAATGAACCTTCAAAATAGAAATGTGAGTACGGATAAATATCCGTAAATATGAAATTGTTGGTGGGATGTGTGCAATACCACCTTGTTATTTATTCACAATGGGCTGTGTGCAATACCATCGTGTATATATATTATCAATTGGTGGGCTATGTGCAATACCACCGTATTATTGATTAATGTTGGGCTATGGACGAAACCACCAAGTATCTTGTATCATTCCGAAGGGTTCATCGAGAAACCTGATTAAGTAAATATTTCATGTTGCTTCGTGGTGATAAGTGCAGGGTATGTGTGCAAGTAATTGTAGGCAATGTTTAGGATATGTGTTGGGATGTGGTAAGACTTGGAAATGAGTAAGCATGATTATGAGGATATGAATTGTTATTACATAGCATGTAATGTTTGACTGATTACTTTGTGGTGTGATGCTTATTGTTTACATGTAATAGACTTACTAAGCTTAAAGCTTACTTCCTTCTCTTTTCCCTTGTTTTATAATGTCGAAGAGCCAGCTCAGGATACGAAGATAATCAAAAGATCACCCACACTATCAGCACATCTTAGTATATTTAGACTTAGCATTTTGAGTATGGCATGTATAAGGACCAGGCTTAGTTGAATGTCATATTGTTTTGGCCAAATATGTTGGCTTATTCAAAGATGAACTCTTTTGTATAAGGCCATAGTTGATTGCTCTTTCTTATAAATCTATGAGAAGTTAAGGTTATTCAGGAATGTACAAGTTGCATGATTGGTTTACTTAGTTTATTTATGCATGAATGGGTTGAAGGCTTGATATGATTTATATTTGTATGAGTGGGGTCATAGAAAGAGCTTGGAAAATAGCCTTGTTCTTGTCCACACGGGCATGTGTCTACGCCGTGTGTGACACACAGTCAACCTCATCGGCGTGTGGTTAGGTCGTGTGTTCCTTTGCATGCTAGGTTTACAAGTCAGTATGCTCAGTAGTAAACGCACGGGCAGAGACACGACCGTGTGTCTCAATCGTGTGGGAGGCACGGCCATGGACATAGGCGTGTGCCCAGGCCGTGTGAAGTCTGCAACTAAAATTTGGAATTTAATTCGCCACATGGCCGAAGGACACGGGTGTGTGCCTAGGCTGTGTGACATTTATTGAGTGATGACGTCAGAAATAGAATGTCCAGGTTTTTGCACACTGGCGTGTGGAGGCCGGTGAGGGACACGGGCCAGAGACACGAGCGTGTGTCCGGCCGTGTGAAAACCCCTGTAGGTTCGAATTGAGAAATAATTCCACATGGGTGTGGAACACAGGCATGTGATATGCCACACGGACATGTCCCTTCTTCCACACGGGCGTGTCGACTGTTTAGTGAAAATTTTCTAAGATTTTCTAGAGAGCTTCAAGGGAGTTCGATTTGATCCCGAACCATTCCTAAAGTGTGATTTAGGCATCGTAGGCTTGTTTAAGAGGTGTTACGGAAAGTTTTAATTTAGAGTGGAAAGTCAGGTCTTGGCATTGTATAATTGTTGTGTATAAGTCTAGTAATGCCTCGTACCCTGTTCCGGCGTTGAATACAGGTAAGAGGTGTTACATTTATTCCAATTGAGAGATTTGCTACTCCATTTTCCATTCAAAACTCAATCCACAATTTTTCAAATCTCTTTTCTTCTCCAACTCATATAGTTTATTCAATAAAAGTTGAGATTATGAATAACATGAGTGGCTAAATCCCTTAGGAAGATTAAAGAATGGATGGGGATGTGATTAACAGAGGATTTCCAGTTTCCCGAGAAGAATTAGTTGGTATAAATTATGTGTTCTTAAATTGTTAGGCTTGACAACCCTAGTAAGTTATCATAGGTTAGACGAGGTCGAAAGATAAGTTTAACTAAGTAAATTGCAATTTATTTGGGTTAAGAAAGTGAGGTCGAGAGATAAGCAAGTATCAACCAATCGACTAGTTAATTTGAGGTCGGGAAGTAATAAATAGTTAATCGATTACTATCCACTCTAAAACCCTAATTTGAAATTAGTTACAAACCCTGAAGTAAGTAATCTTCCTGAGTGGCTTATCGATTTAATTCATTTGTTTATTTTTCTTTTTTATTTCTTTTTATTTATATTTCTTTTTATTTATTTCTTTTTATCCCCCTTAATCTATTTTAAAGTTAATCATAATATAGGAAATAATTACTACTACTTAGACTTATTATTGTAAAAAAATATATATATTATTTATTTATTCCATCCTCTTTTATATTTTTTGTGTTATATTTATTCTATAAACAATAGTGCGTTTATAGGCAGTCATGTTGTTGGCACCATTGTCAGGGAGGTTTCGGCATAAAAATTTTGACAATATTTTTTTACAATTAATAAGATAAATAGGAACATTAGGACTTATAGATACGAGTTTTAATTTTTGTTTAGTTATTTTTATTTTTGTCTTCTATTTAGGTCGTGTACAACCTGAATGTCCAGTACCCCAAATGAACTTTACCCAGATCTGGAGCAATTACTTAGACACAATCACCCTGTAATGAATAATGATCCACCAGCGTTAATCAATCTACCCAGGGAAAAGTCATTATTTGTGGAGCCACGAGAACAACAAGGACATAAGCGGGAAAAGGTCCCAATAGCTCAACAAACGTTGTGTGAGTACATCCTACCTACACCAGATGCGGTGGGAGGAAGCACTAAGTGGCCAACGATTAATGCAAATAATTTTGAGATAAAGACAACCACAGTACAAATGATCCAAAATATGTTGCAGTTCAAAGAGAAAATGGTTGAAGATCCGAATTAGCACTTGAAGCGGTTCTAGCAATTGTATGACACCTTTAAATACAACGGAGTATCCGACGGTTCTTCTCATTTTCATTATGTGATAACACGGCCAATTGGTTAGACTTGTTAGAATCGGGTTCTATTACCACATGGAATGATCTCGAGGAAAACTTTCTTCATAATTTTTCCCAATTAGCTGAAACATTCAACTCTGGTGGGAAATCACAAATTTTAAACAATACGAAGGTGAGTCCTTATACAAGCCGTGGGAGCGTTTCAAGACAATGCTAACAAAGTGTCCACACCATTGGCTGCAAGCATGGCTCCAAATACAAATACTTTACAACAGTGTTGACAGACACCTTAAATCTAGCCTAGATAGAGCATCCAGCGGATCTCTTATGTTTCACATGTACGAACAAGCCAACAAAATTTTAGAAGCCATGCCCATGAACTCATACATGTGGCCTAACAAGAGATTCATGTACAAATCAGGGCTTTCAATAGAAAAAGTGGTAAACAAGGAGAATGATGATGCTCAATTCCAACAAACACTAGAAAAGCTTAACAATTTGGAGACACCCATCAAGCCAACAATAGCAGAGCCACATAACAAAAGCCAACCGGGAGAAGGCGAGCTACGTAATAATAGGGGTCGAGATCCCTATTTAAATACCTACAATCCCAGTCGGCGGGATCATCCGAACCTTAAATGGGGAGGCAACTAAGAAGGCACGCATCAAGCTCAAACTCAACTGAATCCTTCTTACCAACCTCCACCAATACAACAACATCCTATGGGAAACGACCATACTATTTGTGGTCAAAGATTCAATCGACAAGATGGAATGAAGACAGACATTTGACAAGTCTCAGCAACCTGCAGATGAATTGAATCCTGAATGGACAACCTTTGTGACCAAATAAGCCAACTAATGACAATGTTTCAAAAACAAAAATGGTCAAAGTCTCCCTAGTAATACATAAAATAATCCTCGGAGAAATGGAAAGGAGCACGTAAAAGCAATCACAGTGCGATTAGCCAAGGAATTGAAGCCACCAACTAAACCCATCCAGGAAGAGGAGACAATTCCAAAAGACGTCGACAAACCCAAGAAGGAAGAGGTAGTTGAACCTCTGTAATGCACTCAACCCAACTCGGTTCATCAAATCATGATTTCAAGTGTTACCGCAAAAAACTTAATCGTTTAACAAAATCAGTTCAAAATTTCTTCTTTAAAACATTTCCTGTGGCATTCCAATTGAAGTTCTTAATATATGGGGCTAAGAATGTGCCCTACAATAGTTTATCATATGAATCTAGATACAAATCCTTACGAAAAGAAGTTTAACAAAATAGATTATAAGGAGTGTATTCCTAAACTACGCCAAAATTTCCACTGTATGTATAATAGCCCACTTCACCACTATCTTGTCAAACTCTTATCGTTGTCCCTCCAAGCGCAGACTATCCTCAAATACCTGAAATGAAATAACAAACCTTGTAAGTATAAGAATACTTACTAAACTCTATAACCATACCTTTGAATGATACTTTAAAAATCTTTTATGAATTTCTATGAGTCGACTATTACTCTGCATCATTTACTTCAGTTAATACCATTACAATTTTATCACTTTTATATATGCCAGTCATCCAACCCTTGCTATGCTTAATCTTTCATATTTAGTAAACTGAAGAAATCCCTTCCATTGTTTCATAAATCTTTCATCCCATAGTACTTTCTTAAGAGAACATTCCCTGAGAAAACCCTTCCAACTATCTATGTCTTAACTCATATTCCTATTTCAAATAGTTGTTCACTGGCATTTATCGAAGCGGATACGCATACATGTTGGCGAATACTTACGCAGAAATAGTACCGTTAACAACTAATCAATTCATACCTTGGTCCAATACCACACAAACCTATATTGATATTATGCTACATAGATCCTTCAGATCAATTTCACATCACTCTATTTCAAGACCCTAGATACTCAGGATAATGAAAACTCAAATTCCATATGAATTTAGTAGAAATCATTATATAACCAGATATGGTTGATTCCAAGTAAATCTACTTCAATCATTACATAACATAGACGTACTCGCACTAACTACTTATTAAGTCAAACATAGCTAAGAACACGCTCATATTCAACACTAGTGGATTATCATGGCGGATACCCTTCTTAACATACAAATACATATTTATTTCCAAGAAATCCTATTTAAGGCTTATTCAATTATATCATGGATCATATTCAAGCCATGACCTTGGACATATCATAACCTTCTCTCATCAGCAATTATTACAGAACTATCAAAATTTATTCAAAGCTTACCATAAGGGTGGATAAGCACATTTTACCATAAACTCTTGGCAGAAAGCGCCACAAGGATTACACAAAACCCACCAAACGGGGCATCATATAGAGTACACCGTCAAGGCATTCCTTTCAGAGTTTGTCATGAAGCCATTCCCTTCAGAGTTTGCCATGAGGGCATTCATTTCGTATATTGCCACAAAGGCATTCCTTTCCTAATTTGTTTTCGATATGGATTTGCCTAGACTCACATTTCATAAGGTTTGTCTATCATCATCTTAGGACACACAAACAACCCCCTATAGGTAATCGTCACTCATAATTCCTTTTCAGAGGGTACCATACATGTAAACTTACCAATCCAGGCTAAATCTATGTCACATGTATCATCGATTCCTCAACAAATGTTGGAGCTCAATTTCTAACAAAAATCGAATCATGTACTGAAAAACTAGCACAATCAACTTATGTTACCAACAAACAATCAACATAGCACACAGCTCACATCATACATTCCAAACATATGTTACAATTATACTAAAACAACAATTGATGTATACCTGAACTTATTAGATTCACTATCAAAAACACATATTATACTCAACAAACATTCATTCATTCATAGAAATAATTCATCATCACAATTACCCATGCACTCAGCCTCATCTAACCTTTCATCAAATTACAAGTCTAATTTATACCCCTTTTTTTAATCAGACCTTACCTACATACACATTGTTCTACTTTTCATCCATGTAATTCTACACATAATAACTTTACTTTGCACAATTCTCTTATGTTTTACTCATCTAGTCAATACTCAAGTTTTTTCATTATTTAATCGTCTATACCCACAATTTACATGTAAAAGTTAAACTAAAGACTCACATTCAAGTTGACTAACTCAATTCTTTAGTCAAACTATACTTTAATGCATATTTCAACCACATCAACAAGATTACATTTCATAGTATACATTCCAAACGAACACATAGTAGTCATGATTTAATATCACAAAACTCATACACAATTGATCACACACTTAGACTCCACAAATTCTTATCAAATGTTCATGTTCTCCTCAACGATCATTCATGCACTCGTTCATCACTTTCGGAACTTAGATTATAAAGAACTTATCTAAACGATTTAAAGGATTCCTCATGAAAGAACTCACATTTGACCAGCTACTTATTCTTGAACGTAAGCTTAACTCAATCCCCATTCCTTCACAAATTTGAAATCGCCAGAATTCATATCCCATACATATACCTTCATCCCGTTATTCGTATAAGTATGATTTTCATACTATCCATGATTTTAGATTCATAGTTTAATTAATTTTTATATAGATATATTTTAATGCGAACAAAATATATATACAAGGGTCAGTGTAGAAGCTCACTTGATCCTCACCTATTCTCATTCAAAAATCCAGATCCAACCATTTAGCGAGAAAGCACTGATTATAGAATATAGAAACATCGTCAAAATCCATTCACATACCTTTAACCATTTCTCAAACATGGACAACCCCATACAAAACCCTTTTATCTTTAATCTTAATGTTCAACCAAAATTAACAACTTACTGTTCAGAATTCCACCTGTATAACTAAAATACTCACTGGAATACGAAGTAATCTTCTACTTTAGATCTGATCTTTAGTTTCTACCTAAGGGCAGCAAACCCTAGATGGCTTCCACAAAAAGCCATAATAACACTTTCAAAGGAAATAAAAAGATAAAATGCCTCCTTCTCTGCAACACCCCAAACCCGGCCTAGACGTTATGGCCGATTCTAGCGGTATCACATTGAAGTGTTTTTCAAAAACATAGTTTCTTTGGAAAATCCAATCTATTATTAAATCTCGTTTATGGTCTTAACAGAAAACTTTAGGGTATTTTGTTTATTAAAATCAAGTTGTTTTAAGTAGATAGCTGATCGTATTAGTTTGTTACTATACTTTAAAACCATGTTTGATGCGGAAGCATTTATAGTAAGTTACGAAAACGTGGTGTTTTGAAAAACAATTATCTTTTGAAAAACCGCGACCTACTACTACTTAGATATGAATTAAAATAAGTAAAATCCCTAAATTAAAAGTTAAAATTTAAAAAGGCCTTATTACATAACAAATACCCAAATTAAATTTATTGGAAATAAAACTCAAATATAAAAGCAAGTGCGATTTTGTGGCCACCTCCGAATCCTTCGCAGCATTGATCCGCCTAAGATTGAGGATTACCTGCACAGATAAACAGAGGGGTGAATTTACGAAAACTCAGTGTGTAACCCCATATAAGCAAGTAGCCCATTATGCCATAGGCAAGTTGTAACGCCCCAAAAATATAGGGTCTATAAATTTTTGTATGATTTGGTAAATTGCATGTATGGTGGGTTGGCTAGATGATTTGGGGTGTTTGGGGGTTTTTAGGAAGCCTGGGTCTGAGTTATGGCTTTGGAAAAATTTTAGTTTTTGCCCTTAAAGGTATCTAGACATTGATACATAGGTCTTATTAAGTATGGTGCTTGTTTTAAGTCACAAAAGAAGCTTGTGTTGTGGTGGCATGTAGCGTGTGGAGCATAGGAGAGGGAAAGGGTTCGAATCCCAAGTAGGGAGCGTTTATTTTGCTAACTGGGGGCGGTAAGAGTTTGTGTTGGATTTGAACTCTAGCATTGGAGAGTTTGAATTGGTCTTGTGAGGTGGTTGTGGAGGATATCAAGGAGGGATAAGGGGAGAGTATCATAGAGATTTTCTAGAGTTGGATTGGAGGAAGAGTTGTAACCAAAATAGGTAACTGGTGGGTGCAAAATTCGGCTAAGGGGTTTGGTATGTGCATTTTTGGTAAATGGTGTTTTGAGTATGTGTCGAATTTCCTCTTAGCCATTTTGGGGTTTTTGCATTTTTGGCTCCTTTTCTCTCTAGTGTTGATTTCTTTGGTAATCACTTGTGTTCTTCGGGATTTTAGCGCAAGTCTTTTGTGCCAAATCGTAAGTGCCAAAATACCAAAAGTCTTGTGTCGTTTCTTCTCAAACGTTTTATCTTTTCTTTGTTTCAAAAGCTGCCAAATCACTCATAGTCGAATATCTGTTGCCTTTTCCTTTCTTTTAGTCAAACTCAACTTCTTCTTTTCCCTCTCATTGTTTCTTTTCTTTTCAAGATAGCCAAATACTTCTCTCTCAAAACCTTTGCTCTTCTTGGGTTGACCGAATCTGTTAAGGCCTAAACACCTTCTTTTCTTCATTCCTAACTGTTTCTTAATCTCTTCGATTTATTGGTAAGTGGTTACTCTAGCCGAATCTTGGTTGGCTTCTTTCTCCATGCTCGATTTTGTATCTCTTAGGCTGAAAGGCTGTTTTCTCCTTGTTTGCTATGGAGATAAGTTTATCTAACACCTTCTTTTTCGTTCAAATGCTGATAGGGACTTGTTTTCCTTAACCAAGGGGTAGGCCGATTACTTTTCCCCTGCAAGGGACCTTTTGATTCGTGGTAAGTACTTTAAGCATAGTATATATATATTCTTATAGGATTGTAGATTCTTATGAATCGGTTAACGGTTCTTGTGAAGATGATAGCATTGAAAAGAATACATGGTTTTAGAACTAGAGGAGATTGCGGCTGTTGATTGGTAAGTAGCGTTAGTTTGATTAAAGCGTTTTCAATATTATGGTGATGGATTAACAAGGGGTTTGAGACTAATTGATGGGGTTCTTGTTATCATAGGTGTTTAATCTTGGAAGAGGTGTGTGTGTGTGTGTGTGTGTGACTGTATACCGTAAATTGTTACTTTCAAACAAATTGGAAGAGGTGTGTATTCACACCCCTATGTTACTGCGAATCGGCAAAAGCCGAAAAGCCGAAAAGTTAAAATTTTGGCATTTGGGGCCTCACGAGCGTACGATCGCTTGTGTGGTTAAATCGAGCCCATAAATTATGGGCGACAGACTGTAGTGGCCGCCACGAGTGTTCTCGCGGGCTTGGGTCATCTTGGGCCACGATGGGCCAAAATGGGTCGTGTGGGCCGAACGGGTTCATGAGCCCCACACGGGAAAAACTTATAGTATGTGATAAATTATGGATTGAGCTATGGTGATCGCATAGTTATGACTAAATTTAGGCTAAATGGGCCACACGAGCGTGAAGGCCCACTTGGGCAGAGTAATGGACCTTGGGCCCATTCACACTGTTTTGGCCATATAGGTTATCCGAGTCATTCGAGGCGACTGTAGGCCTTTGGTAAGGTCATAAACTGTATCGAACCCCTAACGACTAAAATGACCAAAATACCCCTAAAGGGTGAAATTATCGTCTTACCCCTAATCGACAAAATGACCATTATACCTCTAGTGGTAGTTTAAGTAACGTATGAATGATATTTATATGACTGGTAATGAGTATGACATACTGCATACACATAATATTTATGACACGACATTCTGCATTGGGTTGAGATTCTGATTTGGAGGAAGTACTGTACTAGTGGCTCTGCCATGTTTTTACTGTTCTAGTGGCTTCGCCACGTATTCTGATTTTAGTGGCTTGGCCATGTTTACTGTTATTAGCAGCTTTGCTGCGTTACTATAAGTAGCTATGCTGCGATATTAGTGTGTTGGCTGGGTGGGTCGACATAGTCCCCACACAGTGTATTGGTTGGTACGGGTGGTGTGTTGGCTAGATTGGGTTGGGTTGCATCTCTGTTCTGCACTGTTATTATTTTGGGCTCAGACCCACTCTATTACTGTAAAGGGCTAAAGCCCAGACTGATCTGTTACTAAATAGGGCTCTGGCCCAGACTATTATTGCATGATAGGGAATTAAGCACTGAGTTCTCGTAACTCACCCTTTTTTCTCTTAACTGTACAGGTAATCCCCAGCCATAGATGATTTAGAGCTGCGAGAGACTAGGAGGTGGTCATATGTGCGTGAGTATTTTGATTTTTACCTAGTTTTTTTAAAATATTTTATTTTGGTGTTAATATTTATGTAATAAGGCCATTGGGGTTTAACTTTTATTTGGTTTTAATTTCTTACTTCTGCCTGCTAGATTAGGAATAATAAATGAGTTTTACAAAACAATAATTGTTTTCAAAGAAAACCACGTATTTCAAGTTTTAATGGGTTTTTTTTTACGAGAAGTACACCGCGGTTTTTAATTCAGATTAATAAACCTGTAACAAATTATATGACCAATAATTAGCCAACATGTTTTGCTTTTACAACACCAACGTTTTCAATGACAATTAGTTAAAAAGGGTTTTAGAACTTTCATTACGAACTTTCATTGACAAGACCGGTTTTCAAATCAACATGACACGTCAGATTCGGTAATAACGTCTAGGCCAGGTTTGAGGTGTTACACAAGTACAGACTGGGCTTAAGCCCAAATCAACAATAGTTCAGAACAGTTGGGCCTTAGCCCATTACAGTATCAGTATTAGTGTGGGCCTTAGCCCATAATAGTATTAGTATCAGTGTGGGCCTTAGCCCATTTCAGTGACAGTAACAGTTTAGGCATGCAATCAGAAATCCTACCCATCTAACCTCTACACTCCACTCCGTCTAGCCCAACACTCCATTTGGGGAAAAAATCACCTACCCATCCCTACACTCTAAAAATTAGCACCGATTGCGGCACTAAACAGTATTTGCAACAAGGCTGCCAGTACAGCACACTTCCTCCAATCATAATAATCCCATCCCTATGCAACATATCATACATGAATGCAACATATATATATCGCGGCATGGTCATATACAGTCATACATAAGATAAGGCATACAGTCAATTAATATTATAGGGGCATAACAGTCATTTTACCATAGGGCATAACATTCATTTTATCAGTTTGGGGTCTAGGTACACTTACCGACCCATCAGTAGGTCCATAGTCGTCTTGGGTGACCCGTGCAACCTTAACAGCCAAACAGTGTAAATGGGCTCAAGGCCCATAATACGGGCCCATGTAGGCCCATGCGCTCGTGTAGCCCACATAGCCCAGAAATACTCTCGGCCATGTAATTTACACAACTTGGCCCAATATTCTCCACACTTTCGTGTGGTTTACCCGTGTGGGCCCACAAGCTCATTGGGCCCATACGGCCCATTCAGGCCCAACGTGGCCCAAAATGGCCTAAGACCACGAAATTGGTCATGGTGGCCTCAACAGTCTAATGCCCACTTTTTATGTGTTCGATTTGCCACATGAGCGAACGCACGCTCGTGTAGCGTCAATTGTCATACTTTTTTCGGCTTTTGCCGGTTTACGATTTGGGCAGTGCTTATACACCTGGTTTCGATTCGTCACGAACAGTCGCTCAAGCATTTACCAACCTACATTTGGTCAATCAAACACCACTATCAGTCCTACTTTACGGTTAACAAGAAACCCGAAATCAACAATCCATTCATAGAATAGAGTAGCGTTACCTTCAATCGAACTACTGTGATTCCCACGAATCTTAGTCTCTAGCGATTGATTAGGAGTTCCCTGAATCCTTCCTTAACTGCCATACAATTGCTATCAGTTATCACTTAAGGCAGGAGAAGAAAGGGAATAAATATTCATTTATAGTACTTACCAAAAGAGAGCAAGAGCACCGAATAGTGGAAGGATTCGGCATTAGCACAGCCCCTCACCCTCGATTTAAAGCTGTTAAACAAACCCAACTTTAGTAACTCAAAATCTGAAACTTCAAGTGCCATACTCACTTACCAAAAAGAAAGGAGCAAAGTCAATCGGTAGAGGAAGAGGAATGGTTTCGGCAGTGATCAGAACTGGAAATCGGCAGCACAAGACTTGAGGGGGAGAAAGAAGAAAATCGGTTTAGGGGAGAAGAGGTTTCAGCAGAGGGAAAAAAAAAAGAAAAAGGAAAGGAGGTATATTCGGTCACTAGAAGAATTACTTGAGCAAAAAAACAAGAAAAGGCAAGGAGAGGAAGAGGGTGTATTCGACCAACAGCAGGAAAAAGAGAGAAGAGGAGATGACAATAAGAGAAAAGGTATATTCGGCCAAAGAAAAGGTTGTCAAAAGTGTAACAGAAGAATATGCAAACACCCCTACCACATTCGGCTTCAAGCAAAAGAAAGAAAAACACTAATACGAAAAACCCGAAACGAGGAGTATATACCACTCTGGCCGAAATTGTTGAGTGCCCATAGTCCCAATTTGGCACAACACTCTCTCCCCTCATCCTTTGATTTTCTCCTAAAATCCCTCCTCAAACTTCTCCATCTGATCACACCTCCCCTCAACCACTTAATTTAATTTTTCTCAACCACTTCAGTGTTTCAGTTAAACCACAACACTTTCCATGGCACAGCAGCAAAATAAATACTCCCTTGCCTCCACCAAGATTCGAACCTTACTCCTCTGGCATAGGTAAAATGCCACTGAACCCCTAGACCAATAGGTTTTTTATGTCTTGCTTTACCCATAATTATTTAAAAGCCTACTAACAATAGGCAAGGGTTTATTCCCTAAAAATAAAACTTTTTGCACAAGCCCAAGTTTGAACCCAGGACTTCTCAGACACTCCCAAAAACACCCAAATCACTTAACCACTGAAGCAAACAAGTAGTTGTGCTAAAAACATGCAAAGATAAATACTTGGATTTTTAGGGCGTTACATTCAGTAGCAAGGCGAGACTATCACTCTTGTGGTTGTACGGGGCAAAGAGGTATCGATTGCACCTTGCATGATGTAACATCCTGAAATTGGGCCTAGTAGGATTAGGCCCATTGGGCCTAGAGCGTAGAAGCGTTTTAAAATTTTGAGAACAAGAGAACGGCATTATTTCAAGTGGGAATTATTAATTAAGTGAATTTGGAAGGTTATGAGGTTTCTAAGAAGTTTCGGGTTCAAGATGGGCTATAGGAAAAATTTTGTGTTTAAGCATTTAAGGAGAGTAGGCAAGTAGCAACAAGACTTAAGGAAATAAGTGTGCATTTTTCTAGCACAATGAGTCTATTGGTAAAGTGGCAAGTGGCGTGTAGAGTGTACTAATGGTCTAAGGTTCGAATCCCACCTAGTGCAAATATTTTGGATTAAAATTTTTGTGCTATATGGTAAGTGTCGGCCAAGGCTTAAATATGGTAAGTAAGACTTTTTAATTATGGTATGATGGCTAAGGAAACAAGGAAAGGATGAATGTAAGGAAAGGAATCAAAAGAAAAAGGCAAGAAAAGGGAACATGTGGCCTATTATGTGGGTGATGTTTTGGAAAGATTATTTGGTCAACATTCACCCCTTTAGGCATTAGAGGTACACGGTTTTGTTGGGGAAAAAGGAGGAGCTGAATTTTCCTAGCCTATATGCAAGTTTATGCTTGAAAAAGCCTATTTTCTCTTTTGAACATTTTTGGTACTCTTTTCCAATTTATTTCCTTTGTGTTAGTCGAATTACCCAACATTTCTTCTCATATCTCTTCTCTTCTTTTTATCATTCCTTCAACCTTTCTTCCTTTTTCCTAAATTGACATTACCATATGATCGAATCTTCTTTATTATTTTCTCTTCAATAGCTGAATTTCTATCATCTTCTATCTTTCCCATTTTTGTGCGTTGAACATCTCTCCTTGGTTGAATCGGAGTTCTAGTGGGTGGCCAAATACCAAATCCTTGTCGATTCATTCGTAGTCATAAGCCAATTGGTGGGAATTGGGATTATCATTGATTAAGGTAAGGAGTTTTTTCATAGTCTATTCAATATCGCTACTCAGTTAATGTGTTAATCGGATTGAAAGTTTGGCTAATCGATTATGTTGTTAGGCACGAAATCACTCGATACTCTCGACTTGTGGATTTTTCAGAAATAGTGGTAAAGTCAAAAACCTATCCCTCGTAATAAGAGACTCGGATTGTTGGTAAGTGATATAGATTGTTAATCAATCATAATACTTGGATGAAGTTGTAAATTGGGCTTTGGACTAATTGTTGACCGATTGTATCTTTAGGTGCTGCGGAGAATATCGTGTTACAGATTCTGAATAAGGTGTGTAATCCCGTACCTTTCGAATACATGTTTGGAATGGTGTGTAATCTCACACTTCTCTGAAAGTTTGTCTGAAATATTCTGTGAATCGGTCGAAATACCGAAGAAAACCAGAAACCGACATCCGTGATCACTCGAGCGTGCATCGGTTCATAGTGGTAACCATATTTTGCAAAGAAACAGTTTTGGTTAGTAGTAGTGACATGATTTTGAAAAATCACGAAAAATAGGAGAAAGGGAATTAAAAAGTGAATAACATATAGAATTACTGTGTCTATTTTTATATGGAAGAAACGGAGAAGGAAAAGGAATTTTATATTCTGTGATATCTAAATTTTAGTGAGACTGGTTTTGAATGACTTCGTGGTTCCCTGATCTATCTTCGAAAAATTGTATAAAATTGTACAAAGTGAATTATGAGTTATAGTTTATATGTTCAGATTCCTTAGTAAGTCTATTTTCAATAGAAACAAGTGGGAGCAACATATGAAAACTGTACAGTGAGATATCTAAATTTCGGGTAAGAGAGGTCAGAACCGTTGGACAGTGAAACAAGGAAAACTTTAAGGAATAAAATATACTAAATGGTTAAGCCAAAAATTCTGGAAAATTGTAGTAAGAAGATATATGAGTCTAGTTTCAAGAAATATTTACGGATCTAAATTTCGAGTTTCCTAACTCGAGTTATAGTCAATTTAGTCAGTATGACGCAGATGGACAGTTTCAATTTTTACGCCTCAAATTAATAGTTATATCTGAGTTGTGAAATTACCGAAATGCCCCTACGGGTCGAATTACTGAAAAATGTCCTTATGGACCGAATTACAGAAATGCCTCTATGGGCCAATGTACTGAAATGTCCTTATGGGCCGATTTGCAAAGTGTAATGGGCCAAACTTTTGTATGAATTAATTATTGTTGTTATATTTGTAAATATCATAATTTGCTATGTATGATGCATTTACATGATTTTGCATGGGTTGGGAAAATGTTGAAAAGAAGCAATTCTGGTGGCACTGCCACAAATATGTTTGATAATATGATACTCTGTGATTCTGGTGGCTTGCCCACAATCGAAATTTGTTATAAATGGCCACTGGCCTGCGAATTATTATTATAAATGGCAGCTTGACTGCAAATTGGAGAGACTGGCGGGGTGGGTTGACTTGATCCCCACCGGAGAGATTGGCTGGTACGGGGGAGAGATTGGCTGGATGGGATGGGCTGCATACACTCATGCATTCATTCCATTTATTTATTACTTTGTTAATGGGCTTAGGCCCAAATTTTGCTAAACGGGTTCAAGCCCAGTGGACAACGGTAAGGGGATTATGCACTGAGTTCTTGTAACTCACCCCCCCTTTTTTCTTAACCCTTGTAGGTAATGCTCAGTGACATGGACTTGGGCCATGGATGACTCGGTGGAGGCCATACTTCAGAAATGGTGTTTTTATTTTGGAACTTTAGATTTCTATTTTTGTTCATTTTACTATTTTGGGTTTTTATGTTGTAATAAGGCCTCTGGAGTATTTTATTATTTGCTTTATGTTTGTTATACTTATTATTTTGCTTAAATTGTTTTAAATGGGAATTTTCTAAAAACATAAATAAAGGTTTTCCAAAATCGACTAACAAATGGATTTCAAAATAAACTTTTACAAATATTTTTAACACGGAAATTGTCTTTCGAATTTTCAACGTCGTTTTCAAAAGTCACTGTTTTATAAGATTACTAGTTCAAATTTATCGATTTATCAATCAATCTTCGAAGTTAATAGTATTTTATCAAATGTTTCAAATCAAATTTGTTTTCTTGATTTTAACTAATCAACACCTATTTTTGTACGGATCACAAATATGTTTTTTTTTTCATTTTCTTCATGTGACATACCAAATCTTCTCATAACGCATGGGCCGGGTTTGGGGTGTTACACATTATTTGCCAATATTTCAATGCCCCGTATTATACCCATGACCATTTGGATCTGCTAAATTTAGTTACATTTGAAGACTTTGATATGAATGGTATAATTAATTACATGATGGAAGGGCGTGGTGAGTCGAATTGCCAAGTCACTTTCGAGGTGCCCTTAAAATTTAACATGGCTTCATGTTTTCGATGGACAAGATGTGGATGCAGTTTATTTACACCTGCCTCGCACCAGCCCATAATGCCTCTGACGTCACTGCCTATCGAGCAGTCATGCTTTACTCTATCTTGTAAAGAGATGAAATTTGCGTAGGCCACTGGATATACAAGGAGATGCTCAAGTGTATACGACATCAAAACCAAAGTGTGTACTTCCTGCATCTGGTTGTCACCTTATGTCATCGAGCCGACGCCCCCATGTCAGTAATCAAGCCATTTACAAGACCCATTAAGAGCATGATTGAGGAAAACTTGAATGGCCAGTTCATCGAGCTACAGCGCAAACAAAATCAGGAGAAGGAGCTCCGAACTAAACATAGGAGAGACACTTAAGGGTCCACGAAATGAAAAGGGAAAGCACATATGTCGAAGATGACGAGCCTCACGGATATGCCGATATCAGAGTGGCAGACCCGTTGGATGCAAGACATGGGAAACATTTTGATCCACATTGCAGAACAAAATGGGTGGCCCACACCAGCGCCACTCCCTGACATGTTCGAGAGGTTTCTATCACCAACGAAGAGGATGCTAATGGATGAGGAGAAGAAGACACCTATCGCACCATCGAACTATATGCAGGTATTTAGATCAAACCGCTCATCGACAAAGGGCATGGTTATTGGCAACCCAAGCCAGTACAGCCTGACTCGAACTTCTAGAAAGTGGGCTACAAAAGCGTCAACCAGGCACAATAGGGGAAAAGCCCATATGATGGAGGAGCTGGAGTCCGAGTCTGACTAATTCTGAACATTTTTTTATATTTGGATTTTTTGTACAATATTGGGATGATTTTTAATTTTTGGTCTAGTTTTTAATTAGTTAGGGTTTAGTAGTTTCTATATACATTTGTGTGTTTTTCATTTTTCTTTATAGGAACCCCACAATTTTTTACGGTACTATATTCACGAGCTAAAATTGAAAGGAGAAGTAATCCCACCAATTAAGGTTGCACGTATCACGCCAATCGGGTAACTTGGGAAATTTTCAAAATAAATTTCTTTTTAGTTATTTTCTTTGTTTTTAGTTTTAAATTTTTAGTTGTGTTTAAGCTTGTAGAAATACAAGTGATTGGTTGGGAGATATATACCTAGGTTATTTGTTTAAATTGTAAATTTAGCTTAAAATTAAATAATTTAGGTTATTTATATTTAGACTAATTAGTTCAGTTCATTAGACTGTAAATAGGTAAAAGAGATTAAATATATCAAGTCATAAAGGTAGATATCAATAGTTAATAATGTTTGTAGAAGTATAGGATGTTCGAATTAAAAAAGAAAATACTTGGTAAAATCCATGGTTATTGGAACAGTGTTGTATGAATAGTATAACCTTATAAAAGGTGCTCGAGAAAAATCTCGATAGTATTGGTAAAATTAAATAAAAAACATCATAAGGGTTATTGGGGAATATTATTGCATTAGAGTACAAAGCATGGATAAAAATAAACCAAGTAGGAAAAACATTCGAACTGACTATACTCTGCAAAAATAAATACTATATTTGTATATACATTTTAATGGAGAAATATATTAAATTTTCTTTAACTTGTTTACTTTGTAATTTATTAAACTAATCTATTTAAATGTAAATAATTGTAAATTGTTTAAATTTCTAGCTAGAGCTATATATTTAGGCAAATCATCCTAGTTTCGATGCTCCGATACAATCTCGTGTATCAAGCCGGCTCAAGTACATTTTCTTTTTCTTGTTTTCAGTTTTACTTTCTTTTTAGTTTTTATCGTTGTTTTTATTTTTGGGTAGTTTCCTTGAGGACAAGAAAAGACTTAAGTGTGGGGGTATTTGACCTGTTGTCAAAATTAGTAGTCAATTTGAGTTAATTTCGCACTTAAGAGCTTATTTTCTAGGCAATTTATGATTTTAATTTATGTTTTCTATAATTAGGTCGCAAGCTTAATTAATAAAATAAGCATTTTTTTAACACATTTTGTAGGTGTTGTGACCCAATAGGCTGACATAGACCTTAGGTTGTGCTAATTGGCTTAATTGAGTGTGTAGGATGAAGATATAAATGCTCAATTGATGTTGAAGCAAATATTGAGTGATGCACAAACTTTCCAGGATGCCAAAGCACCAAAAAAATGAGACAAGGCAATTGTTGAGTGTGGCGCGACCCAACACCAATATGCTACCTAAGTATTTTGAGGTTATTTTATCCATACAGTCAAACTTATACGAAGACCTGGGATATGCTGAAGATCTAATTTGGGCTTCCAACACCTCTATAAATAAGACATTAGGGGTTGAATATAATCAAGTCGACCTAGACACCTTCAAAAACCCTCATAGTTTAGAATTAGTTTTAGTTTCTTTTCTTTTCAACTTTTTAAATGCTTTCTTGTTTTCCTCTTGAATTCAGTTTGATTCAAGCATTTTTTTAATTAATTAAAGTATTCAATTTATATTTTTCTTTGCATTCATTTTATTTCTTTATTACAATTGAGAGATTTTCTACTTTGCTTTCCATTCAATACTCAATCCTAACTATTTCATCATTCTGACATCTTAAATCAATAATCTTTCTTTTACAATTCAAAACAGCATCATGCAATGTTAACCAGTCCATACCAGTATTTATATCAAAGTCAACTCAAATGGTAATAACATCAGATCAGCCGGAAAACAAACATCTCTAAACATCAACGGGCAGTTCTTGCATACTTTATCAACCAGGACACTTTTACCTAAGGGATTCGATACTCTATAACAAACACAGTAAACTCTACAGGCAAAGTCTTACTGGATACTAAGTTCACGCATATATACGAATGAGTAGAACCTGGGTCTATCAATGCAATCACAGAAGTATCATAAAGAGTAAATGTACCCGTTATAACATCTGGAGACGAAGATTCTTCACGGGCTTGAATGGCATATGCTCTAGCAGGCACTCTAGCTTCAGATCTCACAACAGTGCCTTTCGTAGTTCTCTAACTACCACTGACATTTACTGCATTTCGGGAAGGTCTACCTCTCGCTGAAACATTATCAGATCTCAGATTTTGAGCAATCTCCTGCTCAACAGACTCTAGGAAATCTCGGATGAAATGATCTAATGATCCACATCTAAAACAAGCTTGACCATTTAGTATACAACTACCTGGATGTCTTTTACCATAGTGCTTACATTTAGGTCGCTCAGATCGGACACTTCCAACACTGGCCATTGAAGTAGCGGGAGCTTTGAAATTTGACTATGATCTAGCTCGATCTCTGTTCTAATGTCCCACATTAGCCTTTGATCGGCTTTGTTCATCTCTGGATTTCTTTGAAACAGACTGAAATGTTTTACTCGGAAATCTCTTTCTCGTATCTCTAGTTTCAAAGTCAGCTTTTCTTTTCTCTTTCTCGAGTGCCTCAGCTTTGCAAGCTCGTTCAACAAGTACTACGAACTCTTTTATCTCAAGTATGCCAACAAACAGTTTAATATTCTCATTCAGATCATCTTCAAATCTTTTGCACATTATTGCCTCAGTCGATACACATTCTCAAGCATACTAACTTAATCTCACTAACTCTCTTTCATACTTAGTGACGGACATGCGACCCTATTTCAATTCCAGATATTCTTTTCGTTTCTGATCAATATATCTGACTGATATATTTCTTCTGGAACTCAGTTTGAAAGAAATCTCATGTGACCCCTTCTTTCGGAACAACAGAAACCAAGGTCCTCCACCACTGATAGGCTGCGTCTCATAGCAAGGAAAGAAACACATTTTATGCATTCTTCAGGACTAAGTGACATCTCATCAAATACTCGGATAGTGTTCTCTAACCAAAAGTTGGCTTTCTCAGCATCATCATCACTATTGGCCCTGAACTTTTCAGCCCCATATTGACGGATTTTTTCAACCGGAGGTTTATTCAATAGATTCAAGCTCATAACCGGAGGTATAGCAGAAGTCTGGGGAAGATTAGGCTGGGTGGAGGTTGTGAAACAACCGGATTAGTTCCTACATATTGAGTGAACCACTCGTTCATCATTTGGAAGAAAGCTTGTTTAGCCTCTTTCTCTTGACCGCTAGTAGCCAGTCTCGAATTAGATAGCGCTGTCCCTTGAGCGGGAGCAGGCGCGTTACTTTCAACATCGTCAGCTACGGCTCTTTCGGGATCCATTACTATACGAAAAACACATTTTACATGTCAGGATTCATCACACTATCACATTTCATATATATGGCATGTATGGCTAGACTCTCACACGCTACGTTAGTCTGAGAATCGACTAAACTTGGCTCTGATACCAATCAAATGTAACACCCTTAACCCGTAACCATCACCGGTTTAGGGTTAAAAGGCATTACCGAACAATCAAAAAATTTTATGGGCATTTCATAACATAATATGTCAAATCACATCAAAGTGTCCCTTAAATAAGTCTTTGAGACCTTTAACATGCTTTAAAATAGGGTCGGGATTAAACCGAACTCATACAGAAAACCTCAAAAATTTAAAAATTTTTCCAAGTTACAAAGGTCACACACCCGTGTGGGCAAGCCATGTGCCTTCCACGGCCTCAGACACGCCCGTGTGTCTATACATTTCACGTACCTTTCAAACGTACCTTTCAAACGTACCTACCTCGTTTATACATTTCACGCAGTCTTTCATTTCTCGGATTTGCTCGTTGAACCTTTTGGAATCAAATAGGAAGCTCAGAATACTTAGAATGGTAGTACAATGGCAACGTCCCAGAGGTGGTCTTACATGCAACCAGATATCGATGCCATTGTCCCAAACAGGGTCTTACACGAATCAATATGATGCTAATGTCCCAGACATGGTCTTACACGTAAATCTCAAATCGATGCCAACGTCTCAGATGTGGTCTTACATGATATCACATATCGGACACCTATGTCATGACATATGCAACCCTATCTATTCCTAGGTTCGTACGAGACTTTTTCAGATGTTGACACCATGTCGATACTATCTCCAATTTCATGCACTCATCATCTCGTATACATTCATCATTATGAATTTTCATATGAACATACATATATCAATGTAAATACATTTATTTGTATATAGACTTACCTCGGATTCGGATAAACAGAAACGAACTCGGCTACTCAATTACTTTTGATTTCCCACGATCTAAGTCTATTTTCTTCGGTTCTTAATCTATACATATTCAAATTTAACTCATTTATTCACTAATTCATTCAATTCAATCCAAAAACACATATTTAGGGTAATTTACAAATTAGCCCTCATATTTTCAAATTTTGACATTTTAGTTCTTATTTCACAAAATCACAAAATACACATAATTTGCTTATACCCATGCTTGGCCGAATATTTCCTATAATCATACAAATCCATACATTTTATTTATTTCACAATTTAGTTCCTCAAAATATTATTTTCTCAATTAAGTCCAAGTTACTCAAAATCATCAAAAATTCAAAGACAAACTATGTTAATCTAACACATATCTTTCATAATTCATCTTCAAACATCACAAAACTCATGTGTTCATCAATGGCACATTTCAAAATCTTCATTAATTCATAAAATTGAAGCATGGGTTTTGAAGAACACTAAGCAACGATTACAAAAACGTAAAAATCATCAAAAACTGAAACCGAAACATACCTTAATTTAGCTTAGAAGTAGCCGAAACCTAGCTTGGTTTTTATTTCTTCTTTTTCTTTCAATATTCAGCTAGATGAACACCAAAATAGATAGCTTATTTTATGTTTCATTTTTATTATACTAACATTATTAATCATTTTACAAAATTAACCTTTTAATTAACATAATAATCTTTTATACATTAAGGCTATTTTTGTCCATTAACCATCCACTTACTATATAATGGCTTAATTGCCTCATAAGGCCTCTACATTTAAAATCCAACTCAATTAAGCACATTAACATATAGAATGTCACTTTTACCTTTTATGCAATTTAGTCCTTTTATCAATTTAAGCACACAAACAGATAAATTATTTCACGAAACTTTTACACATGCTTAATCATATACTACAGACACAGAAAATAATATTAAAATATTTTTATACCTCGGATTTGTGGTCCCGAAACCACTATTCCGACTAAGGCCTAAACCGAACTGTTACAGTAGAGGTGTCTAATAGCCATAGAATATTAAATTGGAGATCCTTAAAGTGCAATTAGGCCATTAAGAGTGTGTTGGCCGGCCATAGAGACAAGGGAATTAAATTTTGGTCAAAATTTTGGTGAAATTAGGTGATAAAAAAATGAATAAAAGAGATATCATCTTTTACTATTCATGCTTCTTCTCCATCGAAAATTGAAGGGAAAATAGAGGTTTTTGGAGTTCAAACTTTCAGCGAAGCTATTTTCTTGCAACTAAGTGATTTTAGGGGTTTTTCTTGATAATTTTTGTACTTTTGGAACCCCCAAGGCTTAAGCTAGCTAATGAGAGGACTATTTTGCAAAATGGTTGAAAGTTTAGGGACTTGTCATGAGAGAGTTTATGTTGTTTGCTAAGTTTTTATGGAAGAAAATGAATGTTAGTGAGTTAAGGAACAACTTTTGGAAAGGTGTTTTTATGAAAACACCTAAATAGGGCTTATTTGTAAAGGTTGAAATTGTGTAATAAATGCATGAAATAATGGGTTTTGTGAGTTATTGTAAGAGAAATAAATGTTCATCTGGGCTTGTTTAATGAGAAAATGTGATAAAAAAACGATTTATGAGCCTATGGGCAAAATCATAATTTTGCCAAAGTATAAGGGCAAAATGGTCATTTTTGCCTAAGTAGAAATTTTGATGTATCATGAGCTATATGGTGATTGAATGAGTAAATTTTATTATTATAGATCAAGAAGAGCGTGGAAACAACCTTGACCGAGGAAAAGGCAATGTTACGGACTAAGTCGTCGACTAATACATTTTGCACCTAGGTAAGTTTATGTGTAAATGATACATCTTTAATACATGTTGTTACTCATTGGTGCATTGTATGAATGAGATCAATTATGTTTGAGATTGATTGAAATTGATAGATAGTGAATAATTCTCGTATGAACCTCGAAATAGATATGTAAGTACGGAAAAATAACCGTAAATATTCTTATTGGTAGGCTATGTGCGATACCACCGTAATTATTCTTTTTGGTGGGCTGTGTGCGATGCCATCTTATTATTTATTCACGATGGGTTGTGTGCGATATCATCGTTTTTATTATCATTTGGTGGGCTATGTGCATAACCACCGTAAATATTCTTGTTGGTGGGCTGTATGCAATACCACCCTATTATTGATTAATGGTAGGCTGTGTGCGAAACCACCAGTTACTTAGTATTATTCTGAATGGTTCATCGAGAAATTATCTATGTAAATGTTTCATGTGGCTTTTTGGTGATGAGTACAGAATATGTGAGCAATATAAATGTTATACGGTTGGAAGGTGGTAAGAGATGAGATGAGTAAGCATGGTTATGAATATGTGAATTATTCTTGTTTAGCATGAAATGTTATTGACTGATTAGCACATGCTATGATGCTTATTGTTTACATGTAAACTTACTAAGCTTAAAGCTTACTCCCTTTCTTTTTCCCTTATTTTTTTTAGTGTCAAAGAGCCTACTCGGGATACGAAGATAATTTGAAGATCGACCACACTATCAGCTCATCTCGGTATATCTAGACTTAGCATTTTGTGTATGGCATGTATAGGGGCTAGACTTAGTGAAATGTTATGTTGTTTTGGCAAAGTGTGTTGGCTCTTTCAAAGATGAACTCTTTTGTATATGGCCATAGTTAATGGCTCATTATTATTAATATATGAAAAGATGAGGGTATTCATGAATGTGTATGATACATGATTGAGATTCTTGGAAAATGGTTGAATGTGATTAATGTTGTATGAGTTAGGGTGATAAAAAGAGCTTGGCAAATAGCCTTGTTCCTGTCCACACAGGTAGGCACACGGGCATGTGTCTGTCCCATGGTGTGGGACCAAGCCGTGTGTCCCCTACATGTTAGTGTTGCAAGTCAGTGTCAACCACGGGCTAGACACACGGACGTGTGCCTAGGCCGTGTACCTTTTATTTGGTTGCTGACGTCACAAACAGAATACTCAAGTTTTCACACACGGGTGAGGACACAGGCGTGTCTAGGCCGTGTGGAGAACAGGGGCCAAGAACACGGGTGTGTGTCCGGCCGTGTGAAAACCCCTGTAGGTTTGAATTGAAAAATAAATTCTACACGGGCTAGGGACATGGGCGTGTGTGACCACACGGCCTGCCCATACGGGCGTGTCTCATTTCACACGGGCATGTGGCCCTGTTAAGGAAAAATTTTCCTAAGTTTACAAAAGATCCCGGTTTGATTCCGAGGCCCTCCGTTTGTATGTGTAAGGCCTTGTAGGCCCATAATAAGAATGTTATGAATGTGAATAAAAAAATTTAAATTGGAGTGAAATTTGATAGTCCAAAGTTGTATGTTCAAGCGAGATAAGTCTAGTAATGCCTCATACCTGGTTCCGGCATTGAATACGGGTAAGGGGTGTTACAAGATGGACTTAAATTGATCCTAAATTTCAACTTAATAGCCTTCTCCACTATCCTCGTACCACAAATCGAATCAAGTGTAGGCTCAAGCAACACAAACCAAAACACAGAAAAGAAAATAATTTACTTACTTTTAGTAGGAAAGTAAGCTCTCTTTATAAACCGAGAAAACTCGTAATTCCAAGAAAATAAATTTTATTCTAAATAAATAAATTACCACTATTTTCTAGTAGAACAATAGTTTATCAATGTTCTGCTTTTAGGTCAATCAGTGCTCTCTATGTAAGAGTGAAGTACAAGAATCCTGGTTGAATAAGCCCTTAATAAATAATATTATTAAAAATAAAAAAACATAATCCCACTTTAAGTAAGAGAGAAAGGGGTGACACACCTTAGTATTTTCTACTAGGATTGTCACCCCTTATACTAAGTATGAGGCCAAATTGGGCCTATTATATATTGGATCCAATTATATATGCTTCTTAGACTCTTAATCCAACACTTTATAATTTATACAAACCCAATATTTATTTTTTATTTCCCAAAATATGTGTTATTTAATCAATCAATTAAATTAACTAAATTAATTTCTCAATTAAATAATTTTCTCAATCTAGTTCTAATTTCATTAAAGTCATAATAACTTTACTGTAATAAAATCTATGAGGAAATATATTTAATTTCCTTATTCAATAGATTCATAAAGACTAATTAATTTTCAAACTTCAATTATTTAATTATAATTAAGCAAATAATAATTTGAAAACCTTAAATTTATTCTCAAGTCATTTCTGTACTTAGTGAGAAAATGCATTCACTGCAAACACGATTTATTTCTCTTACTTTACCTTTTCCATTCATTTCTATTCATTTGGTTCTACATGCAATTCATTTCTAGTTTCAACGAGCTAGCAGAGGGACCAATTGCACATATATAATTAAGGATCAAATAATTTATAATTAAGTTTCGACTTTCACCTATTAATTATAAACTTATTTAGTCATGAAGTCATTCCACTAAAGTATCATGACTAAGCTCTCCCTTATTATATATCATTATGAAATCTACTTTAACAAGTGTCCGTCCAATGATCTTGTCATAAGTGTTTTTCCCTCATAGGATATCCTTAATCTCTTTGGGATAAATTTATTCTACCTATATAATCCTATTTTATCTAATGGTAACCGTTATATCTTCCTTTATGAAAAGTCAATTACTACTAAATAGTAATCAAATCATTTATCACAAAGATAAATGACCCATGGTCATGTTTACTTTTCATCTATAATGTAATTTCAATGAAAGGACATCATTTACCCTTTAGTTTAGCAATGAATTCTACTATTGTGGAATGATGTTATATACTATAGAAGTCGTATATCCAACGTATCTACTTTCGATTCCTTATGTATTTGAACTCAGGCTTTCATTTACATCAAAATATACGAGTCACATGTACATAGTCCACCATCCACTCAGGATTAAATTATGTTACACTATGAACACCACAAATGAATAAATCCACAAACGAATCTAGAATCTATTCTACTTGTGTCATGTCTAATGTATTATCAGTCCAATCAGTCACATGTATATCTTTATCTTTAAGAAGTCACCCACTCCAATACCCAAGATAAGGTATCTCCCTAATTGGACTTACTATACGACATATTAGCCTTTCAATCAATTTTTTTATTTTCAATTAAACTAAGGACGTGTTTAGATTATCTACTAATACACGTTGTCTTCCATACTACAAATTAACTAAACATTAGATAATCAATGAGTCAATATTTGCTTTCAAATTGCTTTGCGTGCAAAAAATTGAGGACAATAAAGGGTATTAATGTAATTAATGTATATTTTATTAAATCAATTTGTTCGAAAAATACAAGTATACAAAGACGAAACTATTACACTAAGGGCACTAAATTCAACAGTTTACCTTAAAAAAAAGTGGCACACCAAACTAATGATAACGCACCACGTGGCATCCATTAAAAATATTTAAATTTCAAATATACTATCTATAGAATATATTTAAAAAATTAAAAATTATTAAATTAAAAATAAAAACTTTATAATATATAAATTATACTAAATAAAAAATTATAAAATAATTATATAAAATATAGAATAGTAAAAAATATATATTCCAAAAAGTATAAAATAAAATTTTTAAAAATATATATAAAATTTGATTAAATTTAAAAAAAATCAATTTGTTTTAATATATCAATTATAAAAAATAAAAATTACAAAAATATATATAATATAAATAATTCCAAAAAAAAAGAAATATTCCAAAAAATCTAGAACTAAAATATATATTAAAACAATGTACAACCAACAATTGATCAATAGTCAACCAATGATCGATTAATGATCACGTCATCAATCAATGGCCATATAATAGATGACATAAAAAATAACTCTACGAATTTTGTAGACAAAAAATTATAAAAAATAGTTTAAATATCAAAATAAAATATATATATATAAATTTAAACATCAAAATGGGAAAATAGATATAATCTAATTATAACCTAGATAAATAGACGATAGATTGATAAATAGAGGAAAAAGAATCAATTTCACTTGAGCTGAAAGAAGAAAATCAGCTATTTATTCAACACGAATTGCGCATGATTTGGAATAAAATATTTCAGAATCCAATCGGATTATATTTTAATCAATTAAATACTACTTTTAATATATTTTATATTTTAAATCTAATAAAACGAATCATATTTGCTTGACCCAATCAAATTTGACCTTATCTAAATTGGTCCAACTCATAAAAAGGTTTCTTCTTTCTTTTTCTTTTCTTTTTTTTCTAATTGAAAACGAATAGTAATAAAACATACTAATACTAGAACTTTTCAGTCAATGGTATTTCCTTTTTTTTTTCTCCGCATAATTTAAAAATTAAACTCAAAATTTATTTTTTCTACAACTCTTTTTAAAAACTATTGTTTAATACATTTAAATTTTAAATAAGATTTTATTAATAATTTTATTTTTCTTAAATTAAGGAGACAAATTTTGTAAGAAGAAGAATGATTTCCTTTCCTGTGGCTATTACTTTTTCTTTTTCTTTTCAATTGGTTGGTGATGAAGCAACTTTATGTAATTACCTTTTTGGTTATGAAGTTCCTCAACTTTTTCCATTTTAGTCACATGAATTCTTTCGTATCTTTCAAGTAGTCATAATTGATCTCACTTCAAAGTTAGCTCAACATGTACTTACTAATTTGTATACTCGTGCGATAGGAGAGTTAATGATATGTATTAACTAATTTATATTTAATTATTTATTATAAATCTTTGACCAGCTCAATAATAATGTGATTACAACTTTCAAACATAATATATTATTTCAATATTAAAAGTATTACAATTGATATTATAATCAATTTAATAAAAAATATAATATTATTTTATAAACAAATAATCTTAAATTAATAAATAAGATTCATCCAATATAGATCTATTCATGGGTCGGGCTATTTGATCAAATCCGAAGGTCTACCCCAAATTTAAGAGGGTTTGGGTAAAAATATTAGACACGAAAAAAGGACTTGGGAAAAAAAAATTAAGTTATATTATATATTCAATCGTATAATATTATATTAATTTTAATAGATAATGATAATAGATGATAATAATAATTTTAAACATTAAGTTATAATTTTAATTAGGTAATTAGATTTTTTAAAATTTTAGATAAATATTTAATAGTATCTATAATATTATTTTTTAATTTTTAATCTTAACATAAAATTTAAAAAAATTAATTCACATTTAAAAAGAAGGTAACTTTAAGAAAATTATTTCACCTAGCAATGCCCCCTTCTATTCTTTTATATACTAATTTTCAAATGGTCCAATTTTCAGTGATATTGAATAATGCGGTTTCGGAATCTCATTTCCGTAAACCGAATCCGAAAGTATAAAATAGGAATATTTATGGAGTTATGGTAAGAAAATAATAGCAAATGGCTAAGTAATTTAGTCAATAAAATAGTTAATTAAGGCTCACTGACTAAATTGTAAAAGTTCAATCGTTATAGAGATTTAATTAAGCAAAGGGTTGAGGACCTAGATAGTAATAACCAAAGGGCCAAAATGGTTATTAGACCATTTTTAGTTAAGAGTTAGTGGATGATGGTGACATTTTCCAGTAAGTGTGATTAAGTATTAATCATGCTAACTAATTCATGATTAAATTAATTAAACTAGGTTAATTAATAATTAATTAAAATATAAAAGCAAAATTAAATGGAATTTCACCATCATCTTCCTCATTTCTTACCGTCCACCATAGGGAGAGGTTGGATGAAAGCTTCAAAACCCTCTTAGCATTCGACCATCCATTTAATTAAGGTACTCAAGTCATTCTCTTGTAATTTCTATAGATTTTTTATCATGGGGTTTGATTTAGCTAGCTCATGTATCAATTTGATCAATTGTTGAAAATTTAGCAATTTTCCATTGTTGGTAAATTAATGAAATAGGCTTAAAATTGGTAGATATTGACCTTAGATTATGAAAAGGACTAATTTGTAAAGTTAGTTAAGCTTGCTTGTTAGCTTTGTAACATTAGGGACCAAATTGAATAAATGTAAAATCTATCATAAAATTATGTTAGCAATAGAAAGTATAAGGTCCCTAATGAAAATATGTGAAATCAAATTTTAATCCAAAGTTAGGAATCGAAAGTTATGTTTATCTTGAGTTTAGGAACTAAATTAAATAAAATGAAAAATATGTATATAATTAAAAAGGGGATTAGTTGAATCATGCATTTCATGGCATTGTTGTTGTGAGCCAATGAATGGCTATTGTGTATTAATATGTGATATACATATATATAATTATTTAGAACTGGAACTCAATAAAAGTGGAGCTAGTAGAGGAAAAGCTAAAATTGCTAAATAAGCCTTAAGAAACCTACATGTTTGTGTTTTGAAAGATAAGTTCTTATAGAACTTACTACGCTTCCTTGTTTAATAGGTTTGCTTATGTTATTTCTAATTTTATCTATGTTGGAACATAATTTGAAATGTTGATAAATTGGCATACGTGGTTAGTAAATTAGATTGAATTGAATTGAAATAAATGATTGATGTTGTATCTATTCAATGAAACTAGAAGTATGGAAAGGATTTCAAAATGTATCATTAAATGTATGTGTAATATATGTTCAGATTTAATTGACAAAATTTTGGAAATTGATTTGCGATAGTAAAAGGTATAAATATGCAAATATGAATGATTACAGGATATGAATATGCAAATATGAATGATTGATATCCATGTGAACTTAGTAAAAGACTAGGATACAATTGGCATGTCAATAAGGTCATATGCGCGCTTGTGTACAAGATAGTTGATGATATAGAGATTATAACAGGTTATTTTGGGATCCAACATCTGTTGCAGGTTATCAGTATTATGTCTCTACGGAGACCTTGGTGTAGTGGAAAGATATATTTGAAAATGTTTAAACATTTGATGCCTACTGGTTTTGCACTTCGGTGCCTTAGCGTGGTGTAGTTTAAGCTCATATGAGCTATCTTGGTGTGGTATAGTTCACCCGCGTGTCTGAGTTTGTTTTACTAAGGTTCCATTAGAGGTAACATTGAATTTGAATCTCGAAATTGGAAAATGAAATGAACTGAATTTGATAAACTATTATGATACATGATTCAATAGAAATGGTATGAACATATGGATTTATGCTAGAATGTGACATTGAAATGAGTGTATGTGAATTTGTAACAATCTGTGATGCTTTGAATTATGTTTAAAATGTTTGATGCACATGAATACTTATGTTTCTTATGTTCACCCTCTTGTGACATTATGTTTCATGTTCCAGCTAAATGTATGCCAAAACCTCTGGTAGTTAACATGTTCACCTATGAGCAAGGTAAGTGTTGTAATTTTCATTTTAATTTAGTAATTTTCATTTTAATTTACTAAGCATTGAATGCTTACCTATGGTTGTTCTTTTACTTGTAGATCTCTAGATTGCGAAACTCATAAAGTCAGATCATTGCAGACATCACACTATTGTTGAATCAGTAAAATTATGTTCATTTTGAGTCCTAATATTGTGGCACGTATGTAGGGTCTTTATTATGGAAATGGTCATCTTTATTTGTGAATGTCAATGTTGTATTTATGGCTAAGGTTGAGTTTGTATGTTAAGCTTGATATATGGCCTAGTTTTGTGCTTAGTTTTGAACATGTTTGATGCCATTTGGATTCATGAATTTAAGCTTGCATAAGCCATATATGTTAAAACTTGCAAAATAAAGTAGCTTGGTATATCTTTAATATGTCTAGATTATGATCATGTGTTTTGTGTCATTGGAGCATTTAATTTTCAAAAGTGTTATAAGATTGATTTGGCATAGTTTGGCATAATATAATGCATTGGTGAAATTAGTATATGCATATATGTGTTAAAATGTGTCTGGTTGGAAGCATAAAATGTGTACTAAAGTGATTTTATATTTTGACCAGTATAGTCCCTGATTGATGTCCGAATTATTTTTAGTGTTTTATTTCATTCAATTAAGTCACTGACAAAATAAATAATGTTAGAATCCATGATTCGATTGACTGAATTATTAATATTATGTATATGTATGATATGTTCAGTTTAGTTACTATGTATGCCCGGAATTGTCTTCAGAGTTTTTATTTGCTCAATTTAGTCCCTAATATTGTGTTTGTAACGCTCTAAACCTGACACGGTTCACTGGGTCCGAATATTGGGTGTTACTACACAAAACTTAACCATTTAGCAAAAACAATTTATAATTTTCTTATTTCTTTAAACATGTTCTTTGGCATTTCAATTAGAAACTTATTGTATAAAAACAAAGGAAGTAACTTAAAATAATATTATTACAACAGACTCAATACAAATCCTTACAAAATGGAAGTTTATTTAATACAGACTCAAAAGGCATATTCCTAAACTACGCCACATCTCAACTGTATGCATAATAGCCCACTCTGCCACCACCTTGGCATACTCCTGGTGTCACCCCTCTAGTCGAAGTCTCTTCTCGGATACTTGAAAAGCAATCACAAATCTTGTAAGTACAGGAGTACTTAATGAGATCATTATAACAATACCTTGATGGATACTTTGCATCTTGTATAAACTACTAGGTGCCAATTATTCTGCATCATTAATTTCAGTGGATACCTCCACAGTTTACCATTCTCTTATACACCAACTATCATGCTCTTGTCATACTTAATCTTCGTTATCTATCTAACTGAGGAATCCTTCCAAACATTTCATAAATCTCTTGTCCCATAAAAATTTCTTAACAGAACATACCCTCAGAAACCACTTCCAACAATCCATGTCTTAACCCATACTCTTATTTCAAACAATTGTTCACTGACATTTTATCACTGGCGGATACATATATGCTTGGCGAATACTTATGCAGAATTAATGCCATCAATTCATACTCAGATCTACCCTAATTCAGTACCACACATATCCATACTGAAAAATCATTGTATAGGTCATTATGATGAATTCCATATCATGTTATGTCAGAATCCCATAACTCAATATAACATTAACTTAGATTCAGAATAATTTTAGAAGACGACACAATACCACTCACTTTCCATTTTTACAGATCATTGTGACGGATACCCTTCTTAATATACAAATACATATATTTTTTTCACGGAAATCCTTAAGATTTATTCACTCTTAGCCCAGAACATATTCATACCTCATCTTAGCCTAACTTAATACAGAACTAAAAGATTGTACTCATATTTTAAAATAGAGAGAGACATTTAAATTCAACCCTTACCAGACATTCCTGATAGTTCACGCCACGTATAACTAATAAAGCACACCATACAAGCAATCGTATAAAATCTCTTACTTATTGTACAGAATCTATTGTTTATTGTCCTGACAGTTCACGCCACGTATAACTAATAAACAAACGAATACTAGAACTTTTCAGTCAATGGTATTTCCTCTTTTTTCTCTGCATAATTAAAAAATAAAATCAAAACTCAATTTTTTTTTCTATAATTATTTTTAAAAACTATTATTTAATACATTTAAAATTCAAATAAGATTTTATTAATAATTTTATTTTTCTTAAATTAAGGAGACAAATTTCGTAAGAAGAAGAACGATTTCCTTTCCTGTGGCTATTACTCTTTTTTTTTTTTTCTTTTCAATTGGTTGGTGATGAAGCAACTTTATGTAATTACCTTTTTGTTTATGAAGTTCCTCAACTTTTTCCATTTTAGTCACATGAATTCTTTTGTATCTTTCAACTAGTCATAATTGATCTCACTTCAAAGTTAGTTCAACATGTACTTATTAATTTGTATATTCATGCGATAGGTGAGTTAATTATATGTATTAACTAAATTATATTTAATTATTTTTTATAAATCTTTTACAGCTCAATAATAACGTGATTACAACTTTCAAACATAACATATTATTGTATAATTAAAAGCATCACAATTGATATTATAATCAATTTAATAGAAAATATAATATTATTTTATAAATAAATAATCTTAAATTAATAAATAAGATTCATTCAATTTCAATATAGACTTATTCATGGGTCGGGTTATCTGCTCAAACCCGAAGGTCCACCCCAAATTTAAGAGGGTTTAAATAAAAATATTTGACCCAAAAAATGGGCTTAGAAAAAAAAGATTAAGTTATATTATATATTCAATCGTATAATATTATATTAATTTTAATAGATGATAATAATAATTTTAAACATTAAGTTATAGTTTTAATTAGGTAATTAGAATTTTAAATTTTAGATAAATATTTAATATTATCTATAATATTATTTATTAAGTTTCTAGTTAATGAGGTTTATGACATTTACCTTTCTCTAATAAATAAAATGATTTTTTAATTTATTATTATCACTTAAAAACAACTAACTTTTAAAATAATAAATTATGAATATTATTTATTAATAATGGGCCCTACATATTATATTAATATTTTAAAGAATACTGAATTTAAATAAGTATTGTGAAACAACTTTTCTTAATTATTGTATAAAAAAATTTGTATATAAAAAAATTAATATGCAAGTGGTTTCCACAAAAATTTATTAAAAATAGTTATTTCTCTACTGTGTGTAGAACGATAAAAAATTATTTCAAAGATACATCCTCCACACGATCAATAAATACAATTTCCAAGATAAAGTACAACATATTTTTCTCGAACGAAGCAACTCTTGCTACACTTTCGAATTGAATAGTGTTAGGAATCACTCAAAAGAAGAAAAAAGATTGTATTGTAAGATTTTACACTTGAAATTGGGTTGCCACGAAAAGATGACCAAGTGTCGTTTTAGAAATATCATAATCTTTTGATAGCTAAATGCTACGCATTAACACATCATTTTAAGCCTATCTTTTAAAACATTATTGGAGTTGCCACCATTAATTTGCAAATGTGGGAAGGTTCTGACTTATTTCGAAACCAATATCTTTTTTTTTAACATTATTATTTCTCTCTTCCATATAATGTATACCATATTATATATAAATTATAAATCGTCTTTCATGAATTTCTTCAAATGAATAAACTCTAAATAGCTCAGAAAAATAATGAGAAAATTGACACTTATTTATAATATAAGTATGAGCTAGAGGTGTTTATGGATCAGGTCGGGTCGGGTCTAAGCATGATATTAACATACTTTATGCTTGTCTGAGCTCAATCTAGCCCAAAATATGGGCCTAAAATTTTGCCCAAACCCATTTACGTCCGCCCATATTAATTTTTTATTTTTTAAAAAATACTTATTTATTTTAATTTAATATATAAGAATTTAATATATTTTTATTTGTTGAAACTTTTTATATAGTCATCTTAATATTATTTTAATGTTACATTAGAGTAGTATTATATATTTAATATAAATTTATATTTTTTATTTGTTATACATTACAGAATATAAAAATAATGTAATATAAAGTATTATAAACTTAACATCGGGCCGAACTCAAGCCTTGAATGTTCAAGCCTAGGCCTAACCTATATTTTAAACAAATCTAATTTTTTTGTCCAAACTCATTTTTTAAGCTTAATATTTTTGCCCAAACTCTCCCAAATTTCGGGCGAACCTTCAGGCTTGGGCATGAATAGGTCTATATGAGCTATAAGAGTGTTCTCTAGTCAATGTGAGATTTATGACACTTTTATTTTTTAAAGAAATAAAATAAGTGTTTGAAATTTATTATTATCATATAAATACAACTAACAGATTAATGAAATTTTTGAAAAATCTAATCTAATATATAATAAAAAAATTAAATACAAAAAAAAAGAAAAACTATAGAAATTACATAATAATAATAATAATAATAAAGAGTCATCGTCGCTTGTCATTATTTTATGCTATTGCATACTATTATATATTTGATATAATAATGTTAGATATTAGTAATTTAATATTATATAATATACCCGTGCATATACGGGTAATTATTTGTTAACGATAAAAATTTAATAAAATTTTAACTATTCTTTTTGGTGGAAATAAAATTCTTTTTAATTATTTGTGAATATTTATATTGATATATTAATATATTTAATATATTTAATGAGTGTACATAATAGACACTGTCAATATTTTCAACCGTTAACGCAAATGTTTATAAGAAAATCATGTAATATATTGGACTCTATGAATTTAGTCTTTTTTTTTTAGGTATAATGCTAAATTTAACTTTTCATGTTTATATCTTTTATTAATTTAGTTTTTATTTGTTATTTTAGTTAAATTTGGCTCTCAATTTTTTTTAAAAAGGTTGACTTTGATCACCAACTTTTCAAAAATAATTGAATTGTTATTTTTTAATGAAAATACTAACTAAAACGTTAAATTTTAAACATCGCAATCTATATGTAATTTATGTTATTTTTATACTTTTTATGAATATTTTTATAATTTATAATTTACAATTTTTTTATGATTTTATAACAACTCATTTTCAGTGAAATCAAAACAGTGGTTTCGGGACCACAAATCTGAAAAGTAAATTATTATTTTAATTTATATTGGATATTTTAATGTCGTATTAAAATTTCGTTAAGAAATTTTGATGTTTGCATGATTAATTAAGTAAAAAGGACTAAATCGTAAAAAGTGTAAAAGTAGAGTTCTACTAGCTAAAAGGGTCAAATGGTTATGAAACTTTAAAGTGAATGGACTTAGATGTTAATTAGACTATTTGAATAGTTAGTGGATATTAATGGCAAGGTTTTATTGAAAATTTGAAAGTTCTTAAAGGTTAAAATGGTAAATAGGTAATTAAAGTTAAAATAGACTAAGGAAAATGCATTCATCTTCTTCATTTTCATATCTCTCAACCGAAATTCACCATTGAAGATAAGGCTAGGTTTTTCCAAGCTTCCTTTGGTGCATGTTAGTGTTTTCAAGCACCGTTTTTAATGATTTCTATGTTTTTGAGGTCGTTTTAACTTAATCTAGCTAGCCTGAGGGTTAATTTGTAAAAATGAAAAAGGTTGGGGGTTATTACATGAATGTTATTGTATGATTCTTGATATTAAATGGTAGATTATGAATCTTTGTTGATAAATAAACAAGTTTTATAAAGTGATTTTTGATGAAATTTGCATTTAGGGATTGACTTGTAAAAATAGTAAATTCATAGTAAATTTATGAAATGATGGTTTATATGAGTTGATATAAGTCCCTAATGAATTCGGTTAGCTTGAATGGGGGGATTAAAATGCTTAGATTTCAATTTATGAGCTAAAGGACTCAATTGTGAAAAGTTAAAATGTTAGGGGTAAAATAGTAATTTTGTAGAAATATGAAATGTGGATTGAGTTGAATACTAGAAGTATTAAATGGATTGAAATTGTTTATTTAGATTAAGATAGACCACATATTAGTTGTCGAGGTAAGTTCATGTGAATAGTTATTGTTTTAGTGCTATTTCAAATAGTATGTTAATATGTTATTCATCATGTGAATTGATCGATGCATAAATGAATCAATTCAATGATGGTTATCGAGTCCCGGTTGAACCTTAGGAATTCGTAGGATACAAATGACATGTCATTAGGGATTTCATGTTATGGGCGCTGGTCTTGAATGTCCTACCGATGGTTGAGGTCCTGTATTTGTTGTAGATACTCCACAGCTCGTGTGAGTAGCATCGTGTAGCTTACATTCTGACCCGCAGCTCGTGTGAGCAGGCCCGTTTCACAGCTCGTGTGAGCAATGATGTAAAGGAAAAGTTACGGTTATATGTTTAAGCATACTTTGTGTGAGCTTTCCCGAGTATCCGATGATATTCTAGATGGTTCAACGGGCAAGAAAAGGATTGAAATGGTATGTTTTCAAATGGAATTATGCATATGTTCATGGAAAGGATGTATAAATCAAAGGATGTATTTTACATGGTAATGACCTATCATATGGATAATCCAAATGAGTTATGTATAAATGCACTAACTTGTGTATTGATGATGATGCATAGGCTTGTGCCAAGCTTGTGGTTTGGGTTACTTTATGCTTATACTTTATGTTATGAAAATGTATGTTAAGTTATGTTTTATTTTCTACGAACTTACTAAGCATTATGTGCTTACGTAGTTTCTCCCTAATGTTTTATAGATTAATAGAAGCTTGATCGGTATGGAAGCTCGTCAGAGATCTATCACACTATCCAGCATAAATATCGGTAGTTTTTGAATGTTTGGCCAAGGTTATAATGGCATGTATAGGTTGAATTATAATGTCATTGTGATGAATGGTTAGTTGGTGGATTGGCTTGTATAAGCTATGAATGTTATCTTGGTTTAGTACCTTTGATGCGTTGATAGTTTGTGTCATTGTGTTATCTTATGATGCATGTTTTGTATGGATCAAATGGTATGTATTGAATTGGTAAGATCATGGTTAAGTTATGGCATGTTTTGGAAGGTATTGAACTAGACATTGATGTTTGAAATTTGGTAAAGATGACATGTCTAGGTAAGTTTTGATGATTTCTTTTAAGGTGCCTTTGAATGGCATATTGGTTAGTTGAATTAGAACCTTTAGAATGGCAAATATATGCATGCTTAGGTATGGTTTGATGCCTTGTAGGTGTGCACTTTGGGTTCAAATGAATATGCATGAAATGCTGTTGGGAATGGCTTGATTTTAGGCTAATTTATGTCCACACGGGCGTGTGACTCAGCCTGGCGACACGACCATGTGTCATCTGAGGGTCCTTTGTATGTAAGCCAGTGAGTTACACAGCCTGACACACGGGCGTGTGACCTTAGTTCGAAGGCTACACGGCTTGAGACACGGGCATATGTCTCAACCTTATGAGGCACACGGCCGTGTGACCCATGTTTCCAAATTTTTGTAACTTTTTCTTAAACTTTCCAAATGTTTTCAATTTAGTCCTGAATTGTTTCTAAGGTATTTCTAGGGTTTCAAGAGCTCGATTTAGGGATAATATGCATGTGAATGATTGGTTTATAATATGTTTATGATAGTGTATGAAATGTATGTTTAAATGTTTCGTTTGTATGATAATACTCTGTAACCTTAAATTGGCGGCGAGTATGGGTTAGGGGTGTTACAGATTTAACATTGGCATGATGTTGTGTTTGTTGAATACAAGTCACTCATTTTCGGTGGTACTAAGCACTTTGTTCCTCCACATCCTTGTGTGAGTGTTGTAGGTTGTCGTTGGATATTTAAAACCAAAAGACAAGCAGATGTGACAATTGAGAGGTATGAGGCTCGTTTAGTTGCCAAGGGTTGCCACCAACGTCCAAAGATTGATTTTGAATATACTTTCAGTCCAGTGATTAAGCCCACAACCATTCAATCTTTATTGTCCATTGTTATTGCTCGTCAACGGTCCATTAGTCAAGTTGATATCTTAAATGCATTCTTACATGGAAAGCCTGATGAGGATGTATTCATGACATAATCGACTGGGTTCATTGACCTTGCTTATTTAAATTATGTTTGTAGGCTTGAAAAACTAATTTATAGCTTACACATAGGCTCCGTAGGTTTGGAATCAGTGTCTCACAGATGCCTTAACACAACTTTAATTTTTTAGATTCCAAGTCTGATGTCTCTCTCTTTTATCTCAATATCGGTTCTAACAAGTTGTTCCGTCTCATTTATTTTGATGACATTATTGTGATTGGATCTAATACTTCTATTGTTGACACCTTCATTGCTCACTTGCAATCTTAGTTTGCCACGTGAAACCTTGGCAAACTTCATTACTTTCTCAGCCTTCAGGCTACTTGGAAATAAAATGGTATTATGCTCCATCAATCTAAATATATTAAAGACTTTTTACTTCGCTTTGGCATGCCTTCTTGCAATGATATTTCTACTTTGTCTTCTCCTGTTGACAAATTAGCATTGCCTGATAGTGAAAAGTTTTGTGATGAGACCTTTCTCCGCAGCATTGTTGGTGGGTTGGAATATTTGGCATTTACACATCCCAATATTTCCTATGCGATTAATAAAGTGAGTCAATTTATACATTCGCTTGCGGTGCATAATTGACTTGTAGTGAAGCATTACTTATGCTACTTAAAGATTACATTCAATTATGGTCTATTCTTTTCCTTTGATGGCACACATAGTTTACATGGTTTTTGTGATCGAATTGGGATGTTGAGTATCAGAAATTTACGGCTGGATACGCCATTATGAGTTGATGTCTTGATTTGCAAAGAAGAAACGTTCAATCTCACGTTGTTCTACTAAGGTTGAATATCAAGCACTAATTGATGCTATTATGAGTTGATGTGGATTTGTAATTTACTTCAAGAGAAAAGTTTACTTATATCCTCTCTCCCTCTTCTCTGATGTGACAATATTAATGTTACATACCTTGCGACTAATCATGTGCTTCACAGGCGCATTAAACACAAGGAGATTGATTTTATTTTTATATGTGACCTTGTTCGCTCCAAACATGTTCAAGTGGCATACATTTCTTCTCATGATCAAAGTGCTCATATTTTGACAAAGTCGTGGCTGAAAGGTTGGTTTCAAATGTTGTGAGACATGTTTGCCACCTCGGTTCAACTTGTAGGTGGGTAATGAAGGATAATGTTTTTAAATACTTTTAAGCCTAGATTTTAGGTATAGTTATCTTTTACGTTGCAGTTACCTTCTATTGTTTGAACTCTATTTCTTATTATATTTGAAACTCTTTTGTATATATATTCTTTACAATAGTTAATGTTAATGAAAAATAGGGAGAATTTAGTTTGTTTTTTTTTTTTTTTTTTCACAAAAGGGCTATATACAATCATCAGAGTCCAGGAAACAGAGTCCATTAAGTTGTAGATAAAAAATGTGTGAATTCAAATAAGTTCAATTTTATCCATTTATATCTCAAGTTATAGTTGGAATATAAAATTGACTCTAACATAATTAATAAATTAAAAACATGTACAACATATGTAACATTTAAACTAATTAAATCTAAATGAATGTGTTAAAATTACAATATGTTAAATTTAAAAAAAAAACAAATATAAATATTTTATTCTTAAACTATTTTAATTAAAAAAATGTGATTAAGTCTTTCAATAAATACTAATATTCACATTTGATTAAGTTAATGAGCAACCGCATTGCCAAAAGCAATGAAATGGTTCACATGTTAATGACATCTTAAACAATTAAGATGCAATGAACCAAAGCCCTAGAGAAACAACTATGTTTTTTCTTTCTAAAAAAAAAAAAAAAAAAGGTGACATTAATCTCCAAAAATAGATAGAAAATAAATTTATGAATGAATTCAAAACATCCTTTCAATGGCTCCCAAAGCACAAAAAATCTGAATCTAGTAAACAAACTAGATTCGTGGCAGCATAGTGGTCTGGACCCTGTTGGCTCTAATGGAGATTTTGTCTCCCTTAATATTACAGCTTTATTTATTTTATTTTTTTTACACATTTGTTTTTGTGGATTTCAATGGTAATTACTCTGTTTAAAAAAATGGGTTCTAAGTACATCTGCTTAAATCAATTTCTCAATGTTCATTGAACTTGTTCATTTTGCTTTTTTAAATCTCGGGTGCTTCAGTTTTTGTCACATTTGTATTTTATACGTTATACAATATTTTTTCTTTTTTCTTTTTTAATTACAGAGTTGCAGATTATGGAGAGATGTAGCTTGGTTTGTATTTTATACGTTATACAATATTTTTTCTTTTTTCTTTTTTCTTTTTTAATTACAGAGTTGCAGATTATGGAGAGATGTAGCTTGATGCACTGAATTTCCTTAGAGAAAAGGCCTTTTCGCTTTGCCCCCCCTTTTTTCTTGGGTCTATTACTATATTATTAATTTTTATTTAAAACATAGGTACAAGTAGCATAAGATAAGTTAGATTGCATTTTTTTATTTAAAAATAAATAAATCAGTCATTATAGTTTAGATCAAAGAGTCAATTGATATTTTTTGTTAAAAAATTTATCCATTTGTATTGTTAAAAACTAGCGTAACTAAAAAATGATACTTGGCATGTTACATGTATCTTATGCTAACATGTAGGGACCAATTTCTAATAGTAAAAGTAGATGGAATTTTTAACAGAATGACAAATTTGCTCTTTTTAATTTAATGTAAAGTGACTACTTTATCAATTTTTTAATTCGAGGGGCCAAAATGCGATCCTACTTCTAGTACAAGGGCCTTCATGAAACTTTTACCGAAAAGCCTATGATTTATTTGATAAACTAAAAAATTAAATGCTAAAAAGAAATGTATAAAAAAATAAATATGAAGAAATTTAAATGTTGAATTTAAGTTAAAAAATTTGTTTAGTATATTTTTTAAAAGTGAATTTGATTCAACTAAAAATTTGATATTGATTTCAAAATTTAAAACCTTATGTCCAAATTGGAATTGTGAAAAGAAATTATTTAAGTTGGGAATTATCGATTTTCGAAATTATACTTTAAATAATTTTTATTAATCAAAACTATTTTCCAAAAATAAAAAAATACTACTTGCCTAAAGGAAGTAGTTCCTAAATATGTAAGTTAATAACATTTAGTTCAGTAGTAGAAAAATGAAGCATGTTTGACTTTTCTAAGATTAATGTGTTTTTGGGCATTTATTGCTCAGTACAAAGTATCTTAACTTCTGTCTTAATTCGGCGTTTGAAATTTTATATTTTCTTACTAAATTTTGCGTACTGATATTTTTTTAATGAAGGGTATAAACTCAGGTTGAATGTTAAAAAAATGTTAATTTTCATACTAAAAATATCTAATAATTATGATACAATTTGTCTTCACTGTAGGAAATATAGGTTTTTTAAACAAATATATATAATTATGAAATATTATTGAAATAAATGGTTAATGATAATAGTTTAAGATCTTTAAAAATATCTCCATCTTTTTTTTTTTTTAATAAAAACTTGTTTGGAAATTATAATTTTTTATTTCTCATCCTTTTGTTTTTAAAGAAATAGAACCCCAATTATTCCTCCTAATTCTAATAGATTAATGCTCATTATTTAAAATATTATTCCAGATGGCCAACTTCATAAACATGGCTGCACATGGCCATGCAAATCCAACTCATTTGTTTTCACTCCATGAATATGATTTTATATAATTCATGAAAATCATGTGTAATATATAGAGTTTTTATTCCATAGGAATGAATATTCACTTCTTCTACTAATTTAATTACTATCCATTCTTAATTTATTGAATTTTAAAAATTAGAAAATATAATTTATATAATATTCTAAATATTTTAAAATTTCAAAATAATAATTATTTCCACAACTTTAAAAATTTTACAAAATAAAGTGCTTAAAAACTTTTTTAAATTTTAAAAGATTTTTGTTTTCAATTTTTGAAAATTTTAAAATACATTAAACATATTTTATTTTATTTTTTTCAAAATTTTGGAACTAATTATTAATCATATAATTTTTTTGAATTTTTCATTTCTTCTTAAAATTTAGAATATTTTATAATTTTTTCAATATTATACATATTTAATAATTTTTAGAATTCAACAAAATTATACATTCAAACATGGGCATGTTTTTCACAACTGAACTTTTGTTTCTTTCTTTTTCTTTTCTTTTTTTTTGTCAAACCAACTGAACTTTTCTTTAGTTTTAGATTTAATTAACAAAAAAAATTAACATCACTTATCTTTTTTTTTTTTTTTTGGTGAAATAACATCACTTATCTTTATTTTCTCATTTTTGAATCTTATACAGACGAAATTGCTTCTTTTATTTTAATAGAGCTTTATCCTATAATTTATTAATGAAAATAATTAAAACAATTATCAATTGCCTATTTTTTAATAGTACAAAATTATTGTGGATTCATATTTGTTATATTGAAAGTGTTTTTTTTTATTCCACGAGTAGTTTTAAAAAATTATTAAATGTGTATTTTTTAAAATATTTATTTTTAGATATTTTACTATATTTTTATAAGACACTTGTGAACTCTTAACCCTGCTTGCGGAATCTAAAAACTCTTCTGATAGTATATCAAATATTTTCCCTTAAATTGTTTCATTTATATTGTAAGAGGTTAAATTACTTTTTTTTAAACAATATCGATATTTAAATTTAGAATTTTTTAACACAACATATTGTGATTATTTTATTAATAAAATTTAAAAATAAATATTAATAATTAATAAACAAAATAATATTATATGACATGTTAATGCATAAATATCATGCACCATCAATGAACAATAATATAATATATTATAATTAAATTAAGTAAAAATATGGAGGACTTGTAAATAAATATTGATAGTTTTATTTAAATATGATTAAACATTAAATGTAACTATTATAAAAAATTATTAATAACTCTCGGATTTAGGATATTGAGTTTTAACATTTACTAGTATCTTTTAAGTCCTTCATTATCTTTTATATTATTTAATGATGATGTGTTGTGATATTATTTGCCGATGATGTATGAGACTTATGTATTGAGCATCAAATATTCTTCCTTAATAAATAATGTTAATTATTAGGGAAAAGTATACAAAAAGTCACCAAAACTAAGGCTAAGTTCATGCTTTTGCAACCAACTATCAAAAGTTACATTATTGGATTATTACATTTTGGTCACCTATTAGTTAATTGTTCTATTGTTACCCCTTAATGAAATAATGATGTTGTATGTTAACTCAATCACTAATAACTAATTTGATCCCAGAAGTACAATCAAAAGGTTGTTTATAAGAATATCCATAGTTGGTTAAAATCAGAGGCGAATTTAAGGGGCTAGCAGGGCCGGCTCCCCTAAAATATAAAATTATTATTTAAGTTTTTAAAATTTTTTAAAAATTTTAAATTAGTAAAGGTAAAATTGCACTTTACCCCCTAAAATTATAAAAATTCAATTTAATCCTTTAAAAATTATAAATATATAGACTATAAAAAATTAAAATTTCATTTACCCCTAAAAAATTGTTCTAGCTTCGCTCTAGTTAAAATGAATTAGAAAACAGTATTTCTTGAATATATATTTATTGATTATATACTTAGTTGTAAATCAATTACAAGTAAAAAAAAATCTATTGGTTAAAAAGAAAAAACAAATGACAGGTACAGATTTACTATATCTACGACAAAATAACTCGTCAACCTTTTGCACATTTTCTCTATATTATTTTCAGTGTTCACTTACACACATGCTTTTAGAGTATTATTAGGGTCATCAACACACTTTTTCTACACTAACATACAAAAGGAAAAGTGGATTCATTTGATTGTAACAATAATAGCAAAAGTTGTTCTATTTCATTAAAAAAGAACTTTACAATAATTAAAATACAAAATTTTCACTTACAATCTCATCAAGTTTGATTACAACTTTTAGAATTTATAAAATTAATTATAATTTTAAAAATAAATTATCAACCTTCAAGTGTTTTTTAAAGAATTTTATCATACTTTCGTACTTTTATATATTTTTTGAACTATGGCACTAAATTATAAAATGACTTGAATTAATTATTAAGCTTTGAGTTAATATGTCGTGTCATTATTTTGCCATTTATAAAGTGAATGATGACTACGTAAATTTTGATAATTGTGAGACAATAACGTAAACTTAACCTTAATTATCATTTTATAAAATTTACCCTAATTATTAACATAAAAGTTTATACAAATAAATAATAATCCATCAAATGTATATAAATGAAATGAGAGATGTTGGATTAATTGTAATGGTGAAATTTGTGGGATATCCTCGAGATTTGTTGGAACTGTTTTGATGTCAATAACCTTTTAACCGTCTGTCTTTAAACTTTTTCTATCTTTTTGTTTTGTCTTTCATCTTAACACATTTTCTTCTTCGCTTTGATTAGTATTTAGTAGTGAAAGTTTTCTTTTTTCACATATTATATTGTATATAAATATATTTCCTCTTTTCTTCAACATGGCATGGCATGGCTTGGAAAGAGCCCCCACACCCTTGAAAATGTATTTATAATTATATTTATCTATCTGAGATGACCATGTATCTATCCTCTTTTTTTCTCTCTCTTTCTTTTTCGCTCTCCCTCTCGCTCTGTTTGTGGAGAAAAATATATAAATAAAACCCAGTGGCTTGAGAAATCCCTCTTCCTGAAGATCTACTTTTGTTAATACCCAAACTTAGATAGAGATTGCAGAGAAAAGGATAGCAGGTAAGCTCCTTCTCTCCCACTTTTTACCATAAGGTAAAATCAAAAAACAATTTTTTTACTTCCCCAAAGGCCTAAACCCTAATCCAATTCTAGTCTTCTTTTCCTTATGATTTACTTGTATCTTTTTTTTTTTGTTTAATTATTTTGGGTTTTTTTTTTTTGTTTTCTTGCTTTATGCGTAATCTACCTTGGAATTTGTGCAAACATTTTTTCCTTTTTTTTTTAAAGTTATTGAGCTGAATCAGATCCAGGGTCTTGATTTTTATTCATATTGGTTCCTTAGTGCTTTGTTCATTTGGGTGGGGTTTTACACTTTTGCTTGCTTTGGGATGTTTTAGGAAGATCTGAGTTCTGTTTTTAAGTTCAAGGTTTTTGTTTCGTAATTTTCGTGTGGGGGTACTTTTGGGGTTTGTGATTTTGTATGAAGCTGTATTTTATTCTGTCTTCTGGTTGTTTATTTTGGTTTATTTTTGTGTGCTGATCTTTATCACTATTGATTAGCATTGATGCTGAATTTAGCTTGCAAAGTGAACTTGTGATGATGCTGAGGGCTTACACCCTTGAACTAATTCACACTATACTTTTTTCTTTTTGAATAATCTGGTTAACCGTACCGGTTTGTGAAATTTATGGTGTTCACTGTATATTGGACTCTGATGATTTTGCTTTGAAGCTTGACCAAATGGCTTAATCATGATTTATGCTAGAATTTGGTTCTGATTCGTTTTACATGTTGGTTTTGATGCTTTAATTCCTTTTTCTTGTAGTTATGTTCCAAGGCTGATGGTTTTGACTGATTTGATTCATGTTTTGACTTTGTAGGTGCTTTCGTTGGAGGAATTTGTTTGGATTATTTGTTGTTCTACTCAGGGACTGGAGCTGAGTGTATCTGCCCTTTGATACTGATTCAAGTTATTCGTAAAAGTCCTGCGAGAGTTGGAATAATCACCAGCCCCTATATGGTTGTGGCTGAGCCTGCAATTTTGATTCTGTCAGCAGTTGCGGTGGCACTGATTCTTGGGAAGTGCATTTTAGATGCTCGCTAGTCCTGCTGTGCCAGGGCTTTTGTTTAATGTACATTCGTTTGATAGCAAGTCTTGCAGAAAATGGTCTCGACTGTTTGCTTTTTCTTGCAAAATTATGTTTAATCAAATAACTTGCTAATATCTAGCTGAATATCTTATGATGGATAGCTTCTTTCTTACGAGATTCAGTCATTGTGAACAACCATGTAATTGTAGTACTTCTTGAGCATTGGAGGTTCTGTGCTATTCTGAAGAGGGAATTTGAAGTGTTACTGTACTGTAACTTGCATATCGTCTGAATTTCTAGTTGACAAAATGGAAGCTGAGGGAGGAAATGCTAACCACCAACAACGTGCCCTTCATCAGATGTTCCCTGTTGTTTTACCTGTTCTTCTAATATCAATTGGATATGTTGACCCTGGGAAGTGGGTTGCCACTGTTGAAGGAGGTGCACGGTTTGGTTTTGACCTGGTAGTTCCCATGCTTCTTTTTAATTGTGCTGCCATTTTGTGTCAATATCTGTCGGCTAGAATTGGTGTGGTGACTGGGCGTGGTCTTGCTCAGGTATTCTTTTCACGCTTGTGCATTTTACAAGAATAAAAAGATTAGGAATTATTCTGTTTGTAAGACAATTTCTTTGACAACTATTATACTGATCTGTGTACTTGTAGAACTCTATAAAAAGTAACAACATGATTTAATTAAATTCTCCAATGTTGTTTAATTATTTTTCTGCTTAGATTAAAAAGCATAAGAACTCCTTTTTTACAAATGCATGCTTATTAATCTTTAATTAAGAGCTTATATATAACCAGAATGTCATGTGCAAAGGTGCTTGTGCTTATTTGTGGACTTGTGTTTTACTCTTTTCATGATACATATTTATTTCTTAATTTATGGCGATGATAGATTTGCAGCGATGAGTATGACAAGTCCACTCGTTTATTCCTTGGAGTTCAAGCAGAGCTTTCTGTGGTTGCGTTGGACCTTACCATGGTAGCTTTCTTTTCTAAACCATGATGAAAGGCAGCTATAATTCTTTTTATTTGCACTTAATATAGTGATATTTGTTCTATTCTCTTGAAAAATGTCTATATTTTCCCAGGTCCTGGGTGTCGCACATGGGATTAATCTTCTCTTCGGGGTGGATCTGTCCACTGGTGTTTTTCTAGCTGCTCTTGATGCTGTTTTATTCCCAGTTTTTGCCTCCACCTTGGTATGCTAAACTGCTTTGTTTTATTGCACAATCTCTCCCTTGCAACATCATAGCAGTCTAAACAATTTTCAACATTAGGATCACTGCAGGGCAAGTTTCCTATGCATCTATGCAGCAGGTTTCATATTGCTTTCTTATGTTTTTGGAGTGCTCCTCAGTCAACCAGAAATTTCTATTTCCATGCTTGGGATGCCAACAAAGTTGAGTGGGGAGAGTGCATTTGCCCTGATGAGTCTTCTTGGAGCAAGCATCATGCCTCACAATTTTTATCTACATTCTTCTATTGTTCAGGTATCTGAGATCGGACTTGTATATGCATGTATGTACATGAGTCTTGTATATGGGCCTTTATATTTCAGTTTTAATGGATTGGAGACTCCTGTATTATCTGTAAATTTATTTCAACTAAGAATTTGGCATTTTCTTTGTCATTACTTGGATTTTAGAAGCCTCTTTAGAATCTTTGTATGTGGATGCTGTCCTTGTAGATTCACTACAATCTGAGTCAAATGCATGTATAATTTTCCTCAATTAGTGGTCTTCTATAGTTATGACATTGTTCTCAAATATAGGGTAGGCTGATGTTCATTGCACCATGCTTAAATGTTATGGGGCATACAATTCTCGAACTGCGGGACAAATTGGTGCACCTTATATCTTTTATGCTTGCAATATCATTTGGTTTTGTTTTATGGTCCTGCCTTTTTGCTTTTTGGAGTTCAATTTTATGCTATTCATTCTCAACTCTCTGAAGTTTTGTTCTCATGTCCACAGGAGCATCTGGGACCACCAAATACTTCTAAGAGTGCCTTATGTCACAACCATCTTTTTGCCATCTTATGCATCTTTGGTGGAATTTATCTAGTAAATTATGTGCTGATGAATTCAGCTGCAAATGTGTTCTACAATGCTGGCCTTGTCTTGGTTACTTTTCATGATGCAACGGAGCAGGTTAATTTCTTTCGCTTTTCTGATAAGCTATCGTTTATGATGGCTTTCAAGAATCATGTTTAAATATTTCTCAACAATTGAGTTAATATGTGGATATTAATAAATTCCTTTTGGAAATGATTAAAACAGGTATTCAGGAATGGTATACTGCCCCTAGTCTTTTTGTTGGTTATGCTCTTATCTAATCAACTTACTGCATCAACCTGGAATCTTGGCGGGCAAGTTGTCTTGCATAATTTCCTTGGGCTTGACATACCGGGTTGGCTTCATCGTGCAACAATCAAAATTGTAGCAATTGTTCCAGCTCTTTATTGTGTGTGGACTTCTGGACCTGAGGGGGTATATCAGATGTTTATCCTTGCGCAGGTGATGGTAGCCCTGCTGTTGCCATCTTCAGTGATCCCCCTGTTTCGGGTTGCCTCATCAAGATCAATTATGGGTGTTTACAAAGTTTCTCCAATTCTGGAGTTCCTATCACTGGTAACATTCATGGGAATTCTGGGTTTAAAGATAATCTTTGTGGTAGAAATGATATTTGGGAGTAGTGATTGGGCTGGGAATTTGAGATTGAATGCTGGGATTAGCATGTCTATTCCTTTTGTTGTTCTTCTGGCTACTGCTTGTGCATCGTTTTCTTTGATGCTTTGGCTGGCAGCTACTCCTTTAAAATCTGCCAGTTCTGAAAGTAAAGCTCATGCATGGAAATGGGATATGAACAGAATTGTTTCTGAGACAGCTATAGAGAGAGAGGGAAATGAGTTAAGTGAAACTAGATATTGTGGAGAGGAACCTGCTCATATACAGGCAGTATCATTAGCACCAGAAAACTCCATTGAAAGTCATTCAGATTTATCTTTTCCAAATTATGATCTGGATTTGCCTGAGACAATCATGGAGTCTGAGCAGGAAATACGTCTGACAACTGTTAATGCAAACTCTTCTAGTGGTGAATATCCTAGCCCCCCATTCTGTGACACTGAGGAACCAGCATCCATACCTGAGTTAGCTTCTGCTGTAGTTGATGAGGTAACAGATGATGTGCCGGGCACAAAGACTCTGAAGATTGAATCAATGAACTCTCTGGAGAAAACAGTGAGTTTTGAGGGAGATCTGCATATCGAAAAAGATGATGATGGAGATTCTTGGGAACCTGAAGAGCCATCCAAACCTCCTGGAAGTATTTCCTCTTTGACACCGGATGGCCCTCCTTCATTCAGGAGCCTCAGCGGGAAAAGTGATGATGGTGGCAATGGTACTGGAAGTCTCTCTAGATTGGCAGGATTAGGTCGTGCTGCTAGGCGTCAATTAGCTGCCATTCTTGATGAATTTTGGGGCCAATTGTATGATTTTCATGGGCAACCTACCCAAGAAGCAAAGGTGAAGAAATTGGATGTACTATTGGGTGTTGATTCAAAACCATTAAAAGTGGATACAACTGGGAAGGAGTATGGTGGGTATTTCCCTTCGGTGGGAGGAAGAGGATCTGATGCACTTAATGGTTCAAGCTTGTATGACTCTCCAAAGCATTTGAAGATGCAAAATAGTATTGATTTATCACATGGGTATCCTAGAGGATCATCATTGTGGTCAAACCAGACGCAACAATTAGATGCTTATGCTCAAAATTCTAGCTGTAATGTTGTTTGTGGTGAAAGGAGGTACTTTAGTTTGCGTGCTGCACCATCTGCTGAGGCATGGGATTATCAACCAGCTACAGTGCATGGATATCAGATTGCATCTTACCTTAATCGATTTGCTAAAGATAGAAGCTCCAATTGCTTGAATGATCAAATTGAATTACCAGCATCAGATTCTCCTGCCATGGGCCCTACAAATTATAGAGGCTCCCTGGCTTCTGCATTAAGGCAAAAATCGCAAAATGGGGTAACTCCTGCTCAGCCCCCTGGATTTGAGAATGTTGCAGTTGCTAGAAGTAGTGCACTACAATCCGAAAGGTCTTATCATGACAAGAACTTATCTGGGATAAATGATAATTCTGGGATATCAGTCAATACAAAGAAGTATCATAGCTTACCGGACATATCTGGGCTCTCTGTTCCTCATCGAGTGTCCGAGAAGAGTGGCCAGTGGGACAGTTCCATTGGATATGGGTTGTCCATTGGTCGGACAAATTATGGAACACCCATGTATTCAAATGCTGGGTTAAGGGTAGGCGTTCCATTTTCCTTTGATGAGCTTTCTCATTTAAAGGGTTATAGAGATGCTTTGCCTTTACAGTTGGGTTCAGGTTCTGGCACTGGATCCCTTTGGTCTAGACAGCCTTTTGAGCAGTTTGGTGTAGCTGACAAAAGTCACACTGCTGGCAATGAAGCAGTTGGAAGTGGGTTGAACTCAGTAACTCGGGATACTGCTTCTGGTGTGGATTTAGAGTCCAAGCTTCTTCAATCTTTTCGACACTGTATTGTAAGACTCTTGAAATTAGATGGGTCTGACTGGTTGTTTAGACAAAATGATGGAGCTGATGAGGAGTTAATTGATCGTGTGGCAGCAAGGGAGAGATTTCTTTATGATGCTGAAGCTAGAGAGATGAGCCAGGTTGTTCACATTCGTGAACCTCAATACTTGTCTTCTGAAAGGAGGTATGGTTCTACACAGAAGAGTGAAGAGGCAAATTTTGCCAACTTCTCAATTTCATCAGTACCTCATTGTGGGGAGGGCTGTATATGGAAAGCGGATTTGATAATAAGCTTTGGAGTGTGGTGCATTCACCGGATCCTTGATCTTTCACTGATGGAAAGCCGACCAGAGCTGTGGGGAAAATACACATATGTGCTTAATCGGCTTCAGGTATAATTGTTTCTATTTGTTTCTCATCTGATAATGCTTTGTATGCATTGCATAACTTAACTGTGATCATTATTCCTCTAGCAGTTTATTAAGGAGTGAATGTTGTTCTCAGTGTATTGTGTCATTGTTGGTTTAAGTTTTAAGTTTGTTATGTTGTTTCATCTGTTGCACTTAGTGTACAAGATTACCCTGGCCTTGCAAAGAGTTATGTAGGTTCGGTTTTTCTGACTTCTTTCACCATTCTTATCTCCAATCAGTGGGAATTCCTTTCATTGAATGGCATTATAAAAATTTCTTCCTGCATTGTTACTTATTTGGCAATTGATTTCCTTTTGGTTTGTAAGTTTATGATGCATTAGTTGCAAAAATGCTTGCAAGTCTAATTTTAGAGAGCCTATGCCTCTGATATTTTGGATTTCGTTTGTTTGAGCTGAAGAATTTGTGATGCTTTTTGGTGGTTTCTCCATGATTTTGATGAGATTAATAGCAATTACTCCTTGTTAACAGGGTGTGATAGATCTTGCATTTTCAAAGCCTCGAACCCCAATGTCCCCGTGCTTCTGCCTTCAAATCCCCCAGGAATATCAGAAGAGGTTAAGCCCTCCTGTTTCAAATGGAATGTTGCCCCCAGCTGCAAAACCTGGCAGGGGTAAGTGTACAAATGCAGTCACGCTCTTGGATATGATTAAGGATGTTGAGATTGCTATATCGTGCCGGAAGGGTCGAACGGGTACTGCTGCTGGTGATGTAGCTTTTCCAAAGGGAAAAGAGAACTTGGCATCTGTCCTTAAACGCTACAAGCGTCGATTGTCCAGCAAAGCATCCAATGTTCCAACATCATGTACGATGTTGGCTGCTTACAATTCATAGTTTTTGTTCCAGTTTCCTTCTACAGGTTCACAGTTATCTAGCTGTTTGGTTTCCAATGGCAGCTCATTCATTAGACCACCTCTCACAGGACTGTGAAAACCAACTCCTCCTTCCCTCCATTTCTGTCTTGTGTATTAAAAGCCATTGCTGCAGTGTATGTGATATATACATAGGATAAAAGGTCTATTGGATATGTTGTAATTGCGGCAGAAAGAATTAAGAAAATGGGGTTCCAAGAAAGGTGGAAATTGATCTTATAGCAAATGTCAGTTTTAGTTACTAAAGTCGGACTGTCATCCTTGGTTTAATCTGCAAAATTACATTAGCTTGCATTTGCATTTTCATGCTTTGGAATTTTAACTAGTTGGATTTATAGCTCTCAGAGGATTTTTACTACTTAACCAGAAGTCAACATTGAATAAATAAAAAGGGGCTACATGACCTAGGGAGGACCTGAAAAGGCTAAAGGACTGTAGCTTTTAGCTTCATTTTTATTCATTTGGTTGCAGCTGACAGTTTTTCCAGATACCTCTGTTGAAAAATAGAAGACAATCAAGCTAGTTCGTTGTCTGTCAAGATCAAGATGAAGATCATGGTTGCCCTTTTTTCATTGAAATCTCTATTCCTAGATGAGGTTATGTTGTAGTGGTATCTTTTCCATTGATCTTGTTCATCTCCAATCTAGCCCTTTCATTTTTATCTTCCTGAATCATCCTAGGTTTGGAGTTGCAAAAAGTTTGGCTTTGTATAATACCAGTACTCTTCCACACTTTGGTTTTCTTGTTACTTCTGTCTAATATTTCATTCACCGTGATTCTTAGTTTCCATTAAATAAGATTTTTCTGGTTTTTATTTTTATCTTTTTCATAAAAGTTAGGGGTAGGAATTATCAAGAAATCAAAATACTATTTGATTTGATTTGACTTTTTTAATTTTAGATGAAGAAAATGCTCATCTGATTTGATTCCTTAGAAATCCATAAATTAAAATTATAATATCAAAGTACTTATTTATAATCTAGAATCTATCTTTGTATAAAAGTAAATTGTGAAATAGTAAGAAATATCCAACACTATGTTTCTACTCTTATTAAATGAATTACAATTAAAATACTAGTCTACACTTATTTTATTAAGTATAAAGCTGCGGGGCAATCGCTTCTCTCTTTTATTTATTTACTTACTAAATAAACTACCTTATGCAACTAAAATTCTTATTTATAAATATTTAAATTGAAATTAAAATATTAGTCCTTTGTTTTACAGCATTAACTGAAATTATTAAATTAAATTATCTAAATGAAAACCCTACACCATTTATTGTTAAGATCAGTACGTTGTGACCCTACATGTTCTACACCTTTTCTTATTATTATATACCCATACTTTATTTTTCAATTTGGTGAATCGAAATCACATCCATAATTTTGAAGAAAAAATGTTGATCAATCAAAGTTCAATTCCTATACTTATTTATTTAGTACATAATATATTTTCCGTGGTGCGGGGTCATAGGGCAGCACCGGCACCTTGGTGCCTCGGACGTACGGGAGCCTCTCGCACCGTCGGGAACTTGGGCCCCCCTTGGTGCGGAAGCGTTGGGCTGAAAAGAGTGTCCCTGTTTCAGACATATGGAACCTGTCCCTGTTTCAGACATATGGATGTCGACTGGTAGCGCATTGATAAAGTTTTTTTAGCTCTTTAGGGGGGAAGTGATGTTGAGCGACCAGGGGTTATCCAGGGCACTGCCCACGCCCACCGCATACCCGGACGTCGGTGCCCCCCACCGTCGGTTAGGTTCCCAGCGGTGCTACGACGATCCATCCCGGTAGTGCTCCGGCGAGCCCTTCCGGCAAACATCCGGCGAGGCATCCTGGAATATACAAAACGATGCAACGAGTCCCTCCCCAATCCTGAAGGAAGAATTCGGATATCGTAACATGTGACGTACCCAACAATGAACGAATCGTCCCGGTCCCTCCCCAATCCCGAAGGTAGTATTCGGATATCGTAACATGTGACATATCCAACAATGAACGAATCGTCCCGGTCCCTCCCCTTTTGCAACAAGAGCCTCTGGCACCTTGGGCCCTCGGTCCTGCAGTAGCCTCGTATGCCATTGGCACCTTCGATGTGTGCGAGCATAGGGCAACACCGGCACCTTGGTGCATCGAATGTACGGTAGGGCCGAGCACCAAAGCTAAAATTGGGCACCTGTTGGTGCAGAAGCGTCGGGCTAAAAAAAGTGTCCCTGTTTCAGACACACGAATGTTGCCTGGTAGCACATTGATAAAGTTTTTTTAGCTCTTTACGGGGAAGGGATATTGAGCGGCGGCAGGTTGTCAAGGGCACCGCCACGCCCACCGCATGCCGGCGTCGGTAGTTCCCCCGCCGCTGTTAGGTTAGGTTCGTGGTGCTCGATGATTCATCGGCGCAGCGTTCGCGAACATCCGACGAGGCATTCCGGAATATAAAAATGATGCAACGAGTCGTCCTGGTCCCTCCCCTTTCGGAATAGTCCCGGTCCCTCCCCTTTTGGAATAAGATCCTCCCGCACCATGGGCCCTTGGTCGTGCGGGAGCCTCGAGCACCATCGGCAAACTAGGCTCTCGGTCATGCTGGAACATCGGGCACCATCGGCACCTTGGTGCTTGGATGTGCAGGAGCCTCGGCCACCATCGACAACCAAGGCCCTTGGTCGTGCGGGAGCCTCGAGCACCATCGGCACCTAGGCCCTTGGCCGTGTGGGAGCCTCGAGCACCATCGGCACCTAGGCCCTTGGCTGTGTGGGAGCCCCGAACACCATCGGCGAACTAGGCCTTTGGTCGTGCGGGAGCCTCGGCCACCATCGGCAACCTAGGCCTTTGGTCGTGCGGGAGCCTCGGACACCATCGGTACCTTGGTGCTTGAATGTGCGGGAGCCTCGGGCACCATCGGCACCTTGGTGCTTGCATGTGCGGGAGACTCGGGCACCATCGGCATACTAGGCCCTTGGTCGTGCGGGAGCCTCGGGCACCATCGGTAAACTAGGCCCTTGGTCGTGCCGGAGCCTCGGGTACCATCGGCATACTAGGCCCTTGGTCGTGCGGGAGCCTCGGGCACCATCGGCACCTTGGTGCTTGGATGTGCGGAAGCTTCGGGCACCATCGACAGCCTAGGCCCTTGGTCGTGCGGGAGCCTCGGGCACCATCGACAACCTAGGCCCTTGGTCGTGCGGGAGCCTCGGGCACCATCGGTACCTTGGTGCTTGGATGTGCGGGAGCCTCGGGCACCATCGACAACCTAGGCCCTTGGTCGTGCGGGAGCCTCGAGCACCATCGGCACCTAAGTGCTCGGATGTGCGGGAGCCTCGAGCAGCGTCGGCACCTTGGTGCCTGGACGTGGGGTAGCCTCAAGCAGCATCGGCACCTTGGTGCCTCGGATGTGCGGGAGCCCTGGGCACCATTGGCACCTTGGTGCTGGGATGTGAGGGAGCCTCGGGCACGTCGGCAACTTAGTGCTCGGATGTGCGGGAGCCTTGGACACCATCGGCAGCCTTGGTACCTGGATGTGGGGGAGCCTCGAGCACTTGGTGCCTCGGATGTGCGGGCTAAAGAAAAGTGTCCCTGTTTTAGACATATGAATGTCGCCTGGTAGCACATTGACGAAGTTTTTTTAGCTCTTTAAGGGGTAGTGATCCGCTGCCCCCCCGATGTGGCCCCCCCACCAACCCGAGGTGGGGTGCGTCCGCAGCCTCCATGGGGGTCGGATTGTCCCGCTATGACTCATCAATGTGGTGGGTCGATCGCCGGCTGTAGTGGCTGGGGTGATGATTTTCTGGCCGGTCAAGCCCGTGCCCATAGAAATGTAGCCAACGACTCCAGGACCAAGTTCCCTATATCGGGCTAAGATCTCTTGGGGTGGCTTATGCGTTGCTATGGGCTCGAGCTTGGCTTGCCCTTTCTCCCCCATCATGTTAGGGACGCCTTGTGCCTACCAAGTCGGTAATCACATGGTGCCTTGGCCTTGCCAAGCCCCTGCTCGCATTCGAAGGCGCCCATGACTCGCATCAAGTCCCTTTGACGGCAGCGGTTTCTTGGGGCGTAAGTTGAGTTTGTAGGCTCGGTCTTGGCTCGACCAAGTCCCGATTGAATTTTTGCCTCGTAGTTCTCGTGCAAGCGGTTGTGGTGCGCCCTTGTTTCATTGTTCCTTCCGCTCCCTACCAATACATCGGTTGGGTGGGTTGTTGGCCGGTGTGCGTGGGTGCTACTACTAGTACGCAATGGGCATATAAGTGGTGCTTTGGTTGTGTGTATTGGCAGGCTCCGTGCTACCCGCATTGAACCGCCGAGCCGCACTCCTCTTCATTAACTCCCCTTGTTGTAACCGAACTCTCGCGGTGCGATCGGGATCCGTGTTGCGCACCTAAGCCGGATGGAATTATGGATGTGTTGCCGTCCCTTCTCCATCTCGCGCCCTT